>OY757905.1:13532009-13549509 GCA_963585895.1 Sepioteuthis lessoniana
AACGGTGATTAAAAAGATAATGTGTCACCAATATTCTCCGGAGAAAGGAAGCTTTGAAAATCTTCATTCGTATTCCTATGAAAAAATGCATGAGTAAAGTATCAAACAACTAATTCTCTTCCAGAACTAAGGAACATGAGTCATGATTAGCTTAAGTTTTTAAAGATTAGAGGCCCGCACTAAGCAAGAAATATGAAACGAAATATAACATTGAATACCAGTATCCTTTAATATATATGTATATTAATTAAATTACCATGACTAGAAAATCCGGCAAATACCCACATGGGACATACGGAACACTGAACAGCTGTTTCGACCTTATTGGTTTTCATGTAAGGTAAAAACGTACTTTCAAGATACCTTAGATCATGTAGTCGTGCTTTTTTACCAAGACTGGTTTATTTGGCATCGCTTATGTGTGACATGAATTGGTGGCCCATTCGTAAAAGTTCGGTTTCTGCATTCTGGGGTTGCCGGTTCGATCTCTCGTGGTAGAGATCACGGTATGCACTTTTGATGAGACCCAATAAGGTCGAAACAGCTGTTCAGTGTTCCGTATGTCGCATGTGGTTGTTTGCTGGATTTTTGTAGTCATGGTAATTTTATTATGATATATTATCAATTCCTCTAAGTATATATAATATATATATATAAATGTCACAATTCATCTTCTTATATATATATATATATATATATATAAGTAGATGTATTGAGGTACGAAAAAAGTGGAACAATTGCATGTTTGCTGAAGTTGAGTACCCATCTTTGATTTGAGTTGAACCTTTTACGCCACTCCATACTATTTCATTTTCTATTTTTGTCTACTCTTTACCCTTAACTTAGATGAATAACAAATGCGAAGTCTTTTTTTTTGAGTAGGCCCGCGTAAATTTATTCATCTAAATAAAATTTCCGACTCCATACTAAAATTAGAAGCGTTCTGTTGTCCAAAGATGGAAATAAGTATTGAATTGTCTCCTGCTCTGGGATAACTTATTTAATGTCGCAATCAAACATTTTACTCCTGGGATTTTAGTCACTTGATTTTATGATCCTCTAATGACAACCAAGCCTTCAATGGTCTTTATAGGTCATAATCTGTCAATCAAACTGAGTTAACATAAGTCATTTGTCCAGCCGTTTAATGGTTATTTGAATTTTGCAGTTAAAACCAAATAAAAGAGTGTGTCAACCGATCAGTTAACTCCGGTGACCTTGTGCTTAACTTGTGTTGTTTTTTTTATGTTGCGCTCAGGCAATTTTGATTATGAATAATGCTAATACTGCTTGCTTGTTCACAAAACAGGGTTTTGTAATATCATCTGTATATTTTGTTTAGTGGGTAGTTTTCCTTGCAATATAAGAGCTAAATCACGAACCATGAAGTCTACTGATAAACATTGTTCTGAATTAGCATATACTCTAAGATATCGAGCATATTGAACTTTTTCAGAATATTTTCTTTTATGCAAGAAACAGTGTTTCTGCCGCTTCAAAAGTATTGGCGACTGAATTCAATGAATGGTTTTTAAAATCAAATGAAAAGGACAAAATGTTACTTGTTTATTACGAATGCTTTTCAATGTTGTATTTTTCTTCATTTAACTCAGCAAGAATTCACATATTTTGTTCTGACGGCATTGTAAAAATATATATATATCTGATAGCAGATTGAATAGGTAATAGTAATGCGCATAGTAGAAGGTATTGATTTATTGCCGAGTTATTCTATTCAACTATAATGAACAAGATTACTATTTCATTTGCATAACAGATTCGCATGATAATTTTAAGTATTAGTTCGTTGCAATGCAAAAATCCCTTTAAGCAACAAATGTATAGAACAACACCTCATGAAAATAAAATTTTCTTCTGCGAATATCATAAAATAAAATATATTTGAGTGTCTTTGTAGAAGAGGTTTTACTCAGATAATTCTAGTGCATTTATTGTTTGTTTTCTAAAAATGAAATATTTTATGCGTCCAAAGAGTCTTCTGATCTGATACAATGATATTCCCTCTTCAGGCAATAAGCCTGTTTGTTCGCATAAAACTAACTACAAGACAAAAAACATATAACATATCCATTCTTCACGAAACAATGAATTCATATAATCTCGAAGGCTTTTCTAAAACAATGGTCTCTGGGCATTTTCGTTTCAACATGCATAATGTAGCAAAAGAGGGCAATTTAATTTATTTAAAAAGCTAACAGAAATCTTCTCAAGGACAAGTGTATATGCATACTTTTATATACATATATATATGTGTGTGTGTGTGTGTGTGTGTGTGTGTGTGTGTGTGTGTGTGTGTATCTTACATATAATATCATTTTGTATCATATTATATTATATTTCATTTTATTATATTATTACAGTCGTAAGTATATACCTATTTATGTTCCTGTGATCTGGCGTATATCACACTTAAAAGAGATAGAAGAAATTGCATATTATGTTAAACTCAATTTTCCCTCTCATTCTGTCCGCCGAACTTAAAATACATTGACTATATCCCTTGCAAATGGGCAAAATGATCTACCCCAAAAGTAGAGTCTTTGGTATGATACAAAAGAGCGTCTGATGGTGAGGCTACAGTACTGGAGCCCTGGAGAGTGTGGAATTCATTGCCATTAATCCCCGGTCCACTTTGACGAGAAATATTAATCCTTGTTAGATACCCATCTATGGATCAAATAAATATGTTATGAAATTATTAGCATTGAATAAGAAAACTTAAAACCAAGCAACAGCTATAAACAGAGAGTGAAAGAGAGAGAGAGAGAGACAGGAATATGAGAGATAGAGAGAGAGGGAGAGAGAGAGAGAACAAGAGACAGGGAGTGACAAAAAGAAAGAGAAAGGGAGACAGAGACAGAGAAAACGTGTATGTTAGTGCGTGCGAGAAAGTGGGGGAGAAATAGAGAGAGAAAAGCAAACAAGAAGTGAGTTAGAGAAAAAGAGAGAGAGAGAGAGTGAGTGTGTGTGTGTGTGTGTGTGTGACAGAGAGAGAGAAAGAGAGAGAGGGAGAGAAAGAACCAAAGATTGGGAGTAACAAAAAGAGAAAAAGATAGAGATTCTGTGTGTGTGAGAGAGATTGTGTTAGCGCCACTGTGAGAAAGAGAAAGTGAGATAGTGTGTGTGTGTGTGTGTGTGTGTCTGAGAGAGAGAGAGAGAGAGAGAGAGAGAGAGAGAGAATGATAGAGACAGAGACAGATAAAGAACGAGCAAGAATATAATTAGGAAGAGACAATATATACTTCTCTGACGTCGTATGCAGAAAACTCCATTTTATTAGGAGAGATGCTACACATACACAGGGTTTTTATTTACCTAATCACGACATTATCTAAGTCCGTAACATAAAATCAGTTTTTAAATGGAGCACTGCTAGTTTGAATTTAGAATTTTCCTACCCTATCGGTTGCGGTAGCAAAACTAAAGAGACCAGTTTGCATGACTATTTGTTTATATTCCAGAAGAAATGTATTCATGCCTTTTTAAAGGGCATTAGCGTAAAGTTCAATGCAAACTGCCCATCGTAGAATTTGAACTCTACTCGTTAAGTTCATGTCATTACTATGTGTTTGTTTCAAACAATTGTTCAGTTCATATGATATTCCTTCTTTACAGATATCACGAGGGATTGAACTTAAATTACCCCCTTTATGTGTAATATCAGGATATTCCCTGGGTTTACAGGCTCTTGAAACGGGTTATTGGTCTTCATCTGCTCCTCAAGGGCAATAGCTAATTCTAAGAGAGAGAGAGAGAGAGAGAGAGAGAGAGAGAGAGAGAATCAGCTTTGAAAATGAATGCGTTGAAAGTGGAAAAATCCCAAACATTCGGATTTTCTGTCCGTTAAGTTGGACTCATTTCCAAATTTAACAGCGAAATTGCAGCTTAAATGTAGTTGTTGTAGTAGATAGTGACAAGGCATTAGTCTGTCAAGAATGGACCCAGTTCTAATGTGACTTACGACTGTATGTATCTTTGAAGGTATCCCCCACTTAGAGGTAAGATCCTCCTCTCAAATAGCCCTGTCGTCTGGGTCTATCGAATACGCCGACTGCATCTCTGCAGAGGATTAAAACCATCCCCACGACTGCCCTGGATAGGGTAAGAGTTTGGCTCTTGTCCTGGAGCTTTGAAGAACGTCAAACACCTCTTCTGTAGCAATACTCCAAGGTACACTCTAATCGGGAGTATTAGTACCTTTTAGAGAAGAATTACTAGAGTTAACAATCCTTGAAAACATTTACCTGGGTGCAAAAAAAAAAAAAATAAAAAAACAATTAAAATTTAATAGTATTTTTAGTTCTGAATAGAATATTTTGAAACCATTTAACTATAAACAAACTACTGAGCTTTGACTAGTTTTGAGATTTTATTGCCGTAGGCTTTTCGCTTCACACACACACACACACACACACACACACACACACACACATATATATATATATATATATATATATATAGAGAGAGAGAGAGAGAGATAGGTAGATAGAAGAATATAGCGAAATTAAATCTGACAGTATGAAGAAAAATAGGGAAAAAATCCAAATTTGAGGAATATATGATGAAAGCCTCGTTGAACGTTTCGATTATGGTAAGTTTCCACAGGACTTTAAATTCATGAAAAGAGTTCTTAAAATAGCGATAGATGTTTGATGAAATATCAGGAGAAAATTAAACATCCATCTTGCTATTTTAAGAATACTTTTCATCATATTTAGATTATTTTGTTTTTTATTCTTTTACACTTTATGCAGTTTATCCTTATATATATATATATATATATATATATATATATATATATATATATATATATATATATATATATATAATTAATTGATGTATATATTAGATCTATATATTTGATTCCATGGAATTCAGACTGCAACCCCTGGGTTTCATGGCGTTTTTTACAAAACAAAAATCATCAGGCAGTCAACCCAGTCTTGCAGTCTAAATTCCATGGCAGTAAATATATATATCTAATATATATTCATTTATTATTATTATTATTATTATTATTATTATTATTATTATTATTTTATAATGGCTCTATCCTAGATATTCAGCACTCACCATCTTATATTGCACTTGGTTCGACAAAAACCCACAAAGTAATTCTGTGACCACCAACACTGTTATAATATATATATATATATATATATATATATATATATGTATATATGATTTGCAATCATATATCATATAAGAATTGATATGTTATAGAAAACAACCAAAATATTACTACAAGTCCAATTCCCTAATCGTTACAGTACACGAATATTGAATACAACGTATACGGTAATTCAAGTGGCTTTTGCAATTATTGATTTAATGATTTTAATGGCATGAAAACTGGTCTAGAGTTATTTTAAGCACGGTGGTATAGAAATCACGCTCATTCTGTTTTCATAGTCATTTTAAGAGTCGTTGTTTCTTAACAGGTTTATTTTTTCCAGAGGGCCAATCCATGTGACCTAAACAAATACAACCCCTCCAGGTCAGAGTAAGTGTAAGAGTAATTGTAATGAATGTGCAATAACTTACTGATTCCTTCTATATCTGTTTTCTTTTCTTGGAAGTAGCGAATTAATTATTACAATTATATTGTTAAATTCATTACATTTATTCCTTGTCATTTTAAGAGATTCATTAGTTAATTTCTCTTTTAATACAAGATAAGAACATTTTAAAAACCCTTCATTCTTAAACTAAGAATTTTAACATTTTACAATTGATATTGCAGACTTGTGTAATCTTTCGATATCTAATAATACCTTTCTAGTGTCTAGATTTTGAAGTTAATAAGGTGAGGTTATCTGGTTTGATGGCATATTAACTCTTGATGCTTATTTAATGCCAAATTCTGTCTACGTATATACATGATTTTTAAATAAACTTTGTAGGTAACTTTTTAAATGAATCAGTACTCGTTTATTTTCACACAGTTTAATTATTTCAAACACTACTATCTAACAATAATAGCTTTATTTGCCAAAGGCAAGTAGTTTCAATCATTGCTATCTAATATGAACAATTCAATATATTATTAATCATTTGTTTGCACACAGGTAAATATTTTATTGAGCAAATGATTAAAAGTTTTGTTTTAGACCTATTGCTGAGACCCTAACAGGTAATTCCACTTCAGGTGTAAGAGGACCCGGGAGCAAAGAAAATGAAGTAGTCCGCATTTCCAAAAACTTCAGAGCTGGAGCTCGACCATCAGATTGTTTAGTGTCATATCCAAGACACAGGTTAGGGGGTAGCTTACCTCTCTGCAGAGATGCAGTCGGGGTATTCTACAGCTCCATCTGACTGGGCTCTTTATGCAATAAACATTTAAACTCATTCAGAATCATAGTTTTAATGTACATTCTGAAGTTATTGATAATGATAGAGTGGATAGGCTGTCTCAGAAAAATATGATATTTTCTTCGACATTAAGCCGGTTTCGTTTCATTCACCTAGACTATAAAGTTACTCATATATTTTGAACTCAAACGATAAAAATATATTTGAAACATATAGTCAAAGTATTTCCATGATTATATGAAAGAAGATATTGAATAGATACTGGGAAAATTAAGTATAAAGAGGTTTACGCTTGCAGAATAAGTAAAAAGTTAATTATTGTTGGTTACTTTAATTAATGGGATAGCAACCTTCGTAGAGTATTTAATGTAAACGTCATCGTTGTAGAATGATATTAGCAGTTCTATTTAACCCATATATGCAGAATAAGGAAGTTCATAGTCTTCCAACGGTTATTGGTTCAAAAGTGAACATTATACCTCAAATGGTGTTCGAACTTGCGTATCGCAACATCAAAGTTCAGTACATTAGCCATTACGCCAATTAAAAGGATATATAATTAGTAATATAATTAATATATTGCACTATAGATTGTCTTCAGATGTGTAAATGAAAGATATACAATCAATAACAATAAGAATAAAAATAATGTTGATGCGGCTAAATATTTTGATATTTACCAATACTTCACACATTGAATGTTACAAGTAAAAAGTTTTCGAAAACTACACGACGAAACGATGTATTCAAGAGAATTAAGAAATTTGTACAAAATAATATCATTTACTGGTGGATTAATTTTGAGGTATATGATAGATGAACAGATTGATCAATTTTGTCATATTTTCCGAAATTTTCAGAAGCATCGCACATAAAATCATTTGCTTGTCGGTCAATTTTGACAGATGCCGTTTTCATTATTATTCTTATTTTGCAACGTGTTGTAATGAGAAATTTCTTTTGAATATACTATAAATACAAAGTAATATGTCCCATATATCTGCATTCTCAGTTTTGGTGTTTCGGCCACTTAAAGGTGAGTATTACATAAGATACGCTCGGGAGGAGAATATTGAAATGCTGGGTCGAAACAATGTTTTCTATACTTTGGTAACCTATTTGACTTGTTCTTCAAGATACAAAAAAAGCAGTCGTGCGTTCAAAATAGAACCCATAGTGTTTTACTGGCTGAAGCTACCTTTCTGATAGTCATCTGATCCTAAGCTAATATGAGTCCCTTTCTCTAGAGGAGAACTCCTTCACGGAAACTTCCTCCTCCTCCAGTTTGTTGAAGCGCCGTGAGCCCAGTAAATGAACAATGCATAGAAGCAAGTAATAATACTAGGGAGTTAGGTATGGACTCTATAATGGCCGAGGCATCATTTCGAAACCCTCAAGTTCCTGAATTCTACTCAGAGTCGTTCGTCTTCTGATGTCTCACTATGTTCAGTTTCTGTTAATCAATGCCGGGTGCATTTGCTGCACAATGTCATTTAATAGCACGAGATGTTCACAGTGCAAATTGCCCTCGATGGTACAACCGTTCAGAACGAATTCTTTCAGAATAACGATCATTATTATCCTTGCCAAATTCTTGCGTGTTTTTCACTTTAGGAACAGCTGGTGGTCTTTCACGTAAGTCTGAGTGATAGCAAGTCACCTCAAGTTCTTCTCTGTTCCACTTCAAAAAAAGGTCCGAATATCTAACAAGGGGTACAGCCTAGGCATTTATTCCATTGATAGAGTTTCTGCTCGATAATTCTATCTTGAGCAACTTTCTAGTCCTCCTAAGTTATTCTTAATTAATTTTTTATTTCATCTCCCCTTGTAAGATGGAGTCAGCTCTCAAGATGTCTAAGTATTAGTATGTTTTCTTCTCTCCGAGTGTTCTAATCTTGTAGTTTGATAGTTCCATTCCGTCAGTTAGATGTCGTTTGCTACCTTCCATTACTACCATGGCACATTTTCTATATCAAATTCCATTCCTATGTATTGACTGTATATTCTAAGTGTATTAAAGTTTCCAGTTCTTTTTCACTTTTTGAAAATAGTTTGACGTGATAGTGCATCTCCTTGAAAAATACCTCTTTGGATCTTTGCTTCAGCTAAGCTCATTTCTCCTGCTGTCCATTCCACTCTCCAGGTTTTCACGGTTTTCTCGATGAAGTTTTTGACTTCATCTGATGTTATTATTATTTACTCCTTTAGAGTTTTTCACATCAGTGTTAGCTGATGGTTTTTCACTGGACTTTTAGAGACAGCAAGTCTCCTCAAGTCTCCAGGACTCGTCTCAAGATTCTGGCCGTTCTCAGCAATGCTGTCATTTGGATAGTCTCTACCTGTCCGTCAACTTCCAAGTCCTCCGGGCCTTTTAATAATTCTTTGGTTATTGTGCCAAAAGCATTAATCACAATTGTTACAATCGTCACTTTCATGTTCCACAGCTTTTTCAATTCTCTAGCAAGGTCGAGGTACTTATCCTTCGTTTCACATTCTTTCAGATTTATTCTATGGTCTGCCGGGACAACAAAGTCGACAATTTTGCAAATTCTCTTTTTTTTTTTAATCATTATCAAGTCTGGCCTTTTGACCGGGATTAGGTGATCGGTTTGTATGTTAAAGTCCCATAGGAGTTTATGCGTGTCATTTTCTATGACAAGTGCTGTGTTGTGCATATACCATTTGTTAGTATGGTCGAACTGAAATTTCTTGCACATTTACCAGTGTCTCACTTTATACTCCTTCTGTGCCAATTTGCTCCATTCGCTTATTATGTGATTGATCGTTTTGTCTCGGTCACCGCATAGCCTACATTTACTTTTTTGTTGCGTCTTATCTATTCTCGCTTTGATATGATTGGTCTTAATTGCGTTGTACTGTGCTGCTATAAGGAGAGATTCCGTTTCTCTCTTACGGTTTCCTTTTCTTAGCTAGGTCCACGTTTTCTGGTGTTATATTATTATTATTATTATTATTATTATTATTATTATTATTATTATCATTATTATTATTATTCGTTTGTTTACTTATTATTTTGCTTGCTTACTTGTTTTTGTTTGTTGGCAATGCCTCCTGGGACATCTACAAATTTAAATATCTTCCTGAATCAACTTTTTAAAAATCTTTTCAGAGGACATACACTATTAATACAATATCTATGTACAGATCGAATTCTGTTATCTAATTTATCCGATAGTTACTAAAAATAAGGTCCTAAATTTTTAATCTCATTTTTAAATAACCTAATTTAATCTTAACATTTTCGACACTATTGCCGTCTTTCATCAGATTAAGCATCTTGTTCCAAAAATATTTTTCTGTTTTAGCAAACAAATCCAATTGGATCGTAAACATCGTTTCTCAAATCTGTCTTGACAGAAAATTTCCAGTTTGAGAAGAAATATTTAAAAAAAAAACATCTATCATTATTAAAAGTATGATGATTTATTTTGAAAACTTCCATTAGATCATCTTCTTACGTCTAATAAAGTCGATGATATGAATTTATCTAATCTCTCCCTGTAACTCTAATTATATCTTTTTAATTCGATCAGACATGTTCAACAAGTTTTGAATATTGCAAAATTTTTGACTTACCCTGGTATTATGATATAAAATAACTCATTGAGAATTTCAGCGCGGCTGAACCATTGCAGTTACTCCCCATCTCGAAAGTCAGAAAAAATATAACTATTATTAAATACCCACTCCCACACTCCCCCATTGGATTTCCGATTCTTTTTTTTTTACCCCGGAACTTTTGTAGTCCGTCTGTTCTACATCTCAACTAGAAAGTCCATTATTTCAAAGACTAAAAATAACACAAATCGCCTGTTATTTCACTGGTTTTACGATCTTTTTCCGTTTCTCTTTTTGCTCAAGTGTTTGACTTGAACACAAATTTATTATTGTACATAATTTGAATATTTTTAAAGTTATAACTGCATTTTTAGATTCAACATAAAAGTGCCTATGAGTCACACTTTTAATTTCAGCATAAAAAAAAACAAATAAAAGAAAACATAGAGCTCAAATTTCTATTAGTTTTGCAACAGGATATTGCAGGTTTGAACAGAAATTTAAAAAAAAAAGGAAAAAAATAATTATAATGAATAAAATGGACGCTTACATATTGCAGGTCATTTCATGAAGCGAAATGCACTCATGGTGAGCTTTCAATAAATTCTTTGTCATGCTATTATTAAGTTGGATTTGTTTGTTTACCATCGGTCTGAACATAAAACATACACCTTTGTCAATACTGAGATTTAATGGACCGTCTAGCAAAAAGGGGAAATTGTCTAAAAAGCCTTTTAATTCGATATCATACTGTGAAATTTATATTTGATTTTTACGTTAGATATTTGATGAAATACACACGTACTCTACTGGCTTAACACTGCGCGAGTATTTAATCCCTGCATATAAACATATTTTCTCGGTAAAAGATCGGTTTTGGTGGTAAAGTTGCTGACTGTAGTCGAGGGCGACAAGAAGACTCCCTTTTCTATAGCTACTACACCGACATGAAGGGGAGGGCGCTACTCTTTCCCTGGATTGCTCAACTTTACCCTTGACACGTACCTTATATTGCTGAGTGTTAAGCAAGGAAGTATCAAGTACCATTTTTAAAGTCTTTGGTTTAGCGCGACCTGGGATTGAACCCAGTTCTCTCGGACCATTTGGGCGAGTGGTCTGATATTAAGTCTAACGTAAAGTTGGACGCGTTTCGATCCGGGCTTCAAGCATCCTACGTGTCTAGCCACACTGAAGAGTTCTGATAGAACAAAATAGTCTGTCTGTGGATGACTATATATATATATATATATATATATATTTACTAATCTAATATCTACCAGTATTCACGTTACAGAAAAAAACAAAAAAAAACCCTGGCAAGGAAGAAGAGAAAAAAGTATCTCGAATCACCACCTAGGGGAAAAAGAAAAAAAATTGGGTCAAAAAGAAAGAAAAGGCCAACCTCGTCCGACCCCTTGAAAAAAATCAAGGGATACGCAGTCAGTGGTCAAAAGAAAACCAAAAATCCCTCCGCGAATCCTGCAATGCTACAATTATTAAAGTGCTCAACACCAGACAATGGAGCCAATTATAAAATTAACCTAAATCGCGAGTCGAAAATCTTCTACTAAAGTTTCACCTTAACGGATCATCAGGAAGGAGGAACTGAGTCTTCCTGATGATCCGTTAAGGTGAAACTTTAGTAGAAGATTTTCGACTCGATATTTAGGTTTATTTGATATATATATATATATATATATATATATATATATATATATATATATATATATATATATATATATATATATATATATAAACAAACATTGCACACACGCAGAAGGGACTCCGCTAAGCGTAATGGGTAAAATCTTGGACTAGGGCCTCGAAGTAAACGAGTTCGAGCTCCAGTCGAACCATCACGTTTGATGGTGTAGTCATTACTTATTGATAATGTGAAGATAATTGGAAATACAGCCTAGTGAAAGGAAATGTTTTTATCAGTGATTGTATCAAAATTTTTTGACCAGTCGGCTGGGGCTGTAGAATATACAGACTACTTCTCTGCAGAGGGGTAAGCCCCCACCCGACGAGTGTCCTGGATATGAGACTAAACAATCTGATGGCGAGGTTCGAGCAGCACTGGAGCTTTGGGGAATGCAGAATACCCCTTCATTGCCATCGCTCCCAAGTCCACTCTGGCCCGGAGTGGTAGCACCTGATAGGGCCCTATCTATGGGTTAAATAGTACTAACAACATGCTTATGCTAAAAGGAATTGTTTGAGTAAACTGAATAGCTTGAAATAGAAATGTTTTTCATTATTAAACCGTACTTAAATTTAAACTGCGTGCTTATACCTAACTGAATTATTTGAAATAGAACTGTTTTTCGACATTAAAACTGTATTTACACTTAACCGAATGGTTACATATAACTGCTTGAATAGTTTCAAATGGAAATGTTTTTGACAATTAAACTGTGTATTTATGCTAAACTGAATTGTTTTGAATAGAGTAGATTATTTTCATAAAAATGGATTTGGCGTTAAATAACCTACAAAGGTTGATATACCATAAAACCCAACAAACCAAACGAAACCTTTAAAAATTTTGTTCTAAATCCGTCATACAATCCATACTTTCGGTGGAGAAGAGAATACGTTGACTGTATCAAATGGTGACTGGTAAGTCCCAAGAGAAAAATAGTATCTTGACTTTGACTGAATAAGAAAATTAGAATACTGTTCTGAAAATCTGGGTAATGTGGAGCACCTATGTATTGTGATTACTCCCAGTTCTTTTTTGCCCTTTGGTATATATATATATATATATATATATATATATATATATATATATATATATAATGTAACGGGAAGAAAAGTCAACAACAGTAATTTAACAGTGGTTGAGCTTTCTTCCGGTTAAATTGTGTACACTCTGGATGTGAGTATTCTTACATCATGCCCTCACAGACATTTATATGAAATCCCGAATATATTCTAATTACGAGTAATCTACACCCATAGTCTTCGGACGCTAACAGGATATATATATATATATATATATATATAGTGGGGTGTCCGTATTAATGCAGTTAAGAAATGAAATGTATGAAACCATCATTTTTACCACTTATTATATAAAATATCAGGACTGATTTCTCTTGATACGGGAAACATTAACTTCTACCACTTGATCTTGTGACAAGGTAAGTGACCTATGGAGAACAGCGTAGTTTGTAATATTATTGGAAAGTATTGTAATTTCCACATGTCAGAGATTCTTACGAAATGATATGGGATTAGATATTAATTTTTCCAGGCGAGAATATCAGTCGAAAATACAGCTGTAACTACGATTTGGAAAGGTCCCTGCTATGTTTTTGATACTGTTTCTGACGAAGACGTCAGCCCAATATATGTTGGTTTTGTGAAACTGAAATGGTGAACGATGAAAACATAAGGAAATGGATTTTACACAACAGAAAACTGTGCTGTTTTGGCGCTCGAACAGTTTGATATGTTAGCGAAAAATTATACATAAATTCACCATGATTTGGTTTGTTTGTTTGTTTATTTATTTGGGTTCATGGCATATCAACCCTTGTAGGTTATTTAACGCCAAATCCATTTTAATACAAATAAATAGTTCTATTTCAAACAGTTCAGTTTAGCATAAGTACACAGTTTCATTGTCAAAACATTCCTATTTGAAGCTATTCAGTTTAACCAAACACTTCTAATTTTTAAAAAAATTAGTTTAGTATCAGCATAGTTTCTGGTTACACACATTTAAATGTCAAAACAGTTCTATTTCAAACAATTCAATTTTGCTTGGCAGTTTCAAAATGAAAAACTGTTCTCTCTCAAACAATTCAATTTAGAATAAGTACATTGTTAACATGTTAAAACAGTTCTTTTTTAGCAATTCAGTTTAGGATAAATATGCAGTTTACCTCTATTTGAGATAGGGCCCTATCAGATGCTACTACTCCGGGCCAGAGTGGACCTGTGAGTGATGGCAATGAAGAGGTTTTCCAACTTTCCCAAAGCTCCAGCATTACTAGAACCTCAGCATCAGATTGCTTTCCGTATAATCCAGGGACACCCGTTGGAGGAAGGTCTTACTCCTCTGCAGAGGTGCAGTCAGTGTATTCTACGGCTTCAGTCGACTGGACAATACACAGAGCTAAATATAAAAACACTTTTATTTCAGATATTTCTATTTAACATAAGTAAGCAGTTTAGATGTCAAAAGAGTTCTATTTCGAGCAATTCTGTTTAGCATAAATACGCAGTTTATATGCAAAAAGAGTAAACTCTCAAAACCACAGTTAAGTTCGATTTGACCAATGGATAGAACCTCATCAGGTGCTACCACTGCGGACCAGAGTGGACCTGGCCGTATTCCCAAAAGCTCCAGCATTACAGCTGCCTAGCTATAAGATTGTTTAGTGTCATATCTTGGACACTCGTTGTGGGTGTCTTACCCCTCTGTAGAGATGCAGTCAGTGTATTTTACAGCCTAAGCCGACTGGGGCACAATTTGGGGAATATTGACCGACTGTGGATAGACATCGGTTGGGCTTGAGACTGACGGTAGACAGTCGCAGACGTTCTTTGCAAACAAAAGAAAGACAGACAAGTACACATGAAAAAGAGCCTAGGATTCAGTACTTTTCTGATTGTATTTTTCTTACACATTAGATCTGACTCTAGATAACTGTTTCGTATTCTTTTAACAAATAGATTGCCAGCATATATTTGATTGTGGAAGCTTTTTATTCACATTTATTTAACCGTCTGTCTGTCTGTCTGTCTGTCTGTCTCTCTCTCTCTCTCTCTATATATATATATATATATATATATATATATTGATAACTAGCTTTTTTATTTAATCGGCAAAGCTCAATTCAGAGAAGTCGACACATGAAGACATACCTCTGGTTACTGACTCAAGGAGGAGGGTAACTTTCTTCGTAAAATCACAATATTTATGAAGATACAGACGAGTCATTCGACAATTAAAACTAGTAAGAAGCCCTGGCAGTTTTGAATTCTAACACGCATCCATTCTGGCATGCACTAAGTCAATGGAAGTGAAGACTAAATCGCAGGGGCCGAGACGAGGTGTGTGACGTGAAGAAAGTTGTTACATCCACCACCTCATTGGTTAGCATCGTAGGGTAAGTTCCTTTATGATTGATTTCTTTGTTTAAATAACATATCAATCTTTGTAGATAGGTAATTGCTTTAGGAATTCCTGTGGAACATTTGTGGCTGAAGCGGATAAGAGGGATCATGTCTTTCCCGAGCTTTTTAGTTCGAAAGTAAACGTAATAGTGCGACTAGAATTCGATCTCACTCCCTATGATATCAAAATTCCAGTACATTAAGCACTACACTAGAGAGAATACGTTCCCATTAATACCTCCCACTTAGAAAAAAGAGCCGTCATTATATATATATTTAATCAACCTTTATCAACTGGCAGAATATGACACAAGATCAATTTGTATGCAGATTTTATTCGGTTTTATTTCAAATTTTACTTTTTTCTAAATAGGTTGGTAACCAATGATAAATAGCCAGTCTGCTTTTATATAATTACCCATAGCTTATGAGGAAGATAGTGTATGCATTCATTTCTTTCTGAAAGGCATTAGAGCCAGTGAAAAGCAAACAACTTTTAACAGAATTGAACTCGTGATACCAAATCCAGTTCTAACGACAATACAGTTACGATTGGACACAACGATTCTGAAGCTTTTTGGGCCTGATAAATTCTTGAATGACACAAATCAATGAAAAGTGGCGTAATGACTAACACCGTGGGCCCTGGCCTTGATGTAAACGTGTTCGAATTCTAGTCACACTGTCATGTTCACTTTTGTGCAAATACTCTTGAGAAAGGTATGAAATACCTCACTAACACCCAGCTAGGCGTTAAATAGTATCACTTCCGTTTTTCTAAAAGGGTGGCTTTAGATTTAACTCACCCACAAAGATGTATATGCCATTAAACAAAGAGACTGAAAACGAAGCCACGAAACGTGATAATATGATCTTATTCACACAGTGCATAGTATTATTAATCAGAGTGTTGTCGTTTGATAAGTGCAGGTGGCATTTTTAAGAGCTTGAGATGTTGACTGCTGTTGACTTTGATGAGTGCTCAGGGACCGGCTTTTAATTATAGTCAAGCCTGCTTGTCGTTAGCAGGTGGTGCTATGATGCATAGCAGTCCGAATCCGTTGTTTATTTGATATGTCAGCATCACATTCCGGCAAGTGAGGGATATATCGGCTTGGCATTGTTTTTTTTTTATGTCCAATGTCCCTACATAACACAAGAAAAGGCGTAAGTGTTCAGAATAGGTAAATGTATACATGGTTACCGAAAGTGTATCACATCTGACTCGAGGGAGACAAAGTGAAGGAGCCATTGTACCTGTTGACGCTAAAGAAACGAATGATAAAGATACGAAATCAATGAAGAAACTTCGAACAATAACAAAAAATCAAAATAAATGACTATCTAGTAAAACATTCACTGTTAGTTGATTGGTTGCATTTTAAGCCAGATGCCATGTTTTGCAAATATTAAACCTTATATTTCTAAACGAATAATTTAGCGATAACCTTTCAAACAAGCAAGGGCTCATGTGTTTACTCATGATTAAATGGTTTAAAGTATTACTATCTAACACTAACATTAGCCATTTTTTGATAGACGTTTAAATGGTTATTGTTCGTAAGTTTTTTGTTTTCCTGTCATATCAAAGATTGTAGCTTGTTTAATGCTTATTTATTAAATACATAGGATTTGAAAACATTTTCCTGATGACATTTTTGATCAAGCTAATTTTTCTTCAGTTAAAACCATTTCTATCTAATGAGAATAATTCTATTTATTTTTAATCACTTATTTGCACACAGTTAAAGAATTCACTGTTCTTAAATATAAACATGTGTTGCTATAAGTTCTTCTGATCCTTGGTTGATATATTTAGGTGCAATAAAGGATATGCATGTAGTTTCAAGCATATATGTAAAAACATATTTGCGTATAGACGTATCTTTTGAATACATAGGCATTTGGGTGAAATCATAATTCATTGGTGTATCTGTGAGGGCGTTGCATATATGTATGTGCGTGTATGTGTGTTTATTGTAGTATCAATACAATCGCTGCACTTTTGGGAGTTTGAGGAACTTTAAAAGATAACATAATAGAAAGAGAAGTTATCATTGATAGGAATGGAAGGAGTTTTTATAATCCAAAAGAATCAGCTGACAGAAATTCATCTATTTATTTATTTATTTTTGTCTTTTATTGCTTTGTGGTCGAAGCAAGAAAAGCGATTTTCTTTTCTGAAATTCAAAACTCTAAGGGAGCAAGTAAACTTGAGTCAATAAATTGACGCAGATAAAGATAGTTTCCCGGTAAAGTTGGATGCCAATTTCTTGATTTCAAGAAAAGTTATCAGTGAGCAATCGGTCACTGAACGAAGAGAGGGTTATGAAGGCAAACTGAAAATCTGTAAGTGTTCGAACTGTGAGTCTCACCAAGATACAATAAAACGTAGGTAACTAACTAGTTTCAAAGTCTTCGTCACCTGCTCATAACGCTATTGTCAGGGTTAAGTGGA
>OY757905.1:13554509-13657009 GCA_963585895.1 Sepioteuthis lessoniana
CCCCCGCCAAATTAGTGTATTAGTTATAGTAAAGAGTATAGGGTGCATTTCCTGTTCTGTAGAAATGAGTATAGTAGAATACTCTTTAATTGTCATTATTCACTTGTACATTCTAATTTGTATTGTTAGTATCCGCTATGGTACTATCGATGCTCTTAATAGATCGGTTTAAAAATAATTCGTATTCAATAGAACCGTGTTTCAAAAAGAAAAATCCTAAGAAACAACCACACATAACTGCAAATATGAACATAAAATGAAAACGATTCCATTTTGTAGAGCCATAAAACAACTGCAAAAAGTTTAGTCGCCGTTAAAATCAATCATTCAATCATTCTCCTCGACTGGTTACCTTGCCTAGGCAAGAGAACCTAAACAAAGCAATCCTCTTTTTCCAAAAGGTAACATGCATTTTTCTGTTAAACCAGAGTTTAATAAGCTTATCGTTTCACGGTCAATTCGGATAAAGTAAACTTAAACAATATTCACGTGGTAAACTGCTTAATAATAGCTCTTGAATAAAATATTTTTTTTATTTCAAAGGCAGAAAACCTCTGTAAATGACAACTATAAAGCATAGGATCACCCAAGTTAAAATCCTGGCTGAATCCCTTTTACATTTCACTTTCACGCTAATGTTTGTAAAAAAGACATGAATTAATATTTTCCTTTCACTTCGAGGAACCAGAACTGTTTCTTTTCGCATTAGTGCAAAAAACACTATAGATAAAAAGGAAGTCTGAATTAAAACCAGCTGTACAACACATAAAAATGTCCTTGTGTCGTATCTTCCTCGTGTCAATATGTAAATACATAGTTTTAGATCACTCAAAATATTCTTACTGCTCACAGTGAAGAATAAACACACTTCCACAATAACTGTAGGCTAGACCGCTTAATATGTCTTCACAAAAGTTCGCTCACAAGATAGAGACTCAGACTACTTCGTCATTGTAGCAGGTGAGCTGTAAGGAGATACATAAGCCCCATATCTGTTCATCATCTGTCTAGACTACATGCTTACTACATCTATAGATAAAACAAAAGAAAGGGGTTCTAAGTGGGCAAAGGAAAGAAGCAAATTATACCCCGCTCGAACTAGGACGCATTCTACGCCGATGACATAGCTGTTCTTGCGAATTTACCCGCGCAAGCCAAATCCCAGCTACATAGTCTGGAATGAACAGCTGGTAACATAGGCCTCCATGTCAACGTATACAAAACAGAATACTTGTGCTTTAATCAAAAAGGCATCATTTCCGCACTAAATAGTGGTCCTCTGACAGTTGTGAACAAGTTCACCGACCTCGGAAGCAGCATCTCATCAGCCAAGACTGACATCAACACGCCACTAGCAAAGGCATGGATAGCTATCTATAGACTATCGGTCATATGGAAGTCAGACTTAACTGATAAAATCAAATGTATTTTTTCCAAGAGGCGGTCGTGTCGATACTGCTATATGGATTCACCACATGGACGCTAACTAAACATAAGGAGAAAAATCTTGACTTCAGTTACACAAGAATGCTGAGAGTTGTTATGACTAAGTCCCGGAGGCAACACTCTACAAAATAGCAGCTACGCAGCCACCTACAACCCAACACGAAAACTATCCAAATTAGACGAACCAGATATGCGGGACACTGCTGGGGACATTAGGACATACACATAAGCCATGTACTCCTCTGGACGCCTGCACATGGACGAACAAAGGTTGTACGGCCAGCTAGAACCAATATGCAACAGCTCTGTACCGATACGGGATGTAGCCTGGAAGAATCCTTGGGAGCGATGGACGATAGAGACTGGCGGCGAGAGATGGTCAGGGAGATCCGTGCTAGCAGCGCGACATGATGATGATGCTGATGATGAGACGCCTGGATGATATTAAGTTTAGCCTCTGATGGTACAAGACCACACCTATTCAGTGCTTAGTTTATATATAACTAAGTATACCAGTAGTGGAGTGATAGCTAGAGCTGCGTGATAACAAACGTGTTGGACTGCAGCCTTGAAGTAAGATAATTCAAATTCCAATTGCAATATAACATTCATTTTCCGTCGAATATTATTGCGAAAAGTATTGAACCCTCTTATTCCTCTAGTTATGGGTTAAATAGTATTAATTCTGTTCTTCTATAAACGTGAATTTGACATTAAATAAGACACCAAGGTTGATGTATGTTAAGGTACCCACGCTGCTGTCGGTAATGAACTCGTCCGTAACTATTCATACCGTACTTACTTCCGGTGAACACTCGGCAGTCGGACTGACTTCTAACACTTTATACATATGTTGTATTATACTTCGTTAATATACTTTTTTCCACGTAAATCCGTGTTGTCTAATTCTTCCAGACCCCTTACTGGTCCACAACTATATGCCATAAAGAAAATTATAAAAAATACTATAATAGTTTGTGATACAGCTTGATGACTATTGTACATTTTCGTACCTGTCAAATTCTATTTCAAAACTTGAACGTGTACCAAAACCAACTGATTAGATATTACCAGCTATATTCAAGGTATATCGAAACTAAAATATACTTCCCAAGGCAGATATGAACAATGATTACCTTTTCTTCGGAATATTCCTCTGGTCATTACTTACATTTATTCCTGCTAGATTTCCATTTGACGAAGCCCATCGGAAACTATTTTGATTTACTGAGAAGCACTGTCATTGTATAATTTTAATACCCTCTACATTTCAAATTAAAAAGATGGCATGAAATTTCAGTTTTGAAAAGAATAAATTACATATTATGTATATCTAAAGAATATAGAATGTGTTTTGATATTCTGTGAAGTGCTACGGTTTTATAATTTTAATGCCCTCTTCATTTCAAATGAAATGTTTGGCAAGAAATGTTAGTTCTGGAAAGAATACGTCGTATATACGTAAATCTAAAGAGTATCGAATTTACGGCACTTGGATAGTCCCGTGATTCACAATAAATCACTGTTCACAGTGTATCGAGAATGACTACATACATGTTTTTAACGGGCAAAGATTCATCAAGAATTCCTTTGATGTTTAGACATCATCAGTTTTATAATTACTGAATGCCGTATAAGTTTCTCTGGGATCACATCATTTATATTTCTAATTTGAATAATTAAGATTTTGTCAGGATAATTTTTGATCACATCTCGTGTAAGTTAACATCTTTTCTAAATTGATAAATATAATATTCTTTTCGTTAAATAATATTGCAATTTTAAAACAAGTTGGGAATAAATAGTTGATATTATAACTTAGAAACATTTCATTTAGTATCAAGTAGTTTCAATTATTTGGGACATTTAAACTACATATCACAATATTTCATTGATATTTTTGTTATAATAACTCTCAGGTTCTTCTGATTTTAATCAATATTGGGACACTCAAGAATATAGTATTTTATTCAAATTACTACATAAGCAAAGAAACAAGCTTGGTGCCAAAGATCGGTGTTCCAAGTTAGATGAAAGCAATGTTTTAGCGTATTGATTTTCGGGGTGAGCAAGCTCTTACCACTTGGAAGACGGACGTAACATAAACTTCGTACAATATGTTTCTTTGACATGCCTTGCACTCAACTAAGTAAGCAAAAAAATAAGTTTTCAAGTTTTCTTACCAGTAACAGAAAGTGTGCCAACTGACAACAGAATGATGTTGATAAAGGAAAAGGAAGACAAGGAAAGATAGGAGAATATTTTAGGCCAACTAAAAATGTTGAATATGGTTGCCTCTATTGAACTAATAATAACCTGTGCATTTGGAATGGTGCCACAAACAAGAGGGAAAATGAAAGAATAAAAGATTCGAAGTTGGTTTAAACTTTCTTGATCACTGTTTCACTAGGAATTTGGTTGGTATTTTAAAAAGGAAGATTTAACTCTTTTCTAAGCAACCACTATCTGACCCCTGACACACAATTGATAGTGCATGAAAAGGTTTTATTTGGACAGTAGTATCTATTATATATGACTCGCTTAGCAACTTTGTAGAATTCATGGCAAATGAGGTTAGAATAATTAAAACTATCCAGCTGTCAACGTTGAAATATTTGCTGTGAAACATTGGAAAGTGCTGGTACATTTACGATATTATTTATCCCTCGGTTTTATGTCTTGGTCTGGCTGATTGATTTTAAAGGTATGCCGAAAATTGCGTTCTTTATACGTTCATCATAATAATTTCTGTAGTTCTTTCATAAGAGTTCTTTCTTTTTGGTTAAAATTATTTTTATTCTTATTTGGTACTTGGGGTGTCTGTGTGACGTCATATTTGAAGTATTTGTTTACGTCTTCGTAGTAAGTGAGTTCGAATTACGGGGACTTTTACGTTTAAATTTTGAAGCAATACACTTGTGAAAGGTATAAGTTAAATTCTACCTCTGCTGTTCATCTACAATGACGACTTTGGTATTAAATGACAAAAGTTTGATATGCATTTAGACAAAAAGCAAACATTATTGAGTAATATCCGTCCAAGTCTGAGTGTATCTGGGAATAAGAGCAATGAATGGAGGCTCAGGAGATTTCCAGTATTGAGCCTCACTATCATTTCGGGTTTAGTGTTACATTCGGGAAATTTACTTTTATGAAATGATATAACTAACACTATAATAACTTATAATGGTGACGATTCTAAAGAGTGTTATTGTGTGGATATTTAGAATATTCTAAATTCTCACACTTGTCATGGGCAAGGGAGTACTGATGAAAATTTGGTTTTAATTTCTTCATCATCAAACATGTTTTTTTTATTTAAAATAGAACTAGGATAGACTAATGAATTTGTAATCTGGCACTAAGCTGAAATATGTATGCAAAATAAAAAATATATATATATATATATATATATATATATATATATATATATATATATATATATATATATATTGAAAATTTGTGTTAAATAAAGAGGACTGCATACCATAACAATTATCGGTGCAGGAAATCGAATTGGTGACTCACATTCAACTCGTGGACGAGGCTCTTTGTATTCTCTTTTTACAAATATCCTTAGGAAAGACGTGAACCCATCTTTTCAACCAACCCCCAGCAACGGTTAAATGGTCAGGCAAACGATTCTTAAACATTAGTAAGGCAAGCAATCGAGGAGAAGGAAAATGCTCAATTCAAACCTGTTCTACTCTGCTTAAAAATTGAACTTGTGACAGTGAAGTTGGGTAAATGCATATATTTTGGTGTAAAATACACGATATTTTTTTATCATTAGTTGGTAGACATACAGATGCCTTTACTTATGAGTGCAGTTCAATAAATCTGTCACCTGCTGGAGAGTAATTTAATTCCCTGATATGTTCAACGTATAGATTTAGATTCATTGGAGTAATATTCGTCATTGAATTGAATTATAAAGAGAGATTATATTGAAGTATGTATTAAATTTTTGTCTATAATAAATGCTATCTCATTCATTAGTCGCTAGACCTATTGATGTATTTACATATCATTTGTTTATATAATAAGAGAAAGATAAAACTTGTTTGATTTTGAGATTAATGTCTCCACGTAATAAAATTAAATGAAACCCTGAATGTTTTATTCAGGGCAAAAGAAGATACAAGTAATAATATCTAGACATTTATTTTTTGATTCAGTGGTAATTTATTCAATATTATGAAGCCAGTCTCACTACTTTGTGAATAAAAGCATTTCATGAGACAATTTACTGTGCAAGTGCAAATGCAGCACGCACTATCCTCATCAAACCTAGTTTTACTGGACATTTTTTGGCTTACAAAACTAAAATTTTTCTCAAATGTAAAATGAGAGGATCAGGTGGACATTAAATGATATATACAAACCAACTTCAAATTATATTAAAAGAAAATTTTCAGATATGTTTTGACCGATGGAAAAGGGAGGAGTCCTAGACACGTTGTGGCAAACGTGGTAAGTGTATTAAAATCCAACGCATCAATATGTTCACTTTCGGACTAATACTTCTGGAAAGAGTGTGAACCCCGATTAAATAGTAACACAGCTGTTATAAAAGAATAGCTTTGGCATTAGATAACCAACAAAGGCTTGGGTGCCATAAAAAATGGAAACATTCAACCTAACCAATGGAAAACTCATTGGAGTGAGTGTTAAATGCCAAGTAGGGCGATTTTGAAGAATATCAATGTTCGATTCTCTCTCCATTTATTTTTTGGTAAATATAGTTATTGACTCCATAATTGCAAACACAGTTCTTATTTCTAATATTCATATTTGATTTTAAAAACTTTTCTGTGATTCAAAGTATATTGTCATTGTCATATTAAAGGCATATCATGTCGCCTTTAATAATGGTTATATCCTTCGTTTATATAGACTGACGGGAGGCCACAATAATGGTGTTTCCCGTGAAGATCGAAACCACGTAATTGTGATATTCTGTGGCCCAAAAATTTGCTACTCTAATGTTAGTAGCTTATTTTGTCACAAGGCCAGAAGATAGAGGCACACCGTGAGAATAAAACTTAATAATCATAGCCTTTAAATATAACCAGCTGATTATTAAAACGTGATAAAGTAACCATGTGGTAGCTAATGTAGAGGGTATTCGGTAATTATCTTGAAAGGTTAATTAAATAAAAAATCGAAAAAAAAAATCAATTTTCTAGTGGAAATATTCTGAAAGGTTTGGCCCCCGGGAGAATTGTGATGATGAATAAATGTACACTTCTTTATTGTCATCCTTTTGCAGTTGTTCATTTCATAACATTCTAATGTGAAAATATTTAAGAGATATTTGCAATGAATTTCTTTGTGTATGGCTGTTCATTTCACTGATAATCTGATTAGTTTTAATGGCATATCAATCCGTTTATGCTCGATTTTAGGGAATCGTATTCATTGTACATTCACATTATTTTGTATTTATTTTGTTTAATGGCATATCAACCATCGTGGTTTATTTAATGCCAAATCTATATTTTCTTAAGAACAGTAGTGGTACTAATTAACCCCTAACTTGGAAATGGATACCTTACTGGAGAGTATAAGTCTGAATTTGAACTTGATAACCAAGCCGGAATTCGAACTTGCAAACTATGTTGTCGCAGTTGAGCATGTTAGCCACTAGACACTGAAGAATTTTCCTTGTGAAGATGTTTTAAAAAGATATTTTGCACACACTTCTGTGATATCAAATAACTCTATAAAATACAGATAATTAGAACAGAGGCGTATGTTTTCATGTTTTTCCATCTAATACAAATAATTATATGGTTTCAAGTGGAATATTTAATAATACGCAAGTAAATAACGACTGGAGAAGAAGCTAGACAGCAATTACACAAGAATGTTGCGAGCAATATTGAAAAAGTCCTGGCAGCAACACCCCACTAGGCACCAACTATGCGGCCAAGATAGACGAACCAGACATGCAGGACACTGCTGGAGAAGCAGGGCCGAGCTCATAAGTGATGTACTCCTATGGACCCCGACATATGGCCAAGCAAAAACTGGACGACCAGCTCGAACTTACATGCAGCAGCTATGTGTGGATACGGGATGTAGCCCTGAAGACCTGCCAGAGGCGATGAACGATAGGGAGAAGTGGCGAGAGACGATCAGGGATATCCGTGCTTGCGGCACGACATGATGATGATGATGATGATGATGAAATAATGACATTTCAGTTTTACAGTATACGATATATGATTGGGTGATTAGTTGATTTTTACAGTATGCAGGCCCGTCTAGGTTTTATTTCCTACCTGGAGGTTGGAAAATACCATTTCTTGTACATTTATATTTATTTTTTGTGTTTATATTCTTAGCCATTTTTACACACGTTTTTCTTAAATAGATCAATTTAACCAATATAGTAAAGTAAAGTTGGCTATCTTAATCGAAGGTGACCTGAAGGCTCCTTTTCAAAAGCTACCACACCGATATATGGGGGAGGGTGCTACTCCATTCTTTGGATTGCTCCACTTTACCTTTCATCTTTATCTTGTAATGCTGAGTGTTAAGCAAGGCAGCATCAAGTATCATTTTTTGAGTCTTTGGTATGACTCGACCGGGGATTAAAACCCGATCTCCTGGACCATTGGTGAGCACTCAACTCATTAGGCCAATTGCTCCGTTTTGACCCATATATATGACCCTAATAGCTGCTTACCTATCAGGGTTAGAGTGGACCTTGGAGTAATGGCAATTAAGTACTCCTTGCTTCCCAGATCTTTAGAAATGAAACCTCACAATCTGATACAATTTTGTGATATACGGCGGAAACCCATATTAGGGGATTTCCCACATTGCTGCAGAGAAAGTACTCTGCCTATATTAACCCCGGACGATAGAGAGATGATCTGACTTGGAAAATATAGTTTGAGTCATTATTAACATCTAAAGTAATTGTTAGATCAAAAAAGTAGCGCTTCATCCAGTCAAGCGTCTTTGATTTACTTCACTTTCTCTTTGGCTCGCATTTTCGTTAAGCTGTGGATTTAAGAAAAAAAGAAAAAAAACAACAGAAAACAAAACAAATTAAAAAAATCAGAAAAACACGGTGACCTCTTTTTTTTACCAGTTCTTACAGCAGATAAATAATCTGGGTCTTTCCAATAATACAATAATTTTCTAATCCTTCTTATCGTTTGATGAAACAATTTATGATGTGAGATGTACTTCCCATAGCAAACAATGATTCAGCAGTGTCTCTTCCTCTTCCAAGTAGGAAACATATGAAAAAATACTAAAATTGTAATTTGGCCAAAGACTTAAAAAAGAGAGCGATGTGGTGATTGCTACTGACCTGAGTCCTTCCTACATTGACCCTACGCAGACATCTAATCTCATCTGTATTCAATGATTATGTAAACGAAGAAATAGAGAAACAACAATAAGAAAAATGTAGGGACAGACGTCTGATAGATTTTTTTCCAATAAAAAGGTGGTGCGGGACGCGAACTTGTGCAGCAATATGTTAATATGTCGCGTGAATTATTTAAAAAAATGTAAACAAAACCCAAACAAACAAACAAAGATGTCTCAAAAGTTTGGCATCCCTCAATATTTAATAATTTTCCCTTCAAAATCTTTCGCAGAAAGAAAATAATTTATATCATGAGGACAGAAATAGAAGAAAAACAAGAAAAAATAAATAAAAGTGAAAAACAGCTTAAAATAAAGAAATGAAAAGAAAACTAAATAAATACAGAGGCTTTCAAAGATCAGTAACAATCTTTTATCTAATGACTGCACCAATTGTCGTTCAAGTCATCTCAGATTCTAACTGCATATGTAAAAACAATCCTATGTTTAGAATTTAAAAGTAGTTTCTTCTCTATTGAATTTTCTTGCGGCATCGTAAAATACCTTTGGGGTGCTCTAGATTAAAGTTAATTAATTTTTGCCTCTTACCATCAGTCATGCTTGACTTGAGAGCCATCCTCTGAGGAAGGATGTGTTGGCTGCGTATAGGTTGTTTTAAAGCAGTATACCTATATATATATATATATATATATATATATATTTATGCATTATTTTCATACAGATTTACTTTATCGAAGTCTTTTGCTACCCCTAGACATTCTAGAGAATATATTTACTGAGCTCATGAAATTTACTACCATATCTGTATGATTGACGAGATCTCTATGGGTTCTTCCCTAGGACCCACTCTAATATTTTCGTGGGATTGCATGAATGGAGAGTAGTGTTTGTCCAAACAAATCCGAAATCAATTTTCGTTAAGTTGATGATTCTTTATGTCTCCTCCATAAAGAGACTAAGGCGGACTCATTTTTTAGTTCCTTAAATCTACACAAGAAAAGGAAACTAACTTCTCGTTACCCTTTCTGTATGTCTTGATTTATATGACTCCTTCCTGTTATATCAATTCGATATAACAGAAGCCTATATTCACAACTCTTTACACTCATTGAAATTACTTGTCTCATAAGATACAAAATTAATTTAAGACTAAGACGCATAGCACATTCAGGATTTGCTCTAAATCTAAAGTTGATGACGAGATCAATTTTATTTTTTGACTCTTTGCAACTACGGATTTCCTCTGAATGTTGTGCAAACTATTTTTAGGAAAAAAATAACTGATTTTTAATAAAATCGAACCTGCATCAGTAAAAAAGACGCCCGGTTTACTTGGGTCCCACTTGGCTGGGTTGAGTTAGTGAGAGATTTGCTAAGCAAATATCTAAGTGCTATTTTCCGGCTAATGTACGTTCAACACAAAACTAATTCTGACATCTATCCGTAAAGACAGCATATTAGTTCTCTTATTCATCGATTCATTCATTTAAATGTAGTTGTGGTTTGTGCAATATAGAAAGAACAAATCAAAGACTGGATGCCAGAATTAGACAGAAGGTCCCTAAGAAAATACTCAATTTAAATATTGGCCAGACCGATAATCTGAAGAATATATATACGGTTCATTGATTGCAGAACACCTTACTCATGACCGTGAATGTGCTGAGAAATTAAAGGTTGTTCTGTTGTATTTTGACCATCGACCTGGCCAAAAATGCCATTCCAAGGTGATGCACCGGAAGGAGGGGAAACATTCTAATGGCAGTTATGAGGGGAAATCGCATGGGCGGAAATTGGCTGATGAAATGGGACGAGGTAAAAAAATTCCCATGGTACACTCATAGACTGATGCACCGGAAGAGAGTGACCTGTGAACTGCATGACAGTTATTTCCGCTTGATGACGATCAAACATGCGATTTCAAAGATCGAGTAGGCGACTGAGTGTACGTTGAACTATTATATAACTCAGTCAAGACCGAAGTCAAAGAGTTGCAGTTAGAGTTGGAGGGGAAGTTATAGACGAGCGTGGTAGGGAAAGCCCTGATGAGTTGGGGTCCAGAGAAGATGCTGATAAGATGCAGTAAAGAAAGCCATCACCCAGCAGAGTGGGCCTCTGGGCCTCTGGTTGAGCAGCCCTGGAGAACGAGAAAGACACAACGTTGACGGCCACAAGAGTTAGGGTCAAAATATTGCAGTTTCTGTTCGGTCTCCAGCTCACACGCAAACCTTGAGTAACCCTTTTCGAACCTTGCAAACAAATTGAGAGGTACATGTTTTTGTTAAAGAAAACTTCGCTCGTCCTTTATCATTATGTCGTTGTCATTCATTCTGCATGTATGTAGATGACAATACAACAGTTTTCTACTTATTTTCTATACTGAGTAAGTCACGTTTTTCTTTCTATTTAAAAGTAATCAAAACTGTTCATATTTTCTCCAGCCAAATGTCACTCGATAAACAGAGGAAAAGTATGTGAGGACTCAATATCATATAGACATACTCTCCAATACAATGTTTCCCTTCAGCCTACATAGTTAACTTTGTGGATTTTTTTTACCCGATATTATTCTCGATTTACCTCTGTTGAGCGCGGATCGAAACCGGTTAGCAAGATTATCATATTATACGCTTTTACTCTCATTACGAATAAAACCTTTTTTTTAAATCGCTATTATCAAATTTTGGACCGCAAAAACATCATCACATACATATATAGAGAGAGTGATATATATATATATATATATATATATATATATATAGAGAGAGAGAGAGAGAGAGAGAGAGAGAGAAAGACATAGGGGTGTGTTTCAGAAAAATCAATATCATTTTGAAATCTGATAAAGTAGATTAATTCTCGTTGAAATGTCTCAAAGTTTATCAGTATTTAGAAACGTATTAAAATTTTTTGCTTACCTTTTTTCCTTTATATATATATATATATATATATATATATATATTATAACAATGTTGGTTGTCACTAAATCACTTTGTGGGTTTGTGTCGAACCAAGTGCAAAATAATATGGACAGTGCTCCATATCTAGGATAGAGCTATTATATAATAATAATAATAATAATAATATATATATATATATATATATATATATATATATATAAATACGTATGTCTGTGTGTGTGTGTGTGTGTGTGTGTAAATACCATACAGTTGAAAAGAAAAGGCTATTAAATTGTAAACGTAGAACTTTTAATTCTTTCGAACCCTTTTGTTAAAATTTGAGATCATTTCAACGAGAATTGGTCAAATTATTAAATAACGAATTGATATTGATTTTTCTGAAACAGCTTGTATTACTCAAATTATATCGAGTTCTTCTAAACACTGCAAAATAGGATCGAAAGTGAAAGTGACGAAAAAGAGGATCGAAAGTGAAAGTGATGAAAAATGGTGAAAATATCGTTGATATTTGTTCGATTAATATAACTGTTTAATGCCTCGTTTTAATCTTGTTTTTCTTCGTATTTACACCACTCTCTATAGCATCACATGATTCTGTTTATGTTTGCTCCTAAACTATAACCCTGACACTTTCTTAGAGAAATCATGACTTCTCTGAATGAATCTCTTTTATTCATTTTCTTTAGTAAACCCGATTATCTTTTTCTTTTTTCAAGTTAAGCATTTTTGTCCCTTTATTGTCCGTTATGAATATCGTTCCTTTTGACTTTGCCTTTCCTTGGCTTTTCAACTATCTTCGTTTTCCGATTTTATTACATCCTTTTTCATAAAATTATTTCCTTTTTCTTTCAACTTTTTCCTCTTATGATTCTTGTTTTTCAACGATCGTTTTTCAGCTCCTCTTCATTTTCCTCTTTTCTATCTCAATATATATATATATATATATATATATATATGAGTGGTAGAATCTTGGATTGGCATTTGAGTCAACAAGGCTTCGATCCCAGCTTCGGGAATCTAGCCAGTGTAGCCATACTGAAGAGTTCTGATAGAACGAAACAGGTCTGTCTGTGGATGACTATATATATATATATATATATATATATATATAAAGAAAGGTATCGGGAATAACCAGAGTTTGATTATACAATGCTTAATGGTTGTAATGAAGTTTCGATACATAGGAAAATTTGCTTAATTGAAAAATGGTTTAATATCTTTTCCGGATTCGAACTGTTGGCCAATTAAAAAGTCATAGTTCGAAGCAAAATGCCGCCATTGAAGTAAATATTTACTTAGTACTTCGGCGCTAGGTAACTTAGTAAGCCAAACACGTAATAGTCAAGTGAGTCAAAAGAGTACATATTTATTCAGCTTAACTTAACAGACGTCAGACATATTGGGGATCGTAAACATGAGACTCAGAATCGTGATTTTTTATCCTGTTTTTATTATTGTTTTATTTATACCTGAAAATTATTATGAATGACTTTGAGCAGAGAGTTCTGCAAACATTTTATAGACTAAAAACACTTGTAGTGTTAAATCTTAATCATAAGTGTATGCGTATATATATACTAATCAGTGTCATTCATAATTATATTATGTTGTCTCATTTGTTCCTTTTTTTCTTTCTTGGCTTCTTTTTATATTTCTATCCATTTAATCTTGTAGATACAGCTTTCAATATTATTTTTCCCTTTTGCTAAAGTTGAAGTTGTCGGAATGACAAGTTTGAAACTCACTTAAATAATACGAGGTCGGTTCCATGATGGTGAAACGTAATCCTTCGCTGAAATTGGATCCTAAAATTGTACTGTGTGATCAGCATTCACCACTGAATAAAGAGCATTGGTGAAGAAGATTATGTTGAAAAATATTATTGTGTAGAAGAAACTTATTTCAGAATCAAGCTATGATCTTCTGGATATAATTATATAACTATACTCATGAATCGCAGGTATTTTTACGTGTCTTTTTATACTATTCGTTTAACCCTTCATTCTTAGAGATTTATATAATATCTTTTCACAGTCCATACATCAGTATTTATCGTATACACTCTTTTATTTCTCCCTTTTTTTTTATTCCTTTTCTTTTCCTAGCTTTAAGTACAGCACTTCTTTTCTTTCTTTCTTTCATTTTCATTTAGTTTCTTTCTTTCTTTCTTTCTTTCTTTCTTTCTCCTGTGTTTCTTGCATTCTTTCTCATATGTTTTCTTTCTTTCTTTCTTTCTTTCTTTCTTTCCTTCTTTCTTTCTCCTGTGTTTCTTGCATTCTTTCTCATATGTTTTCTTTCTTTCTTTCTTTCTTTCTTTCTTTCTTTCTTTCATCTCCTGTGTTTCTTGCATTCTTTCTCATATATTTGTTCTCCTTTCTTTCTTTCTTTCTTTCTTTCTCCTGTGTTTCTTGCATTCTTTCTCATATGTTATTTTCCTTTCTTTCTTTCTTTCTTTCTCTTGTGTTTCTTGCATTCTTTCTCATATGTTTTCTTTCTTTCTTTCTTTTATTCCTTCATCCGAATTTCTTTATTCATTTCGATAATTTAATCCATAAAAATATTCATTTATTCAATTTTTTTCATTTTTTTTCATTTTTGTTCCTTTTTCTCATTTTGTTATTCTATTCTTATTTTTTCTTCTTTTCTTCTTTTTATTTTATCTACTTTTCTTTCTTCTGTACCAACGACTTATTCCTTTTTGTTGTCTTTTTGGCCTTATTTACTTTTCCCTTCACTTTTATTCGTTATTATATATACATTTAACCAGACATGCCGGACACTGCTGGAGAAGCAAAGACGAGATCATAAGTGGTGTGCTCCTGTGGACCCCTGCATATGGCCAATCAAAAGCAGGACGACCAGCACGAACATTCATACAGCAGCTATGTGATGATACGGGATGTAACCCCGAAGACCTGCTGAAGGCGATGAATGAGAGGGAGATGTGGAGAGAGAGGGTTAGGGATATCCGTGCTAGCCGCACGTGATGATGATGATGATGATGATATATACATTTAAAAATCCTTTTCAACTTTTTTTATTCTCCAAATTATTATTCTATATTTTGTTCTTCATTTTTCTTTTTCTTTTTCATCATTTCTTCCTGTCTGTCACTTTGTAATCAAACAAGACTGTGGTGAAAATCTATAACTTAACCAAAATGGCAGTTGCTGGAAGAATCCAACATCTCATTCAGTTTACTTCATGTAACAAGATACCCTTGATACTTAACAATCATTTTTTTAAAGATTAGTAACGAGAAAGGGCTGGCCGGATGATGTCCTCACCCCGAAACGGAAGTGGGGTTAATATTTTTCATGAACCCAAATATATAACGATAAATCCCTTGATTCTGTTTCCGTTACTCTTTTGGTGACTGAGGTATGAAAAGACCAACATTTATTTGGAATCATTTGGAAGAAAATTGAAGATACAAAAGGAGTCGGTGTCAAAAAGAAAGAAGAATCTAGCCCTCAGGATTTTTCTGTTTTGCATTTCTTTTTAATTCCACGACTGCACAGAAAGAATAAAGAATCTGCCGCTTATGACTCGCTCTTTTTTAAAACCCCAGCATCCGATTATTAAGCTTCACACATATATATAGAAGTAATCGATGACTACAATACATATCTATCTTCTTTTCATTATATGAAATAAGAATACAATAAATTTCACAATATTATTACCCACCTTTCGTCTCTGTGTTGGATTTTCTTGCTTGTCCCTCTTTTTATTTTTTTTATAATTGTCTTTCTATCTTTTAAATATGTATTATTGTTCTTTGAAAACTCTTATCTTACGCCACATATTTCATGTCTCTTTGTTCTCATTACATATGTTCGTTCATTATATTCGGAATTATCCTCACACTATTTCAGGTAATCCCCGATTTTCTGTTTTGTTAAACGATAATAATGGCAGATAAATGCCCGAAATCTTGATCGTCTTCAAACAAAAAAGTCAAAAATTTTACAGGTGTTTGAAAAGGGAATCTGAAGCTAGATTCTAGCGAAACATGATTTTCCCACAAATGTCAGCTGGAATTACCGTCTCGCAAAGTGCATTACGGAATTGCAACTATTTTTTCTTTCTTTTTCTTTTCTTTTCTAAAAATGATGTCAAGGGGGTATTTTTTTTATTGTGGCAACGCAACCCACGCGATATTACTCGTTGTAAACGTGAACTATCATTTCCTTAGACAGCTGTTGTGTAGAAATAACGGTGATGAGGCATTCAATTCTTTCCATCTGTCTTTTTTCCTTCTGGTTACTTAAAAAAATCGCTTGAGTTTTAAAATAACATGTAATGATAGAGCTACAATCTATTCGCAGTTGTTATCGCTAAAGAAAGAAAATGAACGACGACCCAGTTTTATAACCATTTCATAAAATATACCTTTGCAGTACTCTGCATTTTCTCCTTACCCCATCCCACACACATTACTGTATCTACATATCTATCTATCTATACCTCAATATATATATATATATAGTCATGATAGTAGTAAAGTGTTATAAAGTAGCCTAGTACACATTCAGTGATATGCGATCAAACCAGTTCCCTCAACAGATTTATTTATTGTGAAAAGTCTCCAGGCATCTGGCAGGATGAAAAATAAACCTGTCAAAGGGCAGCTGAATCCTCTTGTAGGCTCAGTGTTTGTCTAGCGCACTCATGCCTAGATGGATTCCAAGACTTTGATAAATCTTTCTCGCGGCCAAAGATACACTGTTATAAAACTGGGAGTGATGTACACGTAGCTTTTGTCAAAGTATCCACAGTGAAATCAAATATAAAGCCATGCCTTCAACGAGATCTCTTGATAACAGTTCTGTTTGGTGACATATCATAGAAGTTTAATGCGTAGGATTGAATCAATACACCGTTTTTTCTCAGTTTAGAAGCTTCAAATCAGAGTGTTTTTTTTATATGTGACTGCTATAAAACGATCATAAATTGTCAGTCTAAAATTTGAAGTGGTTTCCTTATATATATATATATATATGTGTGTGTGTGTGTGTGTGTGTGTGTGTGTGTGTGTGTGTGTGTGTGTGTGTGTGTGTGTTGTTATAGCGTTTACATACAGTCAACGGACCATTCGCCTGATGATCTCATAGGTGAAAGCTGGAAATAACGGTCACCAAGCACCGTTGATTATTTGCCTACGCTATCCTTAGATATATATTCTTTCTTATCAATATTCAACTTTCTTTATTGATGAATATAGCAAACTATTATTTACATGTATAAATACACACACACACACACACACACACACACATATATATATATATATATATATATATAATATCAAGAAATGTAGATATATTCAAAATGCTTAACTATTCACAATCTGGGATAGTTTCAAATGGGTTGAAAGGGGAGCATGACCAGGACTTTTGAGTATTGAAAAGGATTGTCGACCTGAATATTTTCCAATCCTGTAATCTTCCATTGCCCAGATTTTATTGACCATATAAAAACGGTCACTTGTATGATGTGTCGACCTTGTAAAATCCACGTTAAAGAGATAAAATGTGTTTATAAAATGTGTACTCAAAATGAGTTTTAAAACGTTCACCCATAGAAAACGACGCTACTGACCCGGCATAAAGAAATGAGTACTTGACTGAAGGTAGTGCAATGAATTATTTAACTTTGTAATTATTTGAATCTTCCTCGATGAGGTTTTGTGATTAAGTTTATGTACACGTTTTTGATTGCGTTATTAGAAAGCATTAAATTAATACATTCATCGACGGTATTGTATAATAGTTAAATACGATGTCTATCTTAAAATTAATGTGCGATATGGACGAAAGATGGATAAGCGAATTGGAGTAACCTCCCTATTTATCTGATCTTTCTCTGTGTGATATTTTTACTTATATGTGAAGGGTCCCGTTTTAAACTCTTGGAGCCCATCTAAAGGGCTGTATCGACAAAGCTGAGGGTCATATCAAAAGAATTCAGATATAAATGCATAGAAACATGTCAGAGAAGGATGGGAAAACGGTTTAGACGTAGTGTGATTTTTGATGTTTGAAATTGAAATTAATTTTTGTTGATACCAGTCCTGTTAATTGTCAGTCATATTTATTCGGAAGATGTTTTCATTGCAATCTTATTTGCATCTACAGATGACTATGTCTTAAATTCAAATATCTTATGTTGTTGTGAAACGAATTATTTTCCAAATGACACTAATAATAAAATATATACAGCAATGAATAATAGAATTGACCGTACAATACTTTTTTAAAATTAAATATCAGTCTGATTCAATAACTAAGATATCTACTTTTGTTATTTCCAAAGAAGACTGGTATATTATTTACTCTTAAGGAAAAAACAATCAAACTTAATATTTGAAATTTCATGTTTTGCAAATTCTCGTGCTTTCACACACACACACACACACACACACACACACACACACACACACACACACACAATATATATATATATATATATATATATATAGAGAGAGAGAGAGAGAGAGACAGTATTGTATTGTATTTTCTATCCCACCCTTTGTTCGTGTGTCTATTCTGAATTATTTTATTCATAATATCTGAAGAAGTCGTGTTAATTTTTTTTATTTCAAAACCCATAACAGGATGGAAATAAATTTATAATCCTAAAGTGACCTTTTTTGTTTTTTCTTCAAGAAATATATATATATATATATATATATATATATATATTTAATTTCATTTTTTACATGTCCGAAGAGCAGAAAAAATAATATCTAAAATGATGAGATCTACAAAATATTTATAATCAATCAAAAATTAAATTTTTATTTCTTATAGGTGTTTCCATCAGTCCGTATCAGTCATCGCTCTTAGCATATCCTCTAGACTGCATCTAGTATCCACACAGAACTTTTGTAAGTCTTTCCTGGTCGGTCAGTATCTTTGTATCACAATACAGGAGTCCTTAATAAAGCGTCGCAAATAAATTCATCCTTATCTTACCGCCAGTGCCCAGGATACTTTCTTTGTCTTAATTGGATGTTTTGCTTGATAAGAGTTAAATGGCCCTACATTGGCTTTTTCATGGATTGTTACTTCCAGGATTTTTTCAAAACACCACATAGCATCCTTATGTAGATCCCATATTCACGTTATTGTCAATATATAAATTGATAAAGATGTATCAGATATTTGTCAGGATAATGATTTATCATGTAGAATTCCGTTTATTGGAATTTATTGTAATAGTCTAGTCTGACAAGGGGTCACAGAATTTTAGAGTGACTAATTGTATCACTATTACTTGTAAGTATTCTCTCAATATACTAAAAATGAAATCCATGTCCATTTCAGATGGAGCAAATTAGCAACCGAACACAAATGCTAAACTCTACAAGATTGTTTTTGTCAGTGTCATTTAAGTTGTAAATAAATTCATTTGGAAGAAAATCATTGAACATTTTAAAAGAAGCTGCTTGAATACAGTTAAGTTTTATTTTATATATTATGTTCCATCCTCTCTTTCTTTATTCCTTTCTTCCTTCATTCAGGCATTTATGTAAAGAATGTATGTAATTGCGTGTATATACTTACGACAGTGTCCTTTGAATTTTCCCGAAAAAAAAAGAAAACTCGATAAGTACCTTAAGTAATCTTAATAAGTATCTTGGTTTGGAAATTCCCACAATTTTCAGAATAAAGAACTTTTTCAAGAAATGTGTCAACAAAAAGACTTAAATTTACGTGAAAAATAGCTTGAACAGCAAAGCAATCTTGCTTGTTAATGGAACGTTTCCGCAGTAAATCAGACTCATTGGAAACGAACCATTTTATTTTTTTTCTCCCAAGAGCGCATACCCCGGATGAGATTAATGGAACCTCCTGTCAGAAAGCCATGTTTCGCCGCTGATCCGATTGTGATTGGTGACAGCAGAGCCTGACTTCAGTTTCAGTTCCGGTTGCACGTTTCATAGTCGACAGATCCAACATTCAGATTGAGTCAAAGCCAAAAGGCTGAACTACGCTTAACTGTGAGGATTTAACTGACGTATGTGACACATCAACAAAGTCAAGGAAAATGCGGGAAATTCAAGAAGTTGTAGCCGTTGGGAGTGGCTGGTTAATATTATTGAATGCATTGCATTAAGTTCTTAGATGGTTGTGACGGGGCTAACAGGTGTGGTATTGGGTGAGAAAGAAAGCTAAATGAGAATTTGACGCTTACTAGAGAAATATATATATATATATATATATATATATATATATATATATATAATGTACACGATATCATTAATATATATATATATATATATATATATATATATGCTAGTGTGTGTGTGTGCAGATGGGTGTGCCAGTGGATGTAATACATTTATAACATATATAATGGAGCTATAATCTATATATCTAGCTATATATATATATATATATATGTTTGTGTAATGCAGGAAAATATATTTACAATAATTTATATATTATCATCCGAACAAGGACAAACTTATTCGTTGTATCCCAACTCTTCAGTGTGGCTAGACACGTAGGACACTTGAAACTGGGATCGAAATCCGCCTAAATGTACGTTAGACCTAGTATCATACCACTAAAAAACAAACGAACCAAGTCAGGATGGAAATTATAAGGCATCATGTAGTATGTTTCGTTTGTTTACGTTTTTGTCTTACCGTATACCAGACTGCTCAATTCATTTGAAGAACTTTGAATGTTCGCGAATGGCAGCCGTATATATATATATATATATATATATATATATATATATATATATATATATATACACAAGGTGCATACGATAAGATTCCACACTTTTTTCGTATAGGCACATTTATTGATAGTACACACATGAAACTATAGTCCTCTTCGAAGTAATCTCCTCGGCTGCAATGCACTTGTTGTACCGTTCCAACAAATTCCGAAGGCCCCATGAAAGTCCTCTTGTGTGAGCATGTCAATGACCTTCGTCAAAGCATCTCTCATCTCTTCACTTGTCTCATAACGACAGCCTCTGAGCTTAGGGAATAACCAAAAGACACAGGAAGCAAGGTCTGGACTATAGGGAGGCTGAGGAACTCTCTTAATGCCCATCTTGGTTAAATAGTCTGTGGCAAGTATGAAGTTGTGGACTGATGTATTGTCCTGGTGAAAATGCCACTGACCCGATTTGAAGAGTGCTGGCCTCTTCCGACGGAATCTCTTGCTGAACTCCCTTAAAACCTCAACATACTAACCCTAACCCTAACCCTTTGGGTAATCAACTCTGGTGTATTGAGTTCCTTACTCCTCCCACACCTCTCACCATCCCTCACAGACTGGCTGCTTTCCTTGAATCTCTTATGCCACTAAAAAACTGATAATCGATTAATGTAAAACGGTCCAAAATCATTTTGAAGCATTCTATATGTTTCTGTGGCATTTTTCCAAGTTTAAAACAGAACTTTATTGCATATTGTTCTTCTTTACGTCCAGATTGTATTTTTGAAATTCACCAGCTGTGACAATCAGGCTTTAGTAGGGTATATTCCAATTGCTGCTGTAGCTGTTCATTTGAACCTGAAATCATAAAAATTGGTCAGTCATCTCATAAGATGTATAGCAAAAACATACTGAATTTTTAGAGTCTACGACAATTTTCAATGCTCAAACGAAAAAATTCTGGAAACTTATTGAATGCACCTGGTATATATATATATATATATATATATATATATATATATATATATAAGTAAATTTCACTACCGTAGCCGAGGGGTGACCCGATGGCATCCTTTTCATAACAATTCTTTTGAGGTGTAGGCAATGGCACTACTCCTTACCTTGAATTGTTCCACTTTACCCTTGATATCTATCTTATAATACTGAGTATTAAACAAGGAAGTATCACATACCATTTTTGTGTTTTTGATATAACTCGACCTGGGATTGAACCTGGGTCTTCTGGGCCATTAGTGAACACTCTACCCACTTGGTAGACAGATAGATAAGTATGCAGGAGGTTTAAAATGTTCGGTATAATGAAGAAAAAATCCGTTTTTTAAATTTATACTGAAATGATTTTTATAAAATAGTGTATGAAAAAATTCCTATGCAATCAAGCTAAATTTGTGCAGAAATAATCAAGACTATTTGTTAAATTCAAGAAAATTCTCAATCAGTTATTCATCACAGAATCTACTTGGAATGTCCTAGAATATTTGTATTTTTGAAATGCCATTTTTCAAGTCATAGGAGCAAAGAGGATTGGAAAATATACTGTAACTAATTCTTTTAACCATAAACAATTAAAGATTATCACTTTCTGTCCGTTTGATAGTATTATGTTTTTTTATGAATCATCCTGGCAGAAAAAGATTTTTCTTAGCTATTTTCAAACAAAAACCTAAAAATAATGTTTCTGAATTTTATCACTGGCTGACCAACGCTAATGATTTTTGGATTAGATACCTCGATAGGTGAGTTCTTGAGAGGACTTACTCCTAACGAGTAGGAAAATAAATAAAAAAATTACACCTCTCTTTGGTGTTAATGGATTCATTCCATTCTTTATGAAACATGGGTGACACAAGTAGGAGAAAAAAGAAATAAAAGAAAAACAAACTGGTGACAATACATCTACATTAAAAGATTTCAACTATAGACCGACTACCGACCAAAAAATCTAACACCGGACTCTATCTTGGTCTTCATTATCCTACCAGAAAAATGGACACGACGACAAATACACAACACATATGCTATATTACAAGTTATCTTAAATATCATAACAAATCATTGTTGATTGATTAACATGCGTATTATAAATTAATTTTGGACATTATGAGTAATGAATTTTTGGTATAGGTTAGAATGAAGATTTTCACTTGAGTGGAATATGAAATTCATATTTTATATATATTTTCCTTTTGGATATGTATTGAAATTAATATTTAAATGTAGTTACGAGAAGTATGCAAAGACATCGTCCAAAATTACCATTACTTGGGTAAAGCGAGTGTGGAGAAAAGAAAGAATTATCGCGAATATCATAAAGCAGACAAAGAATAAAATCCAAGTCTTTCTCTGCGTTTAATGTCGGACAAAATAATCACCCAGAGAGTCAATAAATAAACAAATAAGAGATGTTTCTTTACGTTCCACACATCTATTGGAAATCGATTATTGACCAAATGGATTCGAACATAGAGGGAAAAAGACAACAAAAACAATGAAAATAATAAGACATTTACAAAAATGCCAGCGACGGTGGTGTGTGGGTGTAAAAAAAAAGGGATTGGCAAAACCCCAAGGAAAAGATTGGCGGGAAATTTTCTTTAATGACTTTATTTATTTGTCGATATTTTATGTCATTTTTGCGTTTGTTGAAGGCGGCCATATTGAACAAGAACAAAAACGCTGAAACGAGTGGGAAAGCAGGGGAAGAAAACGAGAATTACAACGAGGAAAAAAACATGAAAAACGAAAAAAGCAGAAACAAATAATAAAAAAAGCTAAAGTAATATAAAAATGCTACTAGCAAAATGAGATGTAAGACAAAAATATACTAAAATATCAGAAAAAAGGCAAAACAAACTGTAAGTGAAATATGACTGGATATTAAATCAAAGTAAAGATTTACGATGTCGGGTAATTAAATCAATTTTTTTCTTTGCCATAACTAGGCTGTATTGTGTGCATAGGTAAGAACAAATAAATGTCCTTTTAAAATCGTAGGATTGGCTGCAATCTTTTTAGGCTATTATGTATAACTAGATGTATAAAGAAGTTCGTGGCTTAAGGATGGAATACACACACACACACACACACACACACACACACACACACACACATATATATATATATATATATATTGGTAAATATATTCCTTATGAGATTCTTCCAAATAAAACCACGTAATTTAACAGTGAATATTAATTAAATACATTAAACACACCCGAGTGAAAATTTCTTCTGATAATAAAATGATTTAATGTAATTTCTTTGATTAATGTCATATCAACATTTGTAGGTAACTTAATGGTAAAACCATCCTGGTTAAAGAACAGTTGTGGAACTATTTAACCCATAGCTGGATGAATTAGATATAACCCCAGTTGGGTGACAGAATTTCCTATCTATATAGAGGGATGCTCTAAATTTATCAGTCGAAATTATAAGAGAATGGCATTTTAACTTAAATGATATGTTAATACGAAAGAGAGAGACGGAGACTGAGACAGAGGCAGAGATTTATATACTTGATTAATTTTCACCACCAAAAAAGAATAGAAATATCAAATTGTGGCAAATGTTTTTCACACACACACACACACACACACACACACACACACACACACACACACACACACACATATATATATATATATATATATATATATACCTTTATTCTATTATCATTTATATTTACATATTATATACATGTCCATTTGAGAGCAGTATTAAACAAGTCCTGGCGACAACACCCCACGAGACTCCAACTATACGGACACTTGCCCCCCATCACAAAAACTATACAAGTTTGACGAACCAGACACGGAGGACACTGCTGGAGAAGCAAGGACGAGCTCATAAGCGATGTACTCCTGTGGACCCCCACACATGGATGTGCAAGAGTGGGACGACCAGCACGAACTTACATACAGCAGCTATGTGAGGACACGGGATGTAACCCTGAAGACCTGCCGGAGGCGATGAATGATAGGGAGAAATGGCGAGAGACGGTCAGGGATATCCGCGCAGGCAGCGCGACATGATGATGATGATGATATATATATATATATATATATATATATATACTCTTCTTTAAGAAAAACAACGAAACCGGTCACATAGGATTATAAATTTATTTCAATCCTGTTACGCATTTTTGAAATTTCCAAAAACACGAAAAAAGTAACAGGACTTTTTCAGATCTTTTTGATAAAAAACTAGAATAGACACATGGTAGTGGGAGGGGATAGTGGGAGGGGATAGAAGTGGGGAGAATTTTAAATATTCATTCATGAATAAACTTCTTGTCCTGATGGAATTACTCCCAACTCCGGTTTCACTGGACCAAGAATACTAATATATATATATATATATATATATATATATATATATATATATATATATATGAGCAATGTGAAAATATTTACCACCATTATTTTCTTATTTACTGGTTATTTACTATCACACAATACATATATCATATATCATATGATATACATACATTTGGATATGTGTGGTAGTACATTTATAATATTTTCAGTGATCTCTTTCTCTCCCTCTCTCTCTCTCTATATATATATGTATATATGTATATATTATAGAAGTTGAAAAGTGATTTTTTTATCATTATACTGTTCCACAATATATTTTAAACATTATTTACTTTGAGGATACGTAATGTTTTATGTAGAGAAGATGCCATTTTCATAATATATCATACATTTTAGCACCTCGGTAAAAATACTCGATAGACCACAGATCTACTGCATAGTTCTTTTAAACTATGCTAATCATAATTGAGAAGGTTCGTAATTTCTTTTATTTTGAATAATTTTTTTTTTCTATCTGTACGAAATCATATGTATAAGGTGTCAGTATAAATGTAATCGTCTTTTCATACACACTTCATACCTATATACATATACACACATTTATACAACTGTTTTTACAAATGCATATTCATAGATATATGAATATATCCATAGTCTATTAATGATAATAAATAAGTGCTTTATATAGAATATATTTATTTTTAAACATTATCTACTTCTTTGTGAAAATAGTACATTGGCATATACTTGTGTGTCTTTGTAGGTTATTCTACTACCACATCCTTATTCATAGCAATAATTGTACGATGCCTTCATATAAATATGCGTTTTACATATTTATGTGAATATTACCTTGGAAATGCAAATATTGCATCATACAAATAATCTGTGATTGACATCCTTCAGCTTCCTCATAAGTTAGATTCAATGCATATTCGAAAATATGTATTCTTTGATAGACTCATATTTTTTGCATATACTTCTCTAAAAAAAACTTTTTTTTACGTAAGTTTAATTTTCTTTGAAACTATAGATAACAGTGTGATATTTTACAACTAAAATGGACATAAATTGGTATTAATTATTTTAAAATCTAAAAAATTGAAAATCTGAGACTGAAAATTTAAATATGTTGCAGTCTAATGTCACTCCAAGTTTTTTATGAATTTATGCAATATTTCCTTTGCATGAAAAAAACGAAAAACAAAAAAACCCAAAGAATATTCATTTTGATTGTACAATGTTCTGCTGGGAATAAAAAAAAATTTGTTATATTTTGATAAGAAGGAAATTAACTTTAAAAAATTGTAGTGGTATATTATTTATTGTCAATACTGTATAAAAACACATGATCTAATAAATACAAACACTTAGGGCTTTTTTAACTTAAATGTATATTTACTCCTTTTTTTATTTTCTTAAAGATATTTTTACTTTTTCTATAAATGTTTGTAACTGTCAGTAAAGTATATTGTCCTATCATTCTATCACTGTTTCTTAGTGAATGTTTATCTAAAGTTTTCTTTTTCCACAATGACAATAAAATCTAGGTTGATAAAAAGAATTGCCAAAAGCAATGAAAAGACTGTTCATAGTTAAAAATGTTCATTGAAACTTGCTTAGATGAACTTTCTTTTAAAATAATACTCGTTACAATTTTAACAAGTATGAGTTAAAAGCTTTTAAATATTTTGATAAGTACTATTTTGCGTAGCGTACATCACGCGGTCGAAGCAGTTTAAATCTTGAAAAGTATCCACTGTAATTGGATGTAACGTAATAGTTAGTGGACTGAATTTGTGTGGAAGAATCCCCTTGGTGTAATACCGAAGGTGTTTGACAGTGACAGTTAGTAAGCAAGTTCGAACTCCAGTCGCACTGTTATATTCACTTTTGGACCAAGACTCCTGGTACGTGTCAAATAGTACCTTTATTGTTCTTCTACAAGGATTTCTTTGACATTAAACAACCCACAAAGTTTGATATGGCATTATATATAGAATTCGAAATTGATGGGTTTTGCATTGCTTGGTTCCTTGTGTGATTTGAGTGCCGTACTGATGAATGTACAAAGAAGTCTTATACGGAAAATGATACTGTACAATTTCGAAATAAACAATTACGTCACGGAACTATTAAAATACATTTGTAAATAAGAAGTCGCTGTAGATCAAAGAACAATAACCTGGTGCTCCAAGAAAGCTCACTCGCATTACAAGAGCCTCGACGAATAAGCAGTGTCAGGAGGGACTAAAAGCTTTGATTAATTGGCCATACTCCAAACCTTAAAGACACATCTGGTCGCTAACTCTCGGAGATTATTATTAAGCAAACTGGGCATTTCATAGTTCAGGGTGGTTCATCATCTTCACGATTTCAGCCATAACATCCGGATCAACCGAATCGTCATCTTCACGATTTCCGCTAGACCACCCGGAGCTGGGACGATAAGGGGGTTCATACTTTTTCCAACGATATTTTGCGAAACTGGTGTTCGAACTCATTAAATACATCGCAGTCCAACACGTTCGCCGCAATGCCACAGGGATTCACTAAGTTTAAATTTAAAGATACTTGAAAGGCAGTAACAAATACAGTTTTGTGCAAAATTTTGTGGGTATGTGTTTATCTATCGATGGTACTAAACCCATAATCGATGGTAGTAAACCCAAAAGTAAGATATTTATCTATTTGATTAATGGCTGGTAGTCATTTTATTTTGAGATTCATACGACCATAGAAATACGTAGTTACCCCTATTTATAATCAACAGTCATGCTTTAATTATAATAAGTGATGAACATTCTTAGCCTAAACAAGTGGGTTTTAATATTTTATCGAAAAAAGTTATTTGGAAGATGTGGTTACTTGACTGATATTTATTTAAAGGCATGTGAACTCGTCTGGTGTTGTTTCATCCCTTGAGGTTTTAGGATTGCATAAATTGTACGTTTATATTCACATTTTAATGCGATTTCAAATGTTTTTGCACATGTTTTTATGATATAAAGTATACTTATCGAATACAAACAATTTGAGAACTTGCCCAGGTGATAGAATATCCGACTGAACCTTTGCAGTTACTTTTTAAATTTGATTAAAATTGAATATACTCGATCTACCAACTGCCCAGGCTGGTGGGGCTGTAGAATACTCTGACTGAATCTTTGCAGGGGGTTAAATGACACTAAAAATTTGATGGTGAAGCTCAAGTAATACTGGTACTCTGGGGATGTGGAGCACTCAATCATTGCCATCGCTCCTAGGTCCACACAAGTCCAGAGTGGTAGGACCTGATAGGCTTCTATCTATGGGTTAAATAGAACCAAACAGTGTACATATGTTGAACTAAATTGCTTGAAATAGAACTGCTTTTTCCGTACTTCATTTTAAACTGCATGCCTAAGCTCAACTGAATTGTTGGAAATAGAACGATTTTGACAGCTAAACTTCATACTTATGCAAAACTGAATTGTTTGAAATAGAATTTTTTTGACATTTAACTGTGTGTGGACAAAACCTCTCCTTATCCTAAACTGAATCGTTTGAATTATAATTGTTTGACTAATCTGAATAGCTTGAAACTGGAATATTTTTAACTATTAAACTCTGTACTCATGCTAAACTGAAGTGTTTGAAATAGACCTGATTATTTGTATAAAAAAGGATTTGGCATTAAATAACTTACAAAGGTTGATGTGCCGTAAGACCCAAACAACTAACCAACCAACGAATTTGCAAAACTATCTATTGCATCCTGATCGGTTCTACATCTTAAAGGCAATGAGGATTACTGGAAACTCCCTAGATCTTCAAAAGGGGTTGCAGCAGCACTAGATCTAGTTTAGTGTCACATCCAAGATACCTCTTTTTAGGGGGTATTCATCAGAGAAAATATGCGTGAAGAGACTTGGAATATGGGATTATTTAATGGATAGATGATACCATTCGTGCACAAGTCGATTTTTTACAAAGTTTATTACCAAGAATTTATGGATTTTGAATTGTGATGATAAACGCCGAACCTCGAGCTTTTTCTTTTGTTTGAAAACACGAAATTAATTAATTGCTTTAAAGATATTAATCATTCTTTTCTTTTTTTAATCAGATGTTGTAAACCTGAATTAATTCCCGGCAGAATTTCATAAAAGACCAAATTCGGTAAATGGGAAAATTTATACAACCACTAAAGTCTGGACGAATAAAAAAATGATTAAAAGTAAAACTTCAAAAAGGTTGATTCTCGGATAACATTTATATTCTGTTTTGATTCAAAAAGAAGATTAAATAAAGCAGCTAAAAAGTTCGAAAATAAAAGTCAATTAAGGAGAATGATTTAAAGAGAATCTCTCTTTTGGATTGATTAAATTTTGAAGAAATGTAACGTAAATGTTCTAAGGGCTGTCTAATCGAATAATAAATCTACATTAATTAACGTAGACTAAGGCTGCTTTCAAAGAGCCAGGGAATATAGATTATAATTATTTAGAGGTGTGTGCAGAGATGCATACAAGAGAAAGCTCTGACATAAACATAGATATAAACACACCTGCACTGGTGCATACACATTTTGATCCATTGATATATATATATATATATATATATATATATATATATATATATATATATATATATATATATATATATATATATATATATATATATATATATATATGTGAAATGCCCCAGGTTGGAAACGAGAGAAACCATTAGACGATCTGATCTAATGACCATTAGTGGTTTAAGGAAGCTGATATAGTGGAGTCGTCCGGCCAAGGGTATTGGCACAATTAAAAAACCAAGGAAGAATAATAATATGAGAGTCCAAACAAAGAAAAAAAATCTTCATATATATATTGATATTCAATATACATGATTGCAAATATACGGAATGGAGATTATATATATATATATATATATATATATATATATATATATATATATATATATAGAGATATATATATATCGGTAGAGAGGGAGAGAGTGAGAGTAATTTTATCGCTTGTAGTCCGGGGCGACCCGAAGGTTCCCTATGCAATAGCTACTTCACCGATGTTTACAGAAGGGCACTACTCCTTTCCCTAGATTGCTCTATATTACCCTTGATATGTACCTTATAATGCTGAGTGCTAAACAAAGAACTATCAAGTATCATTTTTTAATATCCGTTAAAACTCGACCTGGGATTGAACCCCGGCCTCTAAGCCCACTTGTGAACACTCTACCCACTAGGACATATGTATACGTGTTTATGTGTGAATGCCTCATTTTTTCAAAATTAATGAATTAGATGAAATATATACCGATATATTGCAATGATAGTATAGAAACCCCTTAACCAGGAGAATATTTAGACCTATACTTTTAGGATTACCGACATATATAAACAAAAAATCAAATCTATTGATCTCATAATACTTTCACTGACATGCATATCTAATAGACCCACGAATCCCGTCAAATTATTGATTCCAATAGTTTTAATAATGAAAGATTATGTGCACCACACTTTCTTTGTGCTTTCACTAATAGTCCCGCCTAATCTTACAATATGTCTATAGACTTTTTTCACTGTTACTGTTTGAAATTCGATTGAAATTGAATGCATTCGCTCTACCAACTGCCTTGGCTGGTGGGGCTGCAGAATACTGAGACAGCATCTTTGCAAAGCGGTTAGACTCCCCCAGTGATTGTCCTGGACATGATATTTAACAATCTGATGGTGAGGATCTAGTAATGCTGGAGCTTTGGGGAATGTGGAGTACCCCTTCATTACCAACGCTACCAGGTCTACTCAAACCGAAAGTGGAAGCAACTGATAAGGTTCTATCAATGGGTCATCTAGAACTGTTTGTCATTTGAACTGTATAAAACCGAATGACATGCCAAATTGAATTCTTAGAAATAGAACTGTTTAATCATTTTACTGTGTGTATCAAGAAAATGTGTTAACAAATTGTATATTTAATATGTATGAAAAAATAGCATTTGGCATTAAATAACCATCAATGGTTGATATGCCATAATCCAAACCTAACCAATAACTCTACCAAAACGCTTTTCATTTTAATTCTACGACAATCTTTTCATATCATCACGCTAATATTCAGACACAAGCTGAAGTTATCAGTTTTGGATCTCCACTGTATCCAGTTGTTGTTTAAAAATATTTGATATCCTCAAAAAATATTTCTCACTTCAAACTAAATCAAACAACTGCGTCAATTTCGATGATAATTTCCTATTGGCAAACAACTTAGAAGGAAGTTGTTTTTTTTTAAATTTAACAACCTTTCAAAGATTACTCCGTTTTTTCATTCTCATGTAAAATTTAAGAAAATACAACACATTTTGAAAATATCTTATTCGACTCAAAATGTTATTCTGTATAAAACAATATAAATACCTTCATTGTCGCTCTGAATAAAACAAAATCACGTTTAAATATGTGTCTCTTTAATTACAATAAATAATATCCACATAGATACAAAATAGCTGTCTTAAATAGCTGTCTCTATCTAGAGATTCCAACATGTTAATTTTTAAATAACTTAATAACATAAGAGGCCAATTAATCACTGTCTCCATAATTACGCCTTTGAGGAACAAATAAAATTAATCTTAGAAACAATCAGTCACTGTAATTCATATAAAAGCAACAACCGAAATATTTAAAATATATTTTTTGTAATCAAATGAACCCAAAAAACAGTAAGGTGAAATGGTTCTTAACAATTTTCCAAAAAGATCTATATCTCCCGTTGATCACAATAGACACATTTTTTTTTCTGTTTTAAAAAATAAGACATCTAATCTTATTCTCACAGTTATCTCTTGTCCTAAAGAAACTCTTTACAAATAAAATATTATCAGTTAATTTTCCAAAATATTCCTCCCATGAAGATAAAAAGTCCAAAATTGGCCATACAACCATAACTCTTTCCGACAGAAAAAAATTCCTTAATCATTTGATTTCATTTTTTTTCTTTCTTTTATGGCATATCAACTTTCGAGGGTTATTTATTAGTAAAGACATATATGTAGAAGAACAGTCCTGGTACCATTTAACCCATAGTTGAGGGATAAGAGTATTCATACTTTACCAATGGATATTAGTCCGTAAGTGAACCTAATAGCGCAGCTGAAGTTCGAACTTGTGTTCTACAACGTTACAGTTCATCACGTTAGCCACTACGTAAAAGAGAATCTCATTTCACTTATCAGATCCATGTGCAAAATATTCGGGCTAAAATATTCACGATAAATTAATAATTCGTATTTTATATAATGTTAACTGCAAACGACTATAACAGATGGATGAGGACTTAAACATAACCCTACCCTATCGATGGAGCTTAAAACATGCAGACTATCTCCCACAGTGAGGTTAGAACAACCCATAAAAAAGGGATGTTCTTTTTCATGAAGGTAAACTTCCTCCGATGCCGTGGTTCTAGTTGTGGAGCTCTAGTGGCTAGTACAAGTTATCGTCCCTTCAATTGATAAAATAGATAGGTTTGCAAATTATTTGTTTTGAATAAGAATAATTGATGCCATATAATGGTAAGCAAAAATCATTAAGAAATTACACAAAAAATGTAGATTTAAATGAATGATATCCGTAACCTCTCGGCATAAAATAACATCAAACCAGTATACATACCGTGAAAATCAATTAATCAGGCCATCAAAAACATAAGTGTGAATATAAGAAAATGACAATAAATAATAGTTTATGAAATAGCATTCTGAATTTTGTAAGATTAATTAATAAATACACTCAACCTATGCAGATGGCCCTGAAAACCTTTTCACTTTTAGAGTCGGAAACGGCATATTTCCTTGATTTGAGAAATAAATTTAGATTTTAAAATCCAGAAAGAGAGAGACTGATAGACAAACAGACGGATTAACTTCTTGGTTTATCCAAAGAAGACAATATCATAGAATATTAGTTCTTTAAAGTTGTCTAAGATGGTCAAAAGCGTTGTATGCTAAGGAAAGAAGATTCTAACTTAATGCTTATATACATTTCTTTGTAACAAAATAATGAATAAGGCGAATGAAAATTTGAGACTTCCATAATACACTGCAGGCAACATATATATATATATATATATATATATATATATATATATATATATAGAGAGAGAGAGAGAGAGAGAGAGAGAAGTGGTGAAGCGACAGAGAGAAAAAGAGTGGGGGAGAAGATATGCGTACGAAAAGCAAAATATAGGTTAATTTTTAACGTTGTTTTAATCTGATTAGTCCAATTTAAAAATTAAAAAAAACGATTTATGTAACTTTCCATGATAAATCTAAATTTCCATTATTATTCAAGCACCTTTTTAAATGTAAAATTCAGCCCAATATTAGAGAGAGAGAGAGAGAGAGCAAGAAAAGAAACGACCTAGAATCTATGATTGGCTTGATGCAGAAACCAAGCCAAAAACATTTCCGAACTAATTGCAGTTTCCATAGGGCCTCCAACAACTCTTGACCTTAACTCCTTTGATTACGTTATAGGGGACATTTTAGAAAACAAAATAAATGCGACTTCCCATCCACATATTGGTTTGCTGAAGACCCCTAGTGAGGAGGTATTGAATAGAATGTCTGAAAAATTTATTTTGACGGCATGCAAATCGTTTCGAAAGCGTGTTAGATTGATAAAAAATGGTGGCCGGATTGTGTGAATTTACTGGTTTGTGTCTATCTTCTTATTTTGTAATTTTTCAAATCTAAAATTAATTTGGTTCTTTAATAGATTCATTTATTATTACACAAGAATATTCCTAATTTTGCTTCCACACCATATATATATATATATATATATATATATATATATATATATGTGTGTGTGTGTGTGTGTGTGTAAAAATAATTGTGTTTGTGCATGTATGGACGTTTTTCTGTGTGTATATATATATATATATATATATGTGTGTGTGTGTGTGTGTGTGTGTGTACATGTGTGTGTGTGTGTGTGTGTGTGTGTGAGGCTTTGTGTGTGTGTACATTAGGTTTGCATAGACTATACAAGAAACTGACTGTGGGTAAGCACCTTTGACTATATGTCTCTGCCATCCTAACTTCAATATATACACTCTATTAATAATTAAAAACACAATTGATAAATGTAGAAAAACCCTTTATCAGAAATTCATATTTCTAAATTTATTTTTGTCTATGTATTCGAATATCCCAATTTCTTCAAGAATTAATTTGCTGATGAAAGCAGATATACAAAAAAGTATGTCCTTATATTCATAATTGTAGATTCCTTGATAGCATCGCTGAGCATTTTTTGTATTCTCTGAAGAATTTCTAAAGTCAAAGTTATGGTCACAAATTGTGCACCATAGTATAATGTGTGTGCGTGTTTTTTTTATTCCCTCATGATCCTCTGTTTCAGATGCTTAAAACATATTTCGTATATCTTTGCTTTATATATTGTTGTATAGTCGCTCGTATCACGTGACTTCCGGTGTCGCAGAAGTATAAAAAGACGCTGTGTCTCTTGAACACGATAGAAGCAGAAGCAGTAATGTATCCCAGTCCGCTTTTATTGAAGGTCTTGAACATTCATATGAAAAAAAATCATATTACCCACTTCTATCGACCCATACCGAGCCCGACCCTTTATTTCTTTTCCCCCTGTAGATTAGGATTCCCGTCCCACCTAGGGTAGGTCCGGCTTGTTTCCGGTTTTTTCGGACCGGAAAACAGTCAGCCTCCAATTTTATAGAAAGTCGGGATGGGAGGGAAACCAAACGGGGAATTTTTCCTTGTTTTTCGTGTATATATATTTTTCGGGATTTTTTCTCCCATTCCCATTATATCCATTGTAAAAAAACATACATTGCAAATAAAATCATACACCACTTTCGGGTTTTAAGTAGGACTTTTTCATAGAGCAAATGTGGTATTTTGGTGGTTGCTGCGTGCATGGCGATGGACGAGTGATTATATATTGTATTGTTGAATGGGTCGGCGAATGTGGCTAGCTAGGTTCCCCTAGAAAATATAGTCAAGCATGACCGCTCCCTTCCCCTCCTCCAAAACCATAAGGCCTTGTGCCTTCTTGTATTCTTTATAAGAAATAAAAGAAGTAGAAGGAGTAATAGAAGAAGAGAGACAGCTTTGAAAGGACGTCGATCAGCAGTTAGGACAACTTCGAATGTAATACCAACAGCACGAGACTTATAATACTTGTCGGACTCTAACTCTTAAGTCAATAGATAATAAATAATTAACTCTATTTCACTCTGTATCTTTTTCCTTACCACGATACAACATATATGAAATAATTTATAATGAATGTTGTTAAATATTTCTTATTGTTCTAGAGGTAGTCGTTACAACGTTTATTTTAGGATGGCTTATGTTTCGTTTTAGGTTTTAGCGAGGTTGTCATTGGGAATTTTCTCTATTTGGTATTTTTGTTCTTCTTCTATATGTTATCTTCACCTTTCATACCAGTTATTTCTTATGCGTTTTTTTTTAAGTGTGCAGAAAGTAATCAGAATTTTATAGGATGTTAAAAGTCCTCTCCATATATATTTCCATTTTTAACGTAGCGATATTTAAGTACAAATATTTACCACTAAACAATTACGTATGAAAAAAGAAGCCGAATTCCCATACTAATGAACAAATTCCTATAACGCGTGTGATTTATTTTTGTATTTCGTTGTCTAAATAATTTATATCTTACTTAGATTCTACCACTGCTATTCTTATTCAATTTCTAAACTTTAGACACATTACAAAATCGGTTTTCTTATCAACTTGTTTGTTAGTTGTTTAATGGCATATCAACCTTCTTGTGTTATTTAATGTCAAATCTATTCTTTTAGAAGAACAGCAGTGATGTTATTTAACCGATAGCTGGGAGGATAAGGGGGCTCATACCTTTCCCAAGGGTATTTGTCCGAAAGTAAACGTAATTGTGCGACTGGAGTTCGAACTCGATTACTCCGTTTCCGCAGATCAGCGCTTTAACCACTGCACTCTAAGGACACCCCGCTTCTTATCTACTGTTTAGTTATGTAATTAGTGCGCTTTCTTTGTTGGTGACGTGGTGAGAAAAGTTTGTTTGATTTTGGTTTGGTTGTTTGGTTTTTATGGCATATCAACTCTTGTAGGTTATTTAATGCCAAAACCATTTTATACAAATAATCAGTTCTGTTTCAGATAATTCAGTAAAGCGTGAGTACATAGTTTAATAGTAAAAAAAAAAACTTTCTATTTCAAGCTATTCAGTTTAGTCAAATACGAGGAGCATACGATAAGTTTCCAGACTTTTTTGTATGGGCATTTAAAATTGTCGTAGATTCTTGAACATTCAGTCTCTTATTGCTATACATCTTATGAGATGACTGACCAATTTTTATGATTCCAGGTTCAAAGGAACAGCTACAGCAGGAATTGGAATACTCCCTACTAAAGCCTGATTGTTACATCTGGTGAATTTCAAAAATGCAATCTGGACGTGAGGAACAAAGACATGCAATAAAATTCTGTTTTAAACTTGGAAAAAATGCCACAAAAACGTATGGAATGCTTCAGACTGCTTTTAGACCATCTTGCATTAATCGAGCATGAGTTTTTGAGTAGCATAAGAGATTGGTCAGGGTTAGGGTAAGGGGTATTATGTTGAGGTTTTACGGGAGTTCAGTAAGAGATTCCGTCGGAAGAGGCCAGCACTCTTCAAATCAGGCCCGTGGCATTTCCATCAGGACAATGTACCAGTCCAAATCCTTGTGACAGACCATTTGACCAAGATGGGCATCAAGGCAGTTCCTCACCCTCTCTATAGTCAAGACCTTGCTGCCTGTGACTTTTGGTTATTCCCTATGCTCAGAGGGTATCGTTATGAGACAATTGAGGAGATGAAAGAGGCAGTGACGAAGGTCATTGGCACGCTCACACAAGAGGACTTTGATGGGACCTTCCCGAAATTGTTGGAACGGTAAAACAAGGGCATTGCAGCCGGAGGAGATTACTTTGAAGGGGACTTGAGTTTCATGAGTGTACTACCAATAAAAGTGCCCATAAGAAAAAAGTCTGCAAACTCATTTAATGATCCTCGTAGTTTCAATTCAAACAATTCAGTTTAGTATAAGCATAGATTTTGTTTACGCACAGTTAAATATCAAAACACTTCTATATTAAACAATACAGTTTTTGCTCATTTTGATTCGCCCTTAAGTGAATATGAAGTCATAGTTCTCTGAATAGATTATTCTGAAAGTGACATTTATTTTCAATGAGACAGATAGAAGATCATTACAGTAGAGTTTTAAATTCAACTCTAAAAGAGTGAAAAAAAACATGCAAGAAATTGTATAGTCAAGTATATATAAATATATAAGAAAATACCATCTATGAAATTGATCCATGATATGTACATTCACCGATAATATCAAGATGCTCCAAAGCTAATATAAGAAATAAAGTTAATTCATTCAAATAAAATACAATCCATTTATATTCAAAAATGGTTTGATAACGAATATTCATACAAAGGTCATTTGATAAAAAAAAAAGCAGGTGAATATTGCCAAACGAGCTGGCATAAGAAACCTTTGTTTACTTTTATATTTTCTTCAAGGAACTCAGTTGTGTTGTATCATTCATGTTCCAAAAGACTGTCTTTTCTAAACGCTGCGCCCGGAACTTTTTTTTATACTCTGGAGTACGTGTTTGTATTCCACGAATAATATGTTGGTCTCAGGTTCGTATTGACAAATCCACCTTTACTCCATATATAAACTTTTCGCTAAAATATACTTCACACATTCTTCTGTGATTTCACATGGTTTGCACTTCATACCCACTTAAGATTTCATAACAGACCACTGTCCGAGCCCTTTCAAAGAGCTTCAAAACATATTTTTTGCAAAATTTAGATATTTTTCCTTTGAATCAACCTTAAACAATGCAGATTTTACATCAGTGGAGACAAAATCTTGAAATAATATTTTGTTTTAAAAGTCCCCCTATTTATTGGATGACCCATATATAATCAGGCTTAATTTTGACAAAATCTCAAAACTTTATCCCAATGAATTATCTTTTCCTATCATCTGAACTCACACATACATACATATACTCACTCACGTATATTTGTGCGTGTATATATATATATAAACACACAAGCATCCATCCATATATATACATGAGTGTATATATATGGAGGGATGTTTGTATATATATATATATATATATATATATATATATATATATATATATAATATAATTTCTTTAAGAAAAATGTGAGCGGCTTTGTTTTATATATATATATATATATATATATATATATATATATATATATATATATATATATATATGTATATATATATATAAAACAAAACCGCTCACATTTTTCTTAAAGAAATTATTGCTCTGTAATGTCAGAAAAATTTAAATGTTCACTGTTGAATGTTTTTTTGTCCGGATGGAATTCCTTCCAACTCTGGTTTAACTGGACCGAATAATACTATATATATATATATATATATATATATATATATATATATATATATATATATATATGATATTGTATGCACAGAGTCAACTGCGTTTTGTGACTGCAATCAACAGACCAAAGTTTAAAGACGATGATTTTTTTTCTGCAAAAAGCTTTAATTACAAACCATGGATTGTGGCCATTTGACATTGCACAAACAAAAAACCTCTAAATATATTTCTAAACGAGGAACTAATTTCAGTGTTTTTTGTAACAATATCTTTCTACAATGAAACGGTTTTTTTTATTATTTTCTTTACATGGTTGGGGGAGCAAAGGAAGCCAATATTCTGTAAAATATTAATTTCAGTCTGAATGGAATGTGTTCTGTATCCAGCTCCAGTGTTTGCAGTGTTTTATGTTATACGAGAATGGCATAATTGTTATCAGCGTGGAAATTGAAATCAACAAACCAAGAATCAAATTTCAGCGGAGACAGTTCGTGTTCATTTTGTCTGGTATCTCATAGGCGAGAAACTGGCAGTCACCAAAAACCAATGACAATATTCTAACACACACACACACACACACACACACACACATATATATATATATATATATATATATATATTTGTCTGTGTGTGTGTGTGTTTCTGTGTGTGTATCTGTTTGTCTCTTTGTGTATCTGTGTCTGTGAATCAGTGCGTGTCCATTTGTATCTTTGTGCAAGTGTCTGTGTGTGCCTGTATGTATCTGCGTTCGCATATTTGTATGCGTGTGTATGTGTGTGTGTATATATGTGTATATCTGTGTGTGTCTGTGTGTATCTTTGTGTATGTCTGTATCAATGTGTGCGTGTGTGCGTGCGTGCGTGTGTGTGTGTGTCTGTATGTGTGTGTATCTGTGTGTGTTTGTAAAAATCGAGGTACTGTATGATGGAAAGTAATATAATTAGAAGTACAGAAATTTAAAGGAATACTTTATAGTTTTTACCTAGCTTGCATCTCACGAATATTTTGATTCGATATTGCGTGATACAAACATTGATTTCTATTTACAAATTCTAATACCTTTCGTGCAACCATCTACTTTCTGTTCCTGATGAATAAACGCCGGCCAGTACAAGGGTCATCTCTTTCATTACAATCATTCTCATTTTGTAATCGTGCAGTCATTTTTCCGACGGCAACATATTCTAATTTTCAGCAAAAGTGTGATAATGCTGTCAAGTTCGGTCATAGATAATACCTACTAATATTCATTTTCATTTATAATGTTCTACAAGGAGCATTAAAATTTTAGTATGTTTCATTCAGAAGGAATTTATCCTATTAAAAATGTCTTAAATCATATTCATTTATAGGTTATATGTCGCTTTAATTCTACCTGCTAATTGAACACGTTGATCAAATAGAGAGACAAAATGCTTTTAAGTTGTTTTCATTGTGATCATTCATGTATTATTGAATTGCATCGATTTAGCCTTAACCAGTACAACAATATTGGTTTCACGCTTTTGGAATAAACTTAAATGCAATATTTTTTCCAAATAACATTTAGTGAATTGACTCTTCAGGGAAACCTTCTATGGGAATAGAGTATATCTTTACTCTAATGATTTATTAAAACAGAACATTTCACTTTTTCCAATAGATGGATATTTGCTTCATAGTTTTTTAGAACGAAAGTACCTGTTAGTAAAATTTATCAGATCACAGGGACATTTTTACATTGGTTTTCCTGTATGTTAAGTAGTCACCGACAATTGTTGTGTGGGTGATGATAACTAATATTTGGATTGAAGAGGAAAACGCTAGTCTGTTCAATTCTAATAAACTTTAATGCTTTATTTTCTCTCTTCAGTTTCTGAGGCTGTAGAAATCGGTGGAAATGTAAAACGAACACAATATACAGCATAATTCCATTGATCTAGTGTAAGATATTTCTTTTATCTTTGAATGGTTTCCTTGCACACCAACTGCACAGATCCTCTTTAACTCGAAGATATTTCTTGTGGCGAAATGGCCAACGTGCTAGATTGCGACCCCGAAGTAAAGAACTCCGAAATCCAGTCACGCTATTGCAATCACTTTTGGACATATAACTTTGGGAAAAGTTTAACCCCCACCCTAATCCCACTGCTCTTCTACAAGGATCATTTTGACGTTGAAACACCGACGAAAAGTGATATGCCGTTGTATAAAGAATCTAAACTAAATATCCTCTCCTCAGACGAGAAACACCAAACCAGAAGGCAAGTCAAGAAATCCATTTTTTATATTTGGATTCACAGAACTTACAATCCCCATTTCAACCTTGTTTGAGTGAGATTTTTAAGTTATCCCCAACCTCTTCTTTGATTGATAATCAATTCTGGTGACCTATGCAAATAATGCTATCTAATATTAACACATGATTTTATTTAATTCTAAAATGTTGTTTGCACACAGTTTAATAGTTTCAAGTATTGCTATCAAACATTAATAATTCTATTTAATATCAAAAATTTGTTTGCCCACAGTTTAAATGTTTTCGTCTATATATATGACCCTCAGTCATAACCTTGGCCCAGCGGTTAGAGTGTTCGCCAATGGCCCGGGAGATCTGGGTTCAATCCCAGGTCGAGTCATACCAAAGACTTTAAAAATGGAACTTGATACCACCTTGCTTAACACTCAGCATTATAAGGTACGGTTCAAGGGTAAAGTGGAGCAATCCAGGGAATGGAGTAGCGCCCTCCCCTACACCTTGGTGTAGTAGCTATCGAAAAGGGAGCCTTCGGGTCACCCTCGACTATGGTCGCTAACTTACTCGTTTGCCACAAGAACAAATTGAAGAATACGGTCAGGGCAGCCATCGAGATGCTACGGCTTGACTTCACAAGCTGATTGATCGGACCCGACCTTCTTTGAACGACCTTCTATCCACGTAAATGCTAAAATGGAGTGATCTAAGTTATTGACGACTGTTGCAACCGTATCAACGACTGCTCAGTCATCTGGATCCCTTTCTTCAGCATTACGTGTCGCCACCTTCGGCTAATACGTAACCTCTTTGGGAGGAGCGTCTTCTTTAGCAGAGGTGCAGTCTGCGTATTCCACAGCGAAAGCCAACAGGGCTGCGGCCAGTTTGCGAACAATTCAAAGGACTAAAATACCTCAGAACATTCGTCTGAATTTACACAATATATCATTTAAAATAAACTTAAATTAATTTGGGCATTTGTATTTTAGCGTCGATTGCATTTGAAAATTTGGCAAGGCTTTATAGAGCCGATATCCACAAAATTTATATTTTGGGCATCATCTATTTGAGCCGGTTTTGGCAACCAGTATATATGAAGTGAATTTGAATTCCCGAAGAGAAGTTGTTTTTTTATTAGACACAAGTTATCGATAGAGTAGGGTCCTCATGTATAATTTACATGGCAGAATTGGAGACAAAGACATTTTATCGAGTAAATTTCAACTTCCCCATATTGTATGATAGTCGAATTCTTATTTTTAGAGTCAAATCTGTTTCGGTGTTTTCACAAAGCCATAAGTTTTGGTAATCAAAAGGCCCCTAAGTCCATAAAGATTGCTTTTAAAGACAATGAATATTTTTCAACAAAAGAAACCAAAAAAACTTGATTACAAACCATGGCTTGTGGCTATTTGACATCACACAATTAAAAAATTTATTGTATATTTTTAAACAGGTTACTAAATTGAATATTATTTGTAAAATGTTTTTCTCCTATGAAGAAGTCTTGTTTGTTTTTTCTCTCTCTTTTTTCAGACCAAAAGAAGTCAACGTTCTCTAAAATGTGTGTTGAGTCCACTTATAATGTGTATTTTTTTAAGATACCCAAGTATGGTGTAACGATGATCGGTGTGGAAACTGGAAGTGACCAAACGAGCAAAAATTCCTGCCAAGATTGTTAGAGTCCACTTTGAAACTGTTGGAAATGTATGGATCCATCAATTCTATTTATGCGTCTTACATAGATCGGGTTTTACAGCCTTACTGAAGGAATCGGTTAAAGCAATGGACGACACTGTATTCAGTTCCACTATAAAAAAACATTATGGGCCAATTGGAGGAGAAACTGGAAAAAGTGCTGGCAATAAATCATAATTAAATACACTTTTGTTGTCAAAATATCTGAGAAGAAGCTAGGTGATTTTCATCTGTAAGGGTTTTCGGACTATTGTCTTCAACGTTTCGGCCGATATGTCCTCCGGTCTTCTTCAGGGGTTCGTCGAACTCGCGAACACTCACAAAACATTGAAGACGCCCTTTATTGAATCCACGGGGATCACCTGTTCTGATTCCAATAGCCATAATCGAGTACAAATGTGAAGTATTCCAGTTTTGTTACTCGCCTGCAGTTAGGATTTAAGCTGAACCCTTGTTGCGGGAGCCTTACCCATCTCACTATAATGGACTCTTCTTACCGTTATTAGTACTGAGAGATTTCGCTGCCAGAGAGGCAAATCAATATCGGAGTTATCCGAACAGTAAGAGGCTTCTTACCTTTTCTATATAACTCTATCTTTCTTGGGTAATATAATCTGTTATCTAATATCCGTGTTTGTGTTTTCATTAGTGACCCTTTCCTTGGCCACAATATACTGGCGACGAGGAACTCGAACTATAAATGGGACTCTCCAACGAGCAAAAGTGGTTAATTGCACAACATACTGGCGAAGATACATCGCAACAACAAAGAGACACCCAACTACAAGTTGTTAAAGTATCTACGACAAAGTTCCAGCGTACAACGAACCGAACAAAATTTTTGTTAAACAACTACAAGGTATCAAATTGTACAAACGATGGAGTGTGTCGGATAGCAGATATCTAAAAACACAAAAAAAAAAAAAACTCCAGAGAAAAAAAAAAGGGATTTTTTTAATAGAAAATCTTTTTTAAAATCTAAAAAAATGGAAGATCTTACAGAAATATTTGCGCAAATGGTGAAGTTCCAGATGGAGTCTCAACAAAAAAATGAGGAAAAACTACTTCAACTTCAGAAAGCTAACGAAGATAGACTCTTTCAGTTGTTACAAAAAAAAAAAAAACGGGTAAAACAACAATAGTACTTCCTTGAATTGCAAAAACAACAAGAAGCACTTTTTAAAAGTCTAAGTAATAAACAGCCTACAGATAGTACTACTATTTTCACTCAAAATGCCGTGTGGAACGCACTCGAAACATTTTCCTAAGCACCAGATGAGGATAAGACTTCAGAGGCGTATTACAGAAGATATGAAGGTATTTATATTGCCGACTGTGCCGATTGGACAGATGCAAAAACGTCCGTCTACTTCTACGAAAGTTGGCAACTATGGAACACAACAAGTTCGTAGATTATATCTAACCAAAAAAAAACTTGCGAACTTGGCTTTTTAGAAACAGTTAAATTACTGTCTGAATTATTCAACTCCAAAACGTCTCTATTCCACAAAAGATGGAAATGTCTCAACTTAACCAAAAGGGACAGTGATGATTATTTAGGGTTTGCCTCGATTGTCAATAAAAAACTATGACGATTTTAAACTAGGCAAATTGTCAGCGGATAACTTCAAATGTCTGATATTCGCACAAGGTCTAGTGTTGGCAAAAGACGCGGAAATCAAACGCAGAGTTTTGTCGAAATTAGAGAACGATCTCACACTTTACAAACTGGCTGAAATCTGTCAGAGTATAGTGAGTGTCAGAAAAGTCTCGAGAAATATCGAGGAGTCAGTTGTTGCTTACGTAAGGAAAGTCAAGCATAGATCCCAATCATACTCTCCGGTAAAAGAGAGAAAAATATGATTACTTAAAATGTCAATACAGGCAGAATAGGGACAACCAAAAAAAAAACACCCATCGCTTGCTACCGATGTGGAAAAGTACATTGGGCCAAGGACTGTCCCTATCGTACAAAAAATGTCAAAACTGCGATAAATTCGGACATAAGGGATGTCCTTCAGTGTAGAAATAGAAAAAATAATAAAAAAACAGAGACAGACACACAAAAAGCGAGGACGAGTCGGACTGGTTTCAGAAATTTAATCTCTGGGATCAACGAGTTCATACGTTTTGCCAGAAAGTAGAATGCATTACGACCAAAGCTGAAAAAATTAAGATTGAACTAAAAGGTAGTTTCCCCGAAGTATTATCAGCTGGTCTTGGCAAATGAACTAAAATTAAGGCAAAATTAGAACTGAAGAAAAATACAAGCCCCATTTTTAGAAAGATGCGAAACGTACCGTTCGCTGCTATCGAAGTAATAAATCAAGAGCCAGACAAATTAGTGAATATGGGCATATTATTGAAAGTGGTATTCAGCGAATGGGCTGCTCCAACGGTATATATAAGAAAAAATCTAGGGAAATCGGGGTATGTGCAGATTTTTTCTACAGGATTGAACGCTGCACTCAAGGATTACCACTATCCGCTCCCCAGCCTAGAATAGGTTTTTAATAAATTAAATGGAGGAAAAGTCTTTTCAAAAAGCGAGGCCTACCTCTAGATTCCAGAAGAAAATAGCTCTAAATTACTCTGTATTAACACACACAGAGGGCTGTACAAATTTGACAGTCTAGTCTTTTGAATAAAAGTTGCACTGGCTATCTTCCAACAGGTGATGGACACCATGTTGGGCGGCTTTGACTTCACTCTCGCTTATCTTGATGATATTGTAATTAGTAGTAAAACGAAGGAGCTACACAGAGAACATCTAAACAATGTTTTCGCACAAATACGGTAATTTGGGTTCAAGGTAAAAGGAAAGAAAATGTGATTTTTGGATGAACAAGATCAAATGTCTGGGACATATCATTGACAAAGACGGGAGATGTCCCGACCCCGAAAGGGCTACAGTTATCAAGGATATGCCCGCCCCTAATAATGTTACGACATTACAGAGCTCCCTTGGACTTGCAAACTACTACAAAAGTTTCATAAAAAATTTGAACGATCCCCGCATCCCGCGAAACGAACAACTAGAAAAGATAAAAAGTGGAGATGGACGCCCGAATGTCAAACAGCATTTGACCAAATTAAAAAAGCATTAACATCTGATCTTTTTCTCGCGCACTATGGCCTAAAACTGGAGATTATTGTCCCAAGCGATACCAGCTCATATGGGGTTGGTTCGTGTATCCTACATAAAATGCCCGATGGGACAAAAAAGCCAATAGCCCAGACATCTAGAACCCTTCTCCCGGCCGAAAAGCATTATTACCAGATTGAAAATGAGGCCTTGGTAATAATATTTGCAGTGAAAAAATTTCACCGATACTTGCATTGCAGATTCTTTACTCTACAAACCGACCACAAGCCCCTAATAACCATTTTCGTATCTAAAAAGGGTCTACCGAATAGACAGTGAAATTTAAAACATGATAGCCAACACCATCAAAGAACTGCCAGTGACGCTACTCGAGATAAAAAGCGAAGCAATGAACGACGACTTTATTACCAATATTAAACAGAAAATCACTGCAAAAAAACGAAAAAGTTCCAGAAGTATTTTTATTATGTGTCAACGTCCTCCTATATAGGGAAAGGGTCGTAATACCAAAGAAATTGCAAAACAGAATTTTAAGAGATTTCCACAAGGGACACCCGGGAATAAATAAAATGAAGAGTCTCATGAGAAGCTATGTTTATTGGCCGAAGACTGATGACGACATTACGGATATGATGGAAAAATGTAAAGGCTGTGCCTTACCGGCAAAAGCACCCCCACTACTTTCAAATCTTGGCCAAACTAGAACAACCTTGTTCTAGGTTACATGTTGATTTTGCGGGTCCCCTAGAAGATTTCTACTACCAAATTGTAGTGGATGGTTACTCTAAATGGTCTGAAGTTCTCAGATGCAGAAGACCAACTACGGGGACAGCTATTGGGTTCCTACATGAACTGTTTGCGCTGTTTGGTCAGTGACAACGGAAACCAATTCACATCAGTCGAATTTAAGGAGTTCTGCGAAATCTTCCAAATAAAGCACATAACCACACCGCAATATCACCTAAGATCAACGGCCAGGCTGAACGTTTTGTAGACACTTTAAAGTGAGCACTCAAAAAAGCATCAGGTACCCCGACTGACAAGGCACTACGGCAATTTCTGCCGGTATACAGAATCACACCCAATCCCAATTCACCACTGGCAGTCTCACCAGCTGAGACGATGTTTGCCAGAAAGATAAGCTCCGTCTTTGATAAGCTACTCCAGAAACTAAATTAGCTACAAATCACCACTTAGCACCTAAAAAAATGTTCAACCCGAGAGAAAAAAATTACTTTAAAAAATATCAAAATAATACGTCCTGTTAGGAACTCGGAATAATTAAAAAAAGAATTGGTGATATGGTGTACATTGTAGAAGGACCCAAATAAGAGACACCAGAACCAGTTACAGAAACGCCGTTTGAACGACTCTAACGACATACCACAAACAGAAGAAGAGCCTATTGACACCATTTTAGACATGTTCAATTTAGATCCTCCCCAATCAACACCTGAAATACGTCAGTCAGGGAGAAAAAGGAAATTCACCGACCCGTTGATGATCGACCCGGAAAGAAAAAAATATTAACATCACTTTTACGAAGTAAAAGGTTTGGGGGAGGGGTGTTGTGGGAGCCTTACCAATCTCACCATAATGGACTCTTCTCACCGTTATTAGTACTGAGAGATTTCGCTGCCAGAGAGGCAGATCACTATCGGTCTGACACCTCTCCAAGTGTCGGGTAGCACTTCGGCCGGCCGTGTTATCTGCGGCACGGATCTGGCCGAGTGTGTCTCGGTACCTGGAGATTTCCTTCGGCCTCAGGGGGCCTTCCCCCCAGGCTTTTACCCCTTTTCGAGGGGGTTTGGGTTCATTGCCCGGCGCCTGAGGCGCCTCTAACAAGGGGAATGCCGACGGGGCCGAGGGCATTTTTGGCAAACTCCGGGCGTGTGTGGGCTACGGCCCTGGGCCTGGTCCCACCTAAAAAAAGGCCTTGTGCCATACATGCCCATAAGGTGGGGCGTGCATCAAATACCACAGATCACTATCGGTCTGACACCTCTCCAGGTGTCAGGTAGCATTTCGGCCGGCCGTGTTATCTGCGGCACGGATCTGGCCGAGTGTGTCTCGGTACCTGGAGATTTCCTTCGGCCTCAGGGGGCCTTCCCCCCAGGCTTTTACCCCTTTTCGAGGGGGTTTGGGTTCATTGCCCGGCGCCTGAGGCGCCTCTAACAAGGGGAATGCCGACGGGGCCGAGGGCATTTTTGGCAAACTCCGGGCGTGTGTGGGCTACGGCCCTGGGCCTGGTCCCACCTAAAAAAAGGCCTTGTGCCATACATGCCCATAAGGTGGGGCGTGCATCAAATACCACAGATCACTATCGGTCTGACACCTCTCCAGGTGTCAGGTAGCATTTCGGCCGGCCGTGTTATCTGCGGCACGGATCTGGCCAAGAGTGTCTTGGTATCTGGAGATTTTCTTCGGCCTCAGGGGGCCTTCCCCCCAGGCTTTTACCTCCTTCGGGAGGGATGGGTTCATCGCCTGGTGCCTGAGGCGCCCTTAACAAGGGGAATGCCGACGGGGCCGTTGGCATTTTTGGCAAATGCCGGGCGCGTGTGGGCTATGACCCTTCGCCCGGACCCACCATAAAAAAGGCCTTGTGCCACACTTGCCCGTTGGGTGGGGCGGTCAACAAATACCGCAGATCACTATCGGTCTGACACCTCTCCAGGTGTCGGGTAGCATTTCGGCCGGCCGTGTTATCTGCGGCACGGATCTGGCCGAGTGTGTCTCGGTACCCGGAGATTTCCTTCGGCCTCAGGGGGCCTTCCCCCCAGACTTTTACCCCCTTTCGAGGGGGTTTGGGTTCATTGCCCGGCTCCTGAGGCGCCTCTAACAAGGGGAATGTCGACGGGGCCGAGGTCATTTTTGGCAAACTCCGGGCGCGTATGTGCTACGGCCCTGGGCCCGGTCCCACCCAAAAAAAGGCCTTGTGCCATACATGCCCGTAAGGTGGGGCGTGCATCAAATACCGCAGATCGATCTCGGTCTGCACCTCTCTAGTTTCCGGGTAGCACTTCGACGGCTGTGTTATCTGCGGCACGGATCTGGCCGAATGTCTCGGTACCTGGAGATTTCCTTCGGCCTCAGGGGGCCTTCCTCTCAGGCTTTTGCCCCTTTGGGTGGTTGGGTTCATCGCCCGGTGCCTGAGGCGCCCCTAATAAGGGGAATACCGACGGGACCGTAGGCATTTTTGGAAATGTCGGGTGCGTGGAAATGCCGGACTCACTCAAAAAAAAAAAAAGCTTTGTGCCATACATGCCTGTTGGGTGGGGCGGACATCCAATACCGCAGATCAATATCGATGTTATCCGAATAGTACGAGACTTCTTACCTATTGTATGTAACTCTATCTCTCTGGTGTAATATAATCTGTTATCTAATATCCGTGTTTGCGTTTTCATTAGTGACCCTTTCCGGGGCCACAACAAACCCCCAGATGATTGTCTCCTTAGAAGCTCTAGGGAACCAACGCCTATAACCGTTAAGCCATGTGTCCTGCTGGACATGTGTAAATCATATACGAAATTCATATAAACACCGATGTCAGAGAACAGACAATGTTAAATAAGATAATAAAGATATACGACTAGTGTTTTTTTTTATCTTTACTTTTTACCTTTAAAGACTAATTTATTTTGGCCCGAATATCTGTGTTAATGAGGCTATATGTTCGGCAGTGTCTTACTTTTTCAAAAGAGGACAATTACTTGGTTCTCGTAAAGGCAGTACCGACAAACGCATTTGGACATGGTTTTTAATTAGAAAATTGTAGATATGCTAATTCTATTTGTTTTTGACAAACCGTTTTTTTTTTAATGCCGTATAAACCTTCGGGGTTAATGTCAAAGCCATCCTCATGGAAGAACAGTAGTTTACTGTTTAACTCATTTATGAGGGAATCAGGTGGCCATATCTTTTCTAAGAGTATTAATCTGAAAGGGAACGTAATAGCGAGACTGGAGTTCGAACTCGCTTACTTGCAGTCTATAACGTTAGCAAATACGCCACCAGAACTGCCCCTATTTTTGTTTATAGGAAAATGCATGCTAATTTAATACTCCATTTTTATTTAATATGTTCCTTGCTTTGTTGTTTCTATTTTTCCAACGCTTCCACCACGACAGCAGTTGACATTGATCATTTTTAAGCGGAGTACAGCTGGTATGAAATTAGATTTTTCCATCTGCTTTCCTGGTTTTCTTACGAAGGCTAAGTACCAGATCTGTCCTTATCTATAGCTAGGGCGAAAGAACAGACCTATTCGTATTTTTCCCTTGTAAAATGCAAGCGTTTACATAAACGATTTGTAAACAAATCGCCGATTCAATTTCCTAGTGACTATAACCGACTTATGGAGCTTGTTGTTGTGGTTGTTGTTTATTCACATACCGCTGTTTGTACGTAAATAAACCATTCAGATTTAAAGGGGATATTTTGGAGTCAGTCTAGGTCTTATAAGTTAGCGACCATAGTCGAGGGTGACCCGAAGGCTCCCTTTTCGATAGCTACTACACCAAGGTGTAGGGGAGGGCGCTACTCCATTCCCAGGATTGCTCCACTTTACCCTTGAACCGTACCTTATAATGCTGAGTGTTAAGCAAGGTGGTATCAAGTACCATTTTTAAAGTCTTTGGTATGACTCGACCTGGGATTGAACCCAGGTCTCCCGGGCCATTGGCGAACACTCTAACCGCTGGGCCAATTGCGAAAGAATCAGTGATCGAGGATGCCCTCGAATTAAGCATGCAGGTAATATTATTTTAATTCAATACGTTTATGCATTGAAATAACTTCCGTTAAGATACTTAGCTCTTTTTAAGTTACAAAAATACAGTTTGAAATAGAAGTGATAATGTGAAATAAATATTTATCATTAAAAACGATAATGACTCGTGTCGTGCAATATTATTGACTCATCAATTGATTATATTAATTTTTTTTCATAGGAGAATGGATTTGTTATCAATATTTCATAACCAAAACGACTTGATATTTTTGTCGTTGTTTTTGTTGTTGTTGTTGTTCTTCTTCTTCTTCTTCTTCTATGATTTTTTGACTCGTTCTAACTGGTGTTTTGATTTCTTTTCTTTTCTTTTTACGGGAGTCGATTATAAAAAAAAATGTCCAAGCATTGTGGCTTTCTGCATAACTAGTTATGAGTGAGAGCAAGTGTCGACAGGACTTTAGGGTTCTTCAAAGTATCCCAACCGATTACTAAAGTTTCTGTCGAGGATTTCGATTCTTTCTCTAATCTTTAGTTCAGCAAGTTTATTTTCTATAATGTTCTGGACTGTTCTAAAATCTTCGCCTAAGACTAGTATCACTGTCAATTTCATTTTCAATAACTTCTGTTATGCTCCTCATCTGGGAAATCATTATTTTTTTAAACTGAGTAACTTCTAAATACAAGTGTTGATATCTGTTTATGCGCCATTGTACAGAAGCCACCATGGTAGGAAATGTAATAAAAAATGATAATGGCTGACTGTGATTTATTTCTAGTACATTTACGATCCAAACCAGCAAAGTAATTTTCATGCTAAACAAACGCTGATCGTCTTAAAATACTTGCTTCCGTTGCTGTTGACTGTGCATCAACTACGCCTACATTTTTTTTTGGCTAAAGTAATTGCTTTTGTCTTTATTGCGTAGCTTGAACAAATCAAGCTTTATGAGCGAGTAGACAAAGAGACTTTCTATAGAATAACTAATATGAAAAATTAAATAGAAGCAAAACATTTATGATTACTTCTTTCCTACATAAACTATTTAAATAATAGAAATCTATCTATGTGTTTAATTCGTTATTTATTTAAAATATAACGATTTCAAAATCAATTTCATCTATCATGGCCTCTCGTCTTTACTGACCAGCAGGTCTAATTGATACGTACAGGGTCGATTAATGACACCGTTATTATAGGGTAATATTTTCTTCCAATTTCCTATACATACTCAATATATTTTGACTTGAAAATTTAATCACTTGGAACATCATTTTCTTAGAAAATTTACGTTGCAAACTTTTTTTTTCCTATGAAGATGGATATTATTGTTTTCTGCTGTTATGGTTAACATATCAATGGAAGCTGTCACTTATAAGAGTTGAGCAAAAATTCGCTAAAGAAACTTTAAACCAAACGTAAGTGAGTGCCTAATGGGGAATTAAGAATTATATGGTTTAATAAACATGTGTTTACAGTTTTAGTCCTTTAAAAAGATTATCTCTGACTCTTTGTCTCTGAAATATATCATGCTTTGTTTTTAAGTCAAGCGAATTTGCTGTGACCATTTCATGTTCAAAACTATTCGTTGTTGTTCTTCTTTCAAGTTGTTAAAACGAGCGATAACTGCTGGTTTTTCATGGATTTCTGGGCTATAACAAGTCGACTCAGATCTCCAGGACTTTTCTAAGTATTCAAGCGTATCTTATGAATGCAGTGATCTGGAGGGTATCAATTCATTCCCTGATCTCCAGTTCCTCATGTTTCTTTCCCAGACCTTTGTGGACCATTCCAAGGCAACGAGCTGCACTTGCTATTGCCGTCATTTTCATGTTCCATAACTTTTTCAGGTTGTTGGCAAGACCCAGACACTTGTCTATTTTTTTCTCTTTCTTTTATATTCAATTTACGGTGCGCCAGAATGGTAAAACATGCTAAATGACAAGTTCTTATAGTCTTGTCAATTGACGCTAAGTCTTCTTCTTCTTCTTCTTCTTCTTCTTCTTCTTCTTCTTCTTCTTCTTCTTCTAGCTGTTCTCAGTAATACTGTTTTCTTGACAGAATTAATTCTTCTTTGGATTTCTACTTCCCCTAGCCTTTTGACCAGGTTTCTGTGGATTACCCTAAGAGCTCCAACTGTTCTAAGCATTCCAATTCCTTCTCAAAATTGATAAATCTGTATTCTCCAAATATCTGAATACCGACAAACCTGGCGTAAATATCTTTGGAAATTTCCGTAATATAGCCATGATCTTAACATTGGTATTTTAAATTATTCATAGATTTTAATAAGGATGTTTTATGTATCTTCTGTCCGAATTCTCATTCTCTAATTGGTCACTTTACGGTTAATTACTCTTGACAGTTAAGATGAGATAGTCAATAATTGTAATATAATTGAATGTAGAAAATAATCTCAGAATAAATCGAACAATATACATATCTAAGTTGAAGCATGTACTCTTATGGACCCCCACAAATGGCCGAGCAAAGGGAGGACGACCAGCACGAACATACATTCAGCAACTATGTGAGGATACGGGATGTAGTCCAGAAGACCTGCCGGAGGCGGTGAACGATAGGGAAAAGTGGCGAGAGAGGGTCTGCGATACCCGTGCTACCAACACGACATGATGATGATGAATGAAGTAGAACCATGCACAACTGCAAAAGTTGATGGGTTTTGATTAGGTAAAATATTTATCTCTGATAGAAAATACTTCAAAAGTGAAATGTTTCTTGGTATATAAATCCATACTGATCACCCCTCGACCTTATTTCAGGTGATTCTGTCAAGATACCTCAAATTTAATTTTTATGATTGCCAAGCACAAATTAAAATCGAAAGGAATTGAAACGTTATGAAAATACATGGACTTCGCTTTAGAAAAATGTTGGACGAATTAGAGATCCAAAAAAGAAAAAAAAATATCTTGACAACTTTATTTCAAATATCGTAGGAAACATTATTAAAAGTTTTACTCCCGGTTGTTTTCCACTGAAATTGATTCGTTATAAAAATTTGCGGTACTCGGCTAAATTATCGTGGTATTATGGTACACAAATTAATCCGGCAGACCGTTAATCTTCGATTGGGTTCAGTTCTTATGGATTAATATACATGTTTGAATACTGATTGATTTTAACGGCATATTAACTCGATTTGGGTTATTTCATACCTTGAGTTTAGGAATTGCACGTTAAGATTTACATTCTCTCGTGAAATTGTTTCATAAATGTGTTTTTCCATAGCTCACGGTTCAATTGAAAATACATACTTTGTAAACAAAACTATGTTTCCTACAGATTTGACCTTAAAAGGTACAACCACTCCCAGTCAGAGTAAGGCTGAGAGTAATAGCAAGGGAATGGTACGTCAAGCATCCCAGATTTCTAGAAATGGAGCCTCATCGTCAGATGCCATTTAGAGCCATACCCAAATTAACCTGTTTAAGAGAAGTAGAGGATATGTTAGGCTACTTCATTTTATGGCATATCAACCTTGATAGTTATTTAAAGCCCAAATCCTATTTATACATGATTTATTAGTGAATTGTTTATTTGTAACTATTTCAAAAGTGCCAGAGCTCATTCCTTTACTAAATAGTTTAGATTATTGATATTTATTTTTATTTTTTGAGCTTTGTAGCTGATTTTTCGAACTCTGAGGCCAGGACTCCAACCTCAGCAGGACGCGCCCCTTTTTTACCCGGGCGAAGAGTGATGCAGTTTATACATGTGATTTGAGAGTGGTTCATGGTTATCTTTCGATGAAACGCAGTTACTCCCAAGCAGCGGTCGTGTCGATACTACTATATGGATACACTACATGGACACTGAGTTAACGGATGGAGAAACAGCTTGACCGGCAAGTACACAAGAATACCGTGAGCAATTTTGAACATGTCCTGGAGGCAACACCCCACAAAGCAGCAGCTATACGGCCACCTATCTCCCATCACGAAAACTATCAAAGTTAGACGAACCAGACATGCAAGATATTGCTTAAGAAGCATGGGCGACCTCATAAGTGATATTCTCTTATGGACCCCGCATATGGCTGAGCTAAAGCAGGGCGACCAGCTCGAACCTACATACAGCAGCTCTGTGAGAATTCGGGATGTAGCCATGGGAACCTGGCAGAAGAAATGAACGCTAGGGAGGAGTGGCGAGAGAGGGTCAGGGATATCCGTGCTGGTGGCACGACGAGATGATGATGATGATGATGATTGATATTTATTATTTGTACTGGGTTAAATGGTTTTAAGTGTTGCTATGTAATAAATCATGGTAAGATTAGTCATTTGTTTACTTGGTAGAACTGTTTCAGGTATAGTTAATTATTAATCTGTTCTATTTTACCTATAGATGGGACTCTAACAGAGACTACCACTCTCGGCCAGAGTAGACCTGGGAGTAATAGCAATGAAGAGGTACTTCACTTTACCAAATTTTTAGGAGTAGAGCCTCACCATTGGTGGTTTTCCCCAGTCTGCTCACTCGTTGATGGATGATTTATTCTAAAGCCACAGCCGACTTAGCTATTGAGCATCTTAGACCAATGGAGGGGATGCAGATAGGGTGGCCTACACATTTGACTTTTTACCAAGGAAAATGTTGAATTCAAGCTACGAATTAAAACCTTGCCCTATGTATTACTAGCGTTCAAAGGAAATGAAAATCACAATAATTGCTGCCGAGAAAAATGCTATTAAAATAATGTGCATCAATTTAAAGACAAAATTCACTTCAAAATAACAAAGGTTAAAAAGAAACAACATTGCACTGGAATGGTAATTCACTGAAAACTGTGTGACTGAATTATCTGGCAATTTGATTACATCTTGCTTTCCCAGTAATCTCCTGATATAAAGTGAGGGCATTGAGCACGTCCTGACTCTAACGCAGTGAAATGGAGATATCTTTCTTTCTTTCTTTCTTTTGGTGTGCATTTCAGAAAATATACGCGTAGGTTTATGCAACGGATTTATAGTAAATATCATTCCACTAAATAATCATTGCTTTTGTTTAAATATTGGTTTATATCCTATTTCAACAGAAATTAGAACTTATGTTATTTTTTCATATTGATTATCATAATTCATATACAAAGCAATAACATAATTGTGTATCCTGTAGATGTTTCCCCCCAAAATGCGATTCGAATCTACATCTCTCTCTCTCTCTCTCTCTCTCTCTCTATATATATATATATATATATATAAAGGGGGAGAGAGAGGGGCATTGCTATCCACAGACAAGACTGTTTCGTTCTATTACAATTCTTAGTGTGGCTAGACACGCAAGACGCTTCAAGCAGGGATCGATACCCAGAATTGTTTATTTCATTGTATTACATTACAGTAACATTGCGGTAGAAGTTTGGTTTGGTTTCTTTGTTTAATGGGATATCAACCTCTGTAGGTTATTTTTATTGCCACAGCCATCTTTCTTAAAGAACCGTAGTAGTATTTAATCCATAACTGTGAGGATAAAGAGGTTCATACTTTTCCTAAAATATTTGACCGAAAGTGAACGTAATAGCGCGACTGGAGTTCGAACTCGCAAACTACAATTCTGTAGCCCATTGCTTTAACCATGGCACTACGAGGACCCCAACCCTTGCGATTGAGACTGAAGCAGCGGTAACAGTATTTTTCCCTAATAGTAAAACTACATACACATTTGCATTAGGTATGTGAACACCTCTGCAAATGAAGCATGATTGAACGACACAGATGAAGAGCGCAGGATTGAATATTCGGTTATTTCTAACTAATACATATTTTTAAAAATCCACAAGCTAAATAATTTTACTTTACCGGGAATTTGAAACTAAGGAAATCCCTGTGTCGTAGTGGCTAACATCCTGGTCTGAGATTTGATATTACACCAATGTTCTGATTAAGAAACATATAAACCCCTTATTCATCCAGTGAATGTTTACTTAGTACCACCACTGTTTTTCCACAAGGATAACTTCGGCATTTAATTAGTCACGAACGACGGCATGCAATTTAAAGTGAGTGAGAGTGCAGACCCCAAAACAATGTTCTATGAGAATCATGAAAGATATAAAAACATCAGGCGTCACTTTTTGAACTAGTCATATTTCTCTCCATTTTATATATTCATCAATATTTCTTTCCTTTTCTTTTTTAGAATTTAAAAAAAAGTTAAATCTTCTAATATAACAGATGTTTTTGTTTTATAGCTAATTTAATTTTTTTTTAATATAATGTCTTAAACATCAGGGTTTTTTTTTTACTTTTATTTTTGCTTGTTGGTTTTATTTTTGCTTGTTTGTTCTTTTGTTTGTTTGTTTGTTTGTTTTCCTGAGATTCTCTTAGAAACTACTTTTTTATATTTTGATCCATTAGATTCCTTTTAATCGTCAGCGAAAAAATATTGTACATTTTGCATTTTCCCACGCTAAGTTTTAGCGGATTTCATCACACAGTTTATTTTCTTTTGTCAAATTGTGTGAAATTCAATATTTTTGTATCAAATATCGATAGCATACTCACACACGCACGCTCTGTCACATTCAAAGTTATACTCTCTCTCTCTCTCTCACACACACACACATAAAGGCACACACATGACAAAAAAGTATGCAGGTGAAAAAGACCGTATCAAAAAATTACCATTCATGTGTAGAATGATGTGTAAATTGCTTTATTCAGTGAGATAAGGGATTTCGTGGGGATCTTATGTATATTGCTCAATTAATATATTTATAAGTGGGCAAGCGTAGTCGAGGGCGACCCTGGGGCTCACTTTTCATTTTCTAATACACCTAGGTGTAGGGAAGAGCGCTATTTCTTTACCTAGATTACTCGAATTTACCCTTGATCCGTACTTTGTAATGCTGAGTGTTAAGCAAGAAGGTATCAAGTACCGTTTTTTGAACCCTTGATATGATTCGACCTAAGATTGAACCTCGGATAAACCTTTTCTTTCAGATAAAATATAATATTATATATCCATCAATAAATCTACGAAAATTTCTTTTTCAAAAATAAAAATACAACAATCAGTCACATTAAGATAATGAATTTATTTCATTCCGGTTAAAAACTTAACATGAATTCTTTAGATCAAACAAAATAAGTCTTTCACATTTACAAAACTGTAAAGAATAACAAAAACAACTTTTTTCGTCTACATAAACGTAACCCTTCCAAATCAAGTAGCAATAACTATCAATTTTGGCTTGTAAAGAAGATCCAGTTTCATCGTATTTCAAATTTAACAGAGAAAAAATTCACAGCTACAAAAATACATGTCTAAATATCCGAAATGTTTTATTAAAATTTACTATTCAGACATATCTTACTTTAGAACATCAAATTTTAATCAACAAAATAAAATAAATCAATATAAAACTAATAAATTTAAAAATAAACGGTCCCCCGACAAAAAAAAAAAGATACAATAACCGTGCAAACATTTACTAATATTTACTGAAATATTGAATTAAAATTCGTAAATATTTGCTCTTTTATTTTAATTTGATTATGGGTGGTTATCGTGAATAACATTAGTTTTAGATTGATTAATTTCATTTTAATGATTAAAATTGGATGAACTAAATATATATATATAGTCATCCACAGACAGACTGTTTCGTTCTATCAGCACTCTTCTGTGTGGCTAGACACGCAGGACGCTCGAAGCCGGGACCGAAACCCGTCCAACATTACGTTAGACTGTGTTTCAGACCACTCGTCCACCAAGCTGTGCACGTTGGCTAAGGGAATTTTAAGGTATTTTTATTTTTAGAAACAGCAGCAGCAGCAGCAGCCTTTGTTTAGATTTTTTTATAATCTATCGGCTACCAGAGTGCTCAGTTCTTTAGAAGAGCTTTGCATTACGCTAGCGGCGGCCGGCAATTCATTCGCCAGAGAGCTCAACCCCCATGGGGGAGCATATATATATATATATATATATATATATATATATATATATATATATATATATATATATATAAAGACACAAAAAATGCATTTTTTATATAAAAATATTTTGAGGGCTCATCACGTTGAGTATGGATGTATACTTAATCCGAAATTAATTATACGTCGAAAGCCGTTGACATTGAACTCTCAAATTGGATATTTCTATACCTTGCATTCTCTCCTAATATTATCTATCTATCTATATATAATAGTTCTATAATAAAGATCCACTTAGGTGAAGCCTTGGTAGGTACTTTCTGACAATGCAGACATATATGTATATATACATGTGTGTGTGTGTGTGTGTGAAGATTAAACTATTCGAAAAATGAGGTAATGCCAATTTACAAACGTAAAAATCAGTGTTATGAATATTCATTTTTGCCACCTTTTCTTTTTTAAGGAGAAAGATTTCCTTAAAATTAGTTTCTAGATGTTTCTATATACCCTATATTTTCTTTTATTTTTATTGTCTATATAGATATTTCTCCTCACATTCACTACCCTACGATTGTGTTAACTAGGGTCAAGTGTCCCTTTTATTTCCTTGTTTTTTAATCCTACTATTTTGTTGTCCAAAATTCTCAATCTTTTATATATATATATATATATATATATATATATATATATATTTCGTTGATGTATACTTTAATTGTCTTTCTATATGTTATGTATAATGACAGTTTAAGTTATTGTCAAGGATAGAATATGTAACCAAAATATTTTATTATTTTGAGAGATCTAAATTAGCAGCGGCTGCAGAGTACACCGACTGCACCTTTGCAGAGAGGTTAGACTTTCCAATGAGTGTCCTAGATATGACATTAAACAATCTGATAGTGAGGTTCCAGTGATGCTGGGGCTTTTGGGAATGCAGAGCACCCCTTCATTGGCATTGGATTCAGGTACACTCTTGCGCGGCGAGGTAGCACCTGATAGGGCACTGTCTATTTGTTAAATAGAACTAACGGAATACTTATGCTAAACTGAATTGTTTGACTAAACTAAATACTTTGAAATAGAAATATTTTTGACAATTAAACCGTACTTGCATTTAAATTGCGTCCTTATGCCAAACTGAATTATTTGAAATTGAACTGTTTTTTTACATTGAGACTGCACTTACACTAAACATATTTGTTTAATATAGAACTGTTTTGACATTTAACTATGTGTAAACAAAATCCGTACTTATACTGAACTGGATTAGCTGAATTAGAATTGCTTGACTAAACTAAATAGCTTGACATAAAAATGTTTTTCAGAATTAAACTGTATTTACATTTAAACTGCGTACTTATCCTAAACTGAATTGTTTGAAATAGAACTATGTGTATAAAAATTGACTTGGCGTTAAATAACTTTCAAAAGTTGGTATGCCATAAAACTCAATCAACCAACCAACCAACTTTCATTTTTAGATTTTATCTCTTTTCATTGACCAGAAACAAGAAATAGTCAAAGTAACAATCGGATACAGTCAACGGAGGTGAGGGAGGAGTGACCTAATCCCCCTCTCAAATTGCTAAAGGAGACTAAAAATTCAAGGAAAGATAAGGAAATCACTTAACTTATAGAACCAAAGAACATTTTCCTCGAATCCTTCTTTGGCCCTTCTTTCTAACGATATATCCGTTGAGACATAAACAACTCCCTGTTTTTTTGGTCACCTCAGTCTTTTTTAGTTATATAAAAATCTATCTTATCAAAATTTATTAATTTCCTTTCTTCTTTGTAAAAAGTAAATGATAGGAAAATGACCGATTATACGTTTGTTTTAAGCCTTGCTTTAAATTTTTAATACTTACCACTAGATTAAAAGTCAACTCTTGTATCTGGCTACATTCTTTGTTTCAAGTTGGTGAGTGCACACCAACCAGAACCCCTTTCTTATCTATGTGGTAATGTCCCGAGTCGTTTCCGACATACTTTTATTATCTTTTTCATTACTGACAGAGTCTTTTTTATTATTTTAACTCATACATAGAGTAACATTATTTGAAATTTGTACAGACACGATTATTTATGCTATAAAAATCCACCCCCGCAAAGTTAACAACGTTCAAAATCATTTCCCGGGAGTCAGGTTTAATAAGACATACTTGATGTGGCACTTCAGTACGGATTTTGCCAATGCTTATCTGAATAGTAACAGGACCTAGCCGATCGATTTACCCATCCAAAGCGGAAGTGGGGTTGAGGGTATTCCGTGCACCTGTATATAAGACGATGGATTGATATATTCTTCCTCATATGCTGGCTGGGTTACATGGAGACAAACGGTTGTATGAACGTGGAAGGATGACTGATTCAAAGAGACGAGATTAATTAATTCCTAGAAGAACGAAAGAGCAAGGCTCCGTGGCGTATTTGATAACGTTTTGGACTGCGACAAGGTAGTTTATGATTTCGAACTCCAGTCACGCTATTACGTTTACTTTAGGGCGAATACTCTTGGGAAAGGCATGAACTCTGTTATCCTCCTTGTTATATTACCACAGATATTCTTCTATAAGGATGACTTTTGCATTAAATAACTAACAAAGGTTGATATGCCATTAAACAATGAAAGCGAACCTCAAAAAGAATGCAGCTAACTTGCACGTGCCTGTTATTTCCCCCAGGTTCCACTGTCGGCATGGAGAGAATAAAACTACAAAGACCCTAACACTTAAGACTAAATTTATGATTTTTTGTTTCTTTTTCTCACCTCAGACGATTAACAAATATTCTTAAGGATAACGCTATAACGGTATGTTTCTTTATTTCTGTGCGTATTAGCAAAACGTATATTTACATGTGAACGTTAATTCACTACAGCGGAAGATTGAATCCTGCAGTTTTAAAATATTTATCAAATATGATTCTGGTTATCTAAAACATCTGCTTTTAGATTGTGCCATCGTTTATCAGTAGTAATTTTGTTCTGTCATTTGACTACAGCTAAAATACGTTTTTCTTTCCAGGTTAAAACTAAGCTTATTGTCTTTTTCCGGCGGTAGTAATTTTAAATATATGTGTATTTCTTGCAGCTGTTCTTAAACTCATTTGTGCTATAAGAAGAAATTCACTCATTTTTCCTACGTCTTTATATTTAACTACACTGATTAGTCTATATTTGAAAGTATATTTCTTCAAAACACAATTCCCTGGGGAAAAGATAATCGGATATAAATGTAACATTTTCCTTTAGTTAATATATCATTTCTGTTAAATAATAGATGAATTAAGCTATCAGACTATGCAGCAGATTGTTTCGCAAGTTTTGGTTACAGATTTCTCCATCAGATATTCAAAATTCTGACTCTTTCATCTGAATTTAATCATCAACCATAATGTTTAAATACCAAGACTGTATAACCTGGCAGTTTTAATTCCTTAGTACGATGAAAATAAATCGATCATAGCTTGATACGATACTACTAAGTATCTATTTATAAATGATTCTATCTGCAAATAGACAAATATTGATATATTTATATATGTATTTGGCGTCGACACACTCTGATACAAACACCTTTTGCCAACGTAGTGTTATACCGGAACTATACACTCAGTGACTCTTTTTAGTATGACACCGGTAAAGATATAAATGGACGGTGTCTGACTACTTCAGGGGAAAAAGCGTTAATCGCTCTCTGATAGACTTGCCAAGTCTTCGGCTTGTACCTGTGGAATACCTTTATTGAACCAACGATACAACACATAGTATACACTATTTAACAAAACAGCTTATTCAGATGAATAATATGCATATTTGTTTTTCTCAAAAACGCCGCCACGGAGAGGATATGACAGAAGGTCAGTTTTGTAGCGGAGTAAAGCGAGATTAAACTCAGTATTTTCCTTCTCCTAGACTGGTTGTCATTCTAAGGATAACGAACCCAATCTTCCTTAGAATTTGCTCTTAGCTGGGGGAAGTATAGATTGATTCAAACATTACCTATTTGCATTTAGCGCAAAGTAAAACGTAATCATCCTCGTCTAGGGTTTGACTATGGGTCACCTATTCTCTTTCGCACTGGGACAAACATTAAACTAAGCTCGTTCAATCTGATTATACAACTAGCATCGAAATCTCAAAATATATTCAACTCAAAACATCATCTAAGTCTCCTTTGGTCACAACCTTTTATAGCTAAGATAAGGAAACTTCTTCGTTATCGTGTAAATTTTTATTTCCGAAAGAAAATATAAAGAAAATTTTAGGTTATTATTTGCTCTTGGTGTACTCAGAATTGACATGTAGCTAATATGTCATAACATTTTTGCATATAATAGCAAGTCACCTCAGTTCTATAGAAATTCTGTTCTAACTGATCTCATTAGAGCTGTGTGTCTTGGTAGTCTCAATTTTTCTTGCCATTTCTAAGCTTCTTTATTTCAGAATTATTATGAAAAACTCTATCATTGGAATCACAGTTATCGGGATGCATTCATTTTTTCAGCTCTCTAGTAAGGTCCCGTTATTCATCTTTTCCTTTACTTTCTCTATATTATCTGTTGAGACGGTAAAGTCTATGAGTTCATGACTTTTATGAATGTTCACTACTTAAGAGTTTTCACTGGTCTTTCACGGGCGTCTGACCAAGAGCAAGTCTCCTCGGGTCACCTAGACTTTTCTGTGTATTCTAACCGATCTAAACAATTCTGTGGTTTATATAGTGTCGATTCTTATTTCGATTTCCACTTCCAATCTAATTTCTGAGATTTTTGAGACAATTATTCGCGTGCCAAATAGAATTGGTTTGACCGTCAATTTTATGTTCCACAACTTTCTCAGCTCGCGAGCAAGATACAAGTCTTTGTCTTTCCGCTTTTATCTCTTTTCACTCAATAGTCCGCTAGAACAGTAAAGTTCTGCAGATTCATTTTTTTTTTTTTTTTTTGGTTAATTAACTCTAGGTCTGGCTGAGATTGAGAGATCCGTTTGGATATCAAAGACCAGAAAATATTTATGCATTACATTATTGGTAAAAATCTTATATATGCTTATATGATTTTCTTGTCTGGTCAAATTGTAATAGATTGCATAGTTTACAGTGGTTAAAATTTCCCACCAAGAGATGTTTAGTCTTGTACTCCAAACTTACTGTACTATTTTTCTGCATTCACTTATGTGATTAACATTTTATCTCTGTCTTTACATAATATATATTTTTAATCAGTGGGGTAATATCAATTTCTCTTGTACATAATTGGTCATTATTATTATTATTATTATTATTGACAAGTTCCATGAATTGATTAATACTATGTATTTTAATGCTATGTATTCTAATGCAATTTGATTTTCTATAATATAAAAAAAAACAAAAAAAAACACGCAATGATAACAGCAAAATTGCATTATGAGCACTGGTTAAAAAATGGTTGTTGAAGCCATTACGTTTATAATACCCAGAAATTCATACAAATATATATTCTCAAAGACACATTTCACAGTGGATAAAGGTGTTGGTGAGATCCAGTAACATACCCAAAGAATGTGTGTTCAATAATGGGTGCAGGCAGTGGAGAACTCTTAGAGGGTAAATTAACAGATAACTTATAACTGACACCCATAAAACATGGCTGGTGAAACTAGAACAGTCAACCCTGGAAAGCGGAATAAAGGGTTAAGTTCATATTCCAACCACCTGAAGAAAGCCGGAGCGTACAACTGCTGAAACGTTGTGATAAACATTGCGAAAAAGATGAGGACAAAAGTCCGAAAAATGTAGATAATATCTCATCTCAGAAATAAAGACCGATATTCATTTGCTATTATTAAAAAGCACATGCCTGTAAAGTTCGGATGGACGTAATTAGTTATATTGAATCACCACTGTTAACTGATGGTCGTAGAATGACTTTCGAATATAAATTCTATTATTCCGAATTTAATGATTTTGGTATGTATTTCATAGTATCATTTTGGTTTATATAATATTTATTTGCTGGTATTATTATGTACTCCTCTAGAGTTTTTCACATCAGTATTAGCTGATGGTTTTTCACTGGAGTTTGAGTGACAGCAAGTCTCCTCAAGTCTCCAGGACTCGTCTCTGCACTCAGACCGTCCTCAGCAATGCTGTCGTTTGGATAGTCTCGACCCGTCCGCCAACTTCTCAGTCCTCCAGGCCCTTTAATAATCCTTTAGTTACTGTGCCTAACGGACCAATCACAATTGACACAATCGTTACTTTCATGTTCCACAGTTTTTTTAATTCTCTAGCATGGTCGAGGTACTTATCCTTCTTTTCACTTTCCTTCAGATTTATTCTGTGGTCCGCCGGGACAGCAAAGTCAACAATTTTGCAGATTCTCATTCTTTTGTTGATTATTATGAGGTCTGGTCTTCTGGCCGGGATTAGGTGATCCGTTTGTATGTTAAAGTCCCATAGGAGTTTATGCGAGTAATTTTCTAGGACAGGCACCGGGTTGTGCATATTATTATTTTTATTATTATTATTACTTTTTTTATTATATTATGGTCGAATTTTACACATCTCGAGTAACTGATGGTTTTAACTGGATTTCCAGTGACAGCTATTCTCTTCAGCTCCCCAGGATACTTTTAATTATATTTAACTGTTTGCAACAGCGCTGTTGTCCTGACACATGCAATTCTTTCTCAGATTTCTGGTTAATCCAGTCTTTTTTCTAGGTTCTTGGAGATTGCTCATAGGTTTCCAAGTATGATCTGGATTATTGTCACCTTCATGCTTCACATGATTTCAACTCTCTGGAAAGATCTAATATATCTAGTTTTTCCCTTTCTCTTATTCTAACTCTGATCTGCTAAGACAAGAATCCCATTGGTTTACTGGTTTGTTTCTTCATGAAGCAAAGTAAGAAATATATATATATATATATATATATATATATATATATATATACTGCCACTCATATCTAAATGTTTGAGCATGTAATTGAAAATTTTTTTTTTTTCTGATAAGCGTTAAAATTTCTTTTTGGCATCTGAAACTTCAACTAACCGAGTGATTAGCGTAAGGGATAACTTTTCCTTCTATATATCAATTTATCTATCAGTGTGTGTGTGTGTGTGTGTGTCTAATTTTTTAAATGAATATTAATGTCAAGTGGTCAATGGGGTACAAATAGAGGGAAGTTGTTAAAGAAACACCAGTAAGATGAGATATGAGTTGACAAAATTAAGGGTCTTGGTTGGAAGGTTTAATGCAATTAAACATAATTTACCTCTCACCCCAGCTTGAAAACATGATTTTCAAAAGTCGCAGAAATCATTAACCTTCATCGGTCATTCATATAGTCACAAAACCGGGAGAGTCGTACCACCCACAGACTGTTTTTTTTCTCCAGTTGCTCTGTGTGGCTGCGTAAAGATATTTTCGATGACTTAGGGTAAAGTGAGAAAGGGGGAAAAATCCGAGAAAATTTACATCCTTCTTGAAAAAAATGATCGATCAATAAATATATTTCGAGGATAGCGTCTGTCATCGGTTTTTATGTATTTCTCATTGGTCTAATGGGTAGAGTGTTCGCCAATGGTCTGGGAGACCTGGGTTCAATTTCAGGTCGCGTCAGACCAAAGACTTTAAAAATGGTACTTGATACTTCTTTATATAACATTCAGGAATATAAGTTACGTTTCGAGGGTAAAGTGGAGCAATCCAGGGAAAGGAGTAGCACCCTCCCCTACACCTTGGGGTAATGTAGCTATTGAAAAGTGGGACTTCTGGTCACCCTCGACTACGGTTGCCAACTTTACTTACTACGGTCTCAGTAAATTGAACAGAGATAAAGTCTAACATTTGAGGTGAGTTGTGGTTCTGCATTTTCATTCCTCTTTTTAATGATCATTTAATAAAAAAAATATCTACATATAAATTGTCAATAGCAACCATCACTCATCAATAAACACTCTGTTTAAGAAAACAATTTGAAAATGAGTTGTTTTTATTTGACCAATATTTTGAAATACTAGATGAAAATGAAAATAAAGAAAATGACAGATGCAATTGTCATGCTAGAATAAAATGGTCTTTGAGTGGTAATTATTTAATTGAAATGGAATATATATATATATATATATGTGTGTGTGTGTGTGTGTGTGTGTGTGTGTGTGTGTGTTAGTCACAAAGAAGAAGTAAATAGTAACACACAGTATTATAAGGTAAGGATCAAAGGTAAAGTGAAGCAATCCAGAGAAAGAAGTAGCGCCCACCCCTACACAACGGTTTAGTAGCTATTGAAAGAGGAGCCTTCGGATTGTCCTCCACTAGGATCACCAACTTTACTTACTTTATTTTTAATAACTTACATCGATAACATAACCGAATAGGGAAAAAGAAATGGTACAGGTGTTATATAATAGCCGAGGGATTTTGGTTCATGCCTTTAGGTTTAGTTAGGCTGAGAACATTTCGGCTCAGCACATGAGTTTGTTAGGTGCAACATTGAGGCAGGTGTTAACGCGGGTTCGCGTGGGGGGATGGGTGTGTCACTCAGATGTCATAATAGTCCGAGAGGAAACGCGGTGAAAGGGTACGGGTGACGTCATGCACCGAAAGCGCGCGGAGGTTTGTGTGAGAATTTGAAAAGTCAGAGTTGAGAATTAGACGGCAAACGAGAAGGATCGACTTTTGGAGCTCGCAGGCGTGAGGCAAAATTGCACCCTAAATGGGGGCCGCTCGAGACGGGGGCCAAATGAATAAGACAACATAGAAGATTGTGTCTCTCCTCTTTACGTCGAAACCCTTAACTCAAAGTTAATAAAAAGGTTTCGTACCAGAACAAGAAGTCGTTACGTGTTTTCGAATTCCGAGATTCCTATGTTCTTTATATGTTCTTTCGTTATGAACATTCGATGTCTATTTCATCCATTTTGCACATGGCCATATTCGTGTATATGGCTCTGTAACACAGGCATAAACTCTAGAAAGTGGGCCAATAGCACAACATAATCTGAAAAGAGAAAACCGGCAAATCTCCTAAAATAAGACATTAGGAAAAAAATACATGTTTACAAATGAGATAACAATAGCTGAGTACTGCGACTGGGAGATGAATTATGCATCTTTAAACACACTAAAACGAACTTGTTGAAGAAAAGTAGCGAATTCATAACCACATATAGACTTGTAATATATTTCCTATGCGTCATTCACCAAAAGACAAATTTACTATTACTTTCTTTTATTTAGACAACCGTTATGAAATATATATATATATATATATATATATATATATATATATTATTTTTTTTTTATTGTCACGGAGTGGTAGCATCTGATAGGGTCCTATCTATGGATCAAATAAAACAAAACTGCGTACTTCTGAATTGTTTGAACAATTAAACAAATGGAAAAATTTTGACTTATACTATACTGAATTGCTTAAATTAGATTTGTTTGACAAAACTGAGTAGCTTGAAATAGAAATGTTTTTGACAATGAAACTGTACTTTTGCTGCATTGAATTGTTTGAAATAGAACATTATTTGTATAAAAATGGATTTGCCATTAAATAACAAACAAAGATGGATATCCTATAAACCCAAACAAACAAACAAACATACAAACATGTGTGTGCCACATGTATTTCTATCTTAACACGTAACTATAAACCACACTACAAATACGATTGAGTTGTCACTTATCGTACATTTCTTTTAGATATTCATGTACATCACATGAAACTCCTAGTTACGGAAATCTACTGCTCATAAAAATATTTTTAGGTTTTATACCTGCTATGCTATAAAATCATCCTATAAACTTTTCTCTATTGCATTTTCTCCTTTTATTACACACGCACACGTACGCATATATATATATATATTTTCATAAGTGGGACCAGGAATTCATACATGTATAAGTTTATAATCATCAACCAAATACAGAATATGAACTAAATTATAAAACGTTGTATCAATGAATATATGTTTATGCACTTGTCAATATATCTTTAATTAGTATTATACAAATAGTCAAAATCTAAATAAAAGTGCACAATACATAACAATGGAGAAATGCAAATAGATGTCTAGAAATAACATAGACCGAATGGATAAACCGTATTATTCAGCTTCACAGGCATGCATCCAAACAGACCCATGTTCGCTGCACACAGACAGAGATTTACCTATATACATTTATTCAACAGATCAAATAACAAAGCATAAGTTGGCGCCGACAATTCGGTCTGGCCTCCCTGAAATAGAGACAAATGCATAAACAACACTAACGTCTAATCTCGATCCGACACCTCCGTTTTGCATCTGCCACCCCTACCCCCATTTTGTCTTTACCCGACGCGACAGTCGAACGCAGTAGATTAGTGCGCATGCGTGGCTGCTTGCAAGCAGCATACAAGGAGAGAAAACTTTTGCTTCTTATGCGAATATCAAGTGAAATTTATGAAAAAAAAATTAGTTTTGATCTCTGCACTTAAAAAAATCCATTGTTACATTTTTTCTAGGTATATCATATTCTGTTCACGCGGTTATACGCCAAGTTTTTTGAGCTGTACATTCAGTGAAAAAATAGACAATACTCTGCCTTTCCTTCTATAAGTATCTTTTTAAAAATCCTCTTAAAAATACACCTGAACAGTTCTTCACATAACTATTGTATAGATAGAGAATAAGCTAATTTTGAAGGATATGAAATGAATAACCGAATTTAGGTTTCAGTGTCAAGAGTGACTGAACCCGTCTATTATGCAAATAACACTTTCGGATTGCGAAAGAGTGGCTGAGAATATATAGATTGTATAGTCTACAACAAAGAATAGTGTCCTAAGAAGGACATTATTCTGTATCCGATGGTGTGGCCTTATCTTAAGAGATTTAAGAGGAGTAGAGTCCTTCTTAATCACCACACTCTGACGTGTGACCACTGGTGGTATTACTTATTAAAATCCAATCTATGGGTCTTATAGATCTGTATAGAATCATTTGTATTTGATAGGATCATATGATGAAAAAACAACAAAAACTGTCAATAAATGACTACACAAAAAGGTAAATATTAAAAAAAAAAATAAAAAGATCTTATCCTAATAAAAAGATATAATCACAAAAACGTTGTCACGTTGAAATTAATCAATCAATTGGTAAAGGAAATTTTTTTATGCCATAGGAAAGTTAAACATTATTAATTAGACTACAAGTCTATTAAACTAACTCAAGTCGTCCTTACTGCGCATAGCTGAAGAATTCTACACTTCAGGCCTAAGTTCTGGCATGCATGGTTGTTATTAAATAGAACCGTTAATTGATGAGAGGTAGAGATGATCAAAATATTTTAGTTCTTTAGAACACTGAGACACCATACACGCATGAACGTATATATATATATATATATATATATATATATATATATATACGAGGATCATTAAATACGTTTCCATACTTTTTTCGTATGGAGACTTTTATTGATAGTACACACATGAAACTCTAGTCCCTAACAAAGTAATCTCCTCCGGCTGCAATGCACTTGTTATACCGTTCCAACAAAGTTTGGAAGGCCCCATGGAAGTCCTCTTGTGTGAGCGTGTCAATTACCTTCATCACAGCCTATTTCATCTCCTCAATGGTCTCATAACGACAGTCAATGAGCTTAGGGAATAACCAAAAGTCACAGGGAGCTAGGTGTGGACTATAGGGAGGCTGAGGAACTGTCTTGATGCCCATCTTGGTTAAATAGTCGGTGACAAGGATGGAGTTGTGAACTGGTGCGTTGTCCTGGTGGAAATGCCATTGACCCGATTTAAAGAGTGCTGGCCTCTTCCGAATGAATCTCCTCCTGAACTCCCTTAAAACCTCAGCATAGAAACCCTAACCATAACCCTTTGGCAAATCAACTCTGGTATTCTGACTTCCTTACACCTCCCACACCTGTCATCATCCCTCACAGACACCCTGCCTTCCTGGAATCTCTTATACCACTAAAAAACTAATTCTCTATTCATGGAAGATAGTCAAAAATCAGTCTGAAGAATTCCATACGTTTCTGTGGTATCATTTTTTCCAAGTTTAAAACAGAATGTCTTTGCATATCGCTCTTCTAAAGTGGCCTCACGTCAAAATTGCATTTTCTAAATTCAGCAGCTGTGACAATCAGGTTTTAGTAGGGTGTATTCCAATTGCTGCTGTTGACAATTTTAAATGCCAGTACAAAAAAGTGTGGAGACATTGAATGCACCACGAATATATATATATATATATATATATATATATATATATATTAATTGAATTATCATGACAAAAAAGTAATGGTTATTCAATTAACATAATACAATTCCCCTATTCAAATATCAAATATATATATACCATGACGTTGAACCATCAGCATGGATATATCTGACCCTCTCTCTCCACTCCTCCCTATCGTTCATTGCTTCCGGCAGGTCTTCAGGATTACATCCCGTATCGGTACAGAGCTGCTGTGTGTAGGTTTTAGCTGATCGTCCTGCTTTTGCTCGTCCATGTGAAGAGGTCCACAGGAATACATAACTTATGAGTTTGTCCCTACTTCTCCAGCAGTGTTCCGCCTGTCTGTTTCGTCTAACTTTGATAGTTTTTGTGATGTATGTTATGTGGTCGTACAGGTGGTGCTTTGTTGGGTGCTGCTTCCATGACTCTTTCAATAGCATTCTTGTGTAGTTGCCGTCAACGATTTTCTCCATACATTTAGTTAGCGTCCATGTAGTGCAGCCATATAGCAGTATCGACAAGAACGCTGCTTGGAAGAAACTGCTTTTTATTTTATCGGTCAGGTCTGACTTCCTAATGACCGATAGTCTATCAAGGGCTCTCCATGCCTTTGCGAGTCGCGTGTTGATGTCTGTCTCGCTTGATGAGACACTGTTCCTAGGTAGGGGAAATTGTGTAGTAGATTCAGAGAGCTACCGTTTAGTGTGGAGATGCCACCTATTTGATTAAATCACATATATTCCGTCTTGAGTGCATTGACATGGAAGCCTATGCCTGCAGCTGCTCGTTCCAGAATATGCAGTGGGTTTTTGGCTGGTGCAGGTGCATTTGCCAGGAGCGCTATATCCTCGGCGTAGACGGCGTCGGCAATTGTGTGTGGTAACTTCTGCTTCTTTCCTTTCTTTGGTTGAAACCGTTTTCTTTCATTTTATCTGTAGATGTTCTAAGCACGTAGTCTAAACTGATGATAAAGAGATATGGGCCTAATGTTTTTCGTTGCAGTAGACCTGCTACAGTGTCGAAGTAGTCTGTGTTTCCATCCGGAGAACGGACTTTTACTTTTATTTTTCTATATAGCATCATTGTGACTGCGACGGCGAATAGAATTTGCTCCATCTTTCCTCTCTGAATTGAGTCAAAGCCTTAGTAAAGTCGAAAAATAATATTGTTGCCTCAAGGTTTTTTCAAGTACACCTTCAAGAATTCGACGGATAGTCAAAATTTGTGACGTCGTGGATCTATCTCTCTGGGAGCCATTTGTGTTTTTCCTAAGTATATTTTCAATTTTGGGTTCTATGCGGTTGGGTAATGGAGTATTTTATATCTTGGCCGCTATGGATGTAACGGTTAACCTCGGTAGTTCTTAGCTAATCCAAGGTCACCCTTTTAAAGGAAAAGGAATATGCATCCCTTCATCCATCTGTCTATCGAGTTTTGATTATATTCGGCATTACACTGTTGGAGCAGTATGTCGTCGAATTATCTGGTCTTCCATACTTCTGGGGGTATATCATGGAGCCCTGCTGCTTTTCTATTTTTAATTTTTCTCAGTACCAAGTCGAGTTCTTCTTTCACAAACGTTCACAGGAAGCAATGTATACACACACACACACGCACATATATATATATATATATATATAAAATGAACGAAATACTAGACACTACAAAAGTTATTATAAGCTAGATACTTCCAAAAGATCTATTAAAATATTCCTTCTTCTACATTCGGGGAACACACAACACATGAAGTTTCAAAAGGCAAGTATGAAAGATGTACAGTATGTAATAAAATTACTGAAGGAAAATTCTATACTTTCGAAAACCCCAAAATGACATTCATAATAGATAGAAATTTAAGTTGCAATTAAAAAAAAAATGTAATCTACATAATCGATTATAATAAATCAAAATAAGGGTACTAGTGATTTACACAAGCTCTTAATAACAGGAAATCACTCCATAAAGCAATATAAGTACCAGTAAATAGAAAACTAAGTTTAAAAAAAAAACCTTTAAGAATATAGCAATGAATTGTTTAGAACCTTGTTAATATACCCAACAGACGATTACACATTACAACAAATAAAAGAAAAAACTTAATAGAAAACTTAATCTATTCTAAACAGAACATAAAACATGAAAACACCGAGACCAAAACACACACACACACACACACACACACACACACACACACACACATATATATATATATATATATATATATATATATAGAAGGAAAGGAAGATAGAAGGCAGTTGTATTTTAAAGCACAACAATATTAAACCGAATTAAACTATACACATGCAAAGAAAGACACAAACACACAAACACACACACACACACACTCTCTCATTCTCTCTCTCTGTCTCTGTCTCTGTCTCTCTCTCTCTCACACACACACACACTGAAAAAAGTGGTCAGTTTAATTTTATTTCATTTCAACCATCGCCGATCACTTCCACCACACATAGACGCATACACACACTGACGCAAACACACACACACAGTGACCAAGAGAAGACAACTAATAAACTTTATGGTATATCAAGAAGCATAGATTAATTAGGGAGTAGAGGAGTACATCCACACAAAAAACACACAGTGCACTCTTCTAAAAGGAAGAAGAAGGATTAGTAAAACGAGAAAGAATTTACCAACATTTTCAAAAATAAACACCTATCACGGGATTAACAAAGTACAACCACTCTCTCAAAACAGTCGCCTCTATATAAATCAAAGGCTACACAACCAGAAATCATTAAGCACTATCTGATGACCGTGATAAAACGCTAGAAACACGTGTCGGAGGAAAGTAAATTATTTATAAAAATAAGTCTCTTTATGGACTTATTCATGTTAATATATATATATATATATATATATATATATATATAACTACAAATTAATATTTGTAGATCAACATTTCCACTTAAACGCTCACAATTTTAACAGACATACATCGTCATCGAAAGAAAAAAAAACATAAAGAAAATACAGTGGACATCACAATAGGCAGAGAAAAACATTAAGATAAATAGCTAAAACATCTCCAAATAATGACGACGGATGAGATTTAACTTCAAGTTAAACCTTCCTCCAAACACCTATTTAAAAAAACGTAGTCGAACATGGGTTGAAACATAAACTCCTATATCAATAACCGTTTAAATGTCTTCCTATTTAGTTATGGTTAATTTGAAACACCACCAGCCCATTGTTAATAAATAAGTTACAAGTGTAGATGTTACTATCCAATAAAAGATCATGAAATCGTAATTTCAAGATATTTAGATGCCAAAATCTTTCCCTTTAAGGTCGGGATATGCCATGTTTCCAGAGGATTTTTGTCGCTTCTTTTTATAAGTCCACTATATATACCCATTCAGGAATACCGGCTTGCATAAATATACTTATAGCCCGTAGATATTTTAGACTATGTACATATATACACTCAAAGGTAGCAACGCAGATCTATCTATCTATCTATCTATCTATGTTATTTGTGTACGCACAAGCATTTTTGTTTGTGTGTATGCGTGTACGTATGTGTGTGAGTAATTCTTTTATATACTTACCTGAACTACAAATAAAGTTAATTCATTTAGCTGTCATTTACTTTCTTACCTCATAGTAACTGATCTATGTCACAATGATTAAGAGAAAACACCACACACATACAGACACAGACAGATACACACACACACACACACACACACGCATATATATATATATATAATTATATATATATATATATATATATATCATCAAGTCATGCCGCCAGCACGGATATCCTTGACCATCTCTCGCCACTTTTCTCTATCGTTCATCGCCTCCGGCAGGTCTTCTGGGTTACATCCTGTGTCCTCACATAGCTGCTGTATGTAAGTTCGGGCTGGTCGTCCTGCTTTTGCTTGGCCATATGTGGGGGTCAATAGTAGTACGTCACTTACGAGCTCGTCTTTGCTTCTCCAACAGTTTCCTGCGTGTCTGACTCGTCTGACCTGTATAGTTTTCGTGATGGGAGGCAGGTGGCCGTACAGTTGGCGTCTCGTGGCGTGTTTTCGCCAGGACCTGTTCAATATTGCTCTCAACATTCTTGTGTAGTTGCCGTCAAGTGTCTTCTCCAGCCGTTTAATAAGCGTCCATGTAATGCATCCATATAGCAGTATCGATACAACTGCTGCCTGGAAGAAACCGCGCTTCATTTCATCGGTCAGGTCTGATTTCCATATTATTGAGAGCCTATCTATAGCCGTCCATGCTTTCGTCAGCCGTGTGTCGATGTCGTTTTCTGTTGATGAGACGCTATATATATCAATATGATATCAATTCCTCTACTTATAAATATAATTCCAGCCCATGAGGTTAAAGTGTATGCAGATGCATAACCCCGACTTGGCAAGACGTAGCCCTAGAGGTGGCCGTGTCCTCTGTCCAGAAAAACGTACTTTCAAGACATTAGGTCATGTGGTCGCGAATTCCTACCATGTCAAGTTGATTTGGCATCGCTTATGTGTGGCATGGGCTGGTGGCCCAGTGGTAGAGTTTCGGGTTCTGGTTTCTGGTTCGATCTCCAGTGGTGGAGATCACGGTATGCACTGTTGATCAGACCCAATCAGTTTTCCGTATGTCGCATGTAGGTGCAGAATTTTCTAGTCAGGGTAATTTAATTAATATATATATATATATATATATATATATATACATATATATATATATACGTGCGTATATATATATTAGAAAAAAATAATATTGACGATAGTCTGTCATTTTTTCAAATTTCACCACGTAGTTTACTGAAGCATACTTTCACTCCGCCAAAAAGAGACGGATAAGCAACTGAAAGAAAATACTATTTGTAGATCAGATATGAAATCTAGCCGAGCAGAAAGACGGCAACTTGTATTAAATTGGTTAAAGCCGAGTCCATCTATTAATCTAATACAAAGCCTCACAATGCGTTAACCTCTGAGACGAGTTATCATTTTCCTGGATTTATTCCAGCATTTCCAATGAACTCTGAATTTATCCAAGCATGTTGATAAATATTGCATGTACCAATGTGCGTGGGAGTGAGTGAAACCTCACTCAGAGAACGTATATCGCATTCGCAACCTCATAAATGTCAGACGCAATATTTCATTGTTGTCCCAGCTTGGGATATGGAAGTTAATTATACCCGCGCTCTGACAGAAACTCAGACTGCAATATCATGTGGTAATTGTCAAACTATTCTCACTCTTCAAGAAACACAGCATCCCAAGTCATGAGGTAGTATTATCTGATTGTATCTTCTATTCTTTTTATGCAAACATACTCACATTTAACAACAACTTTTCGGATTTACACAACTATATTGTTAAGAAAAATAGATGTTATTGACTGACGTATGGGGTTCGAAAATCATTTCTACCATTTCACTCGAATTAATAAATATCATCTTGATCAGCATTCTTACGTCAGTGAAGAACGCTATTGTAATAGATGTAAGTGAATACAGTGCTGTCCCCTTTAATGAACTATGTCAAGCTTCCATTATTTACAATTATATAACCATGAAGAGAATAATCTGTATTTAAATGTTTCTTATCCCAACTTTTCAGGAAAGTAACGGCAATAAATTCAACAGAAGTCTCCAGTCAGTTGGTAGCTGTCGGGAGAGAGTCTTACAACCTTATTTTTAAAAATAAAAATGGTCGAAGCAGTACTTCCGTTTCCGCTACACAATGACGGAACAGGTATTTTCTTGTTTCTTAAAAGTCAAGAGCCATATTACAACATTTTTTAACGAATACAGTTGGATTTACTATAGGAAATAAGTGCTGATATATGAAAATTGAATTTCAATGATATTTTCAACAGATTTTTTCCATATTTTTTTGACCGTAAACAAGCAGAAATGTAATATTTCTTTGAAATACGTAAAAGTACGCTTTTCCACCTTTTTTCCAGACATAATCTCGGGTGTTTAAACTTCGACAGTGTATTTCCCATGAGAGAATATTTAGTATTAATAAACAATGTATTTCTACTTCATGGTAAAAAGTAAAAAAAAGTATTAAAATATGATATGAAATTAAAAAAAGAATCAGAGTATATTAATAATGAAAGTGTCATGAAAAGAAAAAAAGGAATATTGATTTTGTTTGTTTGGTGTAAAGGAATATCAACTTTTTATTAGTTATTTAATGCACACGTTTTATAAATTTCTTCTTTGGTTACTATTATAAATATTTTTAATATTCCCATGAATTTTTATGGCAATTCTTTGTCTATAATCATTTGTTTGCTCACAGCTATACGATATTAAAGTTTTTCTATCTAAAAGAAATAAGTTATAAACAACTTATTTGTTTCAAGTAACAATTTCAATTTAATGATATTATTTTCGCTGCTCACATTAATATAGTTTACATAAATTATAATATTAATCGTTCATAAAGATTATAGCTTAAAGCACCTATTTTTAATGTGCATCATTATGTTTTATGGTCTGTAATATTCTTATCATTTACGAATAATCTTCAATCAGATCTTTTTAACACATCGATGGCATTCTAAACTATTCTACCACTCCCGCTCTGGGTGGACCGAATGACAATGGCAATGAAGTAGTACTCCAGTCTCCCCAAATGTCCAGAACTAGAGCCTCACAACTGGATGGAATTTAGTGTCATATTCAGGACACGATAATATCGACGAGTGTTATTTTAACCCCAACAGTTAGGAACACATTTTTATTTTTATTTTGGAGTTAGGGGTTTGAGAGGAATCGTCACTTTTCACCACGTGAACAGTGTTGAGGATTCAATGATAAAAGTGCGAATTCACAGATGGCTTCTCACCAGTGTTTGTCTCTCGTATTTTCTCATTATGTAAAGCTAAAGAACGATGACAAGAAAACATCTTGAAAAAAGTGTTTTCACTTAAACCTAATTCTAGAAGCAGTAGCATAAAAAAAAGGTAGCAGGACAAATTACAAACCATTTCTCAAACCATTCCTATAAGACTAGCAGAGTTCTAGTGGAAAAGTAAAGGCGAGCTCGAAAGCAGCGTGCTCTGATGACTCCTTCATATGACACACCAGAGATAGCCGACTTGCAAAGGTTTACATTCATCAACTCTATACAGATATTAGATGTCATCTACGGACTTACCAAGAGTGAAGGACGATGGAGAGGGATAGCGAGCTTGTGAGCTTGTGTTATATAATTAAGGAATGATCTTTTATATTATTCATTTTTCGTTAATTATATTTCATTATTCAGTTTGGTAGGGCTTGGAACTATTCAGGTTGAGAGTTCAGGTGCATCGTCATTAGGTGCAGTTTTACGCTCGTGCGCAAAGGATATGACATTCACCATTTGCCATGATAAAACCTCAGACAGGATATGGGGCTGGAGTGTGTATGACATCATGCCCAGAAGAGATGGTCCTGAGAGTATGAGGATTTTGAAAAGAGTCAGTTGAGATTGGACCATTGAGGCGAGAGTTGGATTCTGACCGTTGAAAGATAAAGTGTTGGATTTTGCTTTTGAAAGATGTGGTTGAGTTTTTCGGATCTCTACCGACAGAGATCATAGACATCACAAGATGCGCTGTGCAATGGGGTGGAGTCAGCATAGTATTGTTAGAAAAGACTTTTAAGAATCGTGTCTCGCTCCTCGTGTCGCCATGGGCCGAAGTCAGGAATTAAGAAACCCGTTGTTACTTCAAACGACAGAGTCGGCTTGTGTTTTGTATATGTAACTGTATTATTGATATTGCTGACCCCAAATTGTGCAACACTAAAAAGAGTAAGAGAGAAAGAGAGAGAAAGAGGAACCCGTACTTTTGGCACGCACTGATGATGATGATCATGATGATGATGGCAAATATATATACAACATTTACCATTTGAGAAACACATATATAGTGTATAATCTAGAAGATTAAGAAAGCTGAAAAATACTGTACAAGTCTCGTCACGGGCTTCAAGTTTATACCGACTTTATACTATTTATTCTAGTTTCAAAGTGAATAAATACGAATGAAAAAATGCGGAAAAAAGTCATTAATGATGCAATGAATTAATTTTTTTGTTTGTATTGATTTAATTTTGTAAAACATTAATGTTTTATGCTTTTCCCCTTCGTAAGAAGTGTTGAGTCTGCGTCTTCATCGAATCGACATTTTGGAAATCTAATTAAAATTGGTCCACTCGAAGCGTAAAAGGAATAAAATGGCGAAATCTGTTTAAGCTGATGTGTTCTTAAAGCTGATTTACATTCTTAATGGGTTCAAATTGATTTTTTGTTTCTACATTTATTTATATCATGTGTTTCTTCTCCTTACCTACACTTAAATAAACGACCCTCCCGGGTATGCATCTTTCGTTGCTATCGACAGACCACAACAATGTAGCTGAGAGGTTAATACAAGAACTGGCAACAAATATAATAAATTAGCGATTCTGGAAAATAGAAGTGAATGTGTTATTGTATCAATAAACGGATACTAAAAGATTTAGACGGATAATTACACGATGTATGTATATGGTTGAACCACTTGGACGCTAACAAAACGGCTGGAGAAGAAGCTAGACGACAATTACTCAAGAATGTTGCGAGCAATATTGAACAAGTCCTAGCAGCAACACCCCGCAAGGCCCCAACTATACCACCTGCCACCTGCCTCCCATCACGAAAACTATCCAAGTTAGACGAACAGGACACTGCTGGAGAAGCAAGGACGAGCTCATAAGTGATGTACTTCTATGGACCCCCACATATGGCCAAGCAAAAGCAGGACGACCAGCTCGAACATACATACAGCAGCTATGTGAGGATATGGGATGTAGCCCTGAAGACCTGCCTGAGGTGAAGAACGAAGAAGTGGCGATAGAGGGTCAGGAATATCCATGCTAGCGGCACGACATGTTTATGATGATGTATATAAGATTTTATTTGTGCACTAATGTATTAAAGTAGAATGAGGATATTATATGAAGAGCGATTATAAATTTAAAAAAAAATCTATTGACACTAAAAAGGACACGCAATTCACAGAAAAAAGAAACGCTAAATAAACAATAAGGCGGATGCATCAAACTGTCTACAATATAACGGAACTTAAACTTTAAATTAAAGCGAAAAAATTTTGAAACGAACTATTTTATCGGAGGTGTATTGCGGTAATAGGTAATTCTCTATTTTTAGGAATACATAACGATTTTTTGACTGTGCGAGGGTGGGTTTAAAAGCTCAGGGATTGAAAAGTTTCTATTACATTTAATCTACTTGACTCTTTGATTATTTGGATAATATAATTCCAACATCGATAGAAGAAGTGTGTGGACCAGTAATGGGTACTATAAAGAAAAAAAATAAAGCACATTTGGTCTCATTCCATGAAAGTTAAAGAGCAAAGCTTACTGAGCCAAATCTGGTCTTCTATTTAATCATGGATAGAGGAAGAATTGTTGGATTAATTATATTTTCTTATTGTTGATTCCCATCAGTTCTGTCATTCTGGTCGTCATTTTCTGATCCGTTTGTATGTGAAAATCTCAGAGAATTTTGTGCGTTTCATTCTCTTGGAGGGATACTGGTTACTGTATATAACATCTATTAAATCTTTAGTTTCAGTTATCATGCAACAGTAGTGCTTACTTGAGTGCTGCTATTTAGTGAGATTAAGCGAGAAGTTCATTCTTGCTTCGAGTTTAATTACATTTCCATTATATTGTAATTCTATGCCTAACGATAGATGTTAATAAATCTATGGTTTGCAATCTAATTAAATCAAGAGAGAGCGTAACTGATATTAATAGAGCATATGCTGTATATATATATATATATATATATATATATATATATGGTTCGTCTTACAAGTCCTGGCAGCAACACCCCACAAGACACCAACTGTACGGCCACCTGCCCCCTATCACGAAAACTATTCAAGTTAGACGAACCAGACATGCAGGACACTGCTGGAGAAGCAGGGACGAGCTCATAAGAGATGTACTCTTATGGACCCCCACACATGGCCATGCAAAAGCAGGACGACCAGCACAAACATACATTCAGCAGCTATGTGAGGATACGGGATGTTGTCCTGAAGACCTACCTCGTGCGATGAACGATAGGGATGAGTGGCGAGAGAGGGTCAGGGATATCCGCGCTACCAGTGCGAGATGATGATGATGATGATGATGATGGTTCGTCTAACTTGGATAGTTTTCGTGATGGGAGGCAGGTGGCCATATTGTTGGTGCCTTGTGGGGTGTTGCCGCCAGGACTTGTTCAATATAGCACGCTGCATTCTTGTGTAATTGCCGTCTGGCTTCTTCTCCAGGCGTTTAGTTTGCGTCCAAGAAGACGAACCAGACATGCAGGACACTGCTAGAGAAGCAAGGACGAGCTCATAAGTGATGTACTCCTATGGACCCCCGCATATGGCCAAGCAAAAGCAGGACGACTAGCTCGAATATACATACAGCAGCTATGTGAGGATACGGTATGTAGCCCTGAAGACCTGCCAGAGGCGATGAATGATCGGGATAAGTGGCGAGAGAAGGTCAGGGATATCCGTGCTAGAAGCACGTCATGATATATATATATTGTTACGTGGGGTAGAAAAATAGAAGAAATATATTTTCTATGTACATTACAAGGTGTGTTTCATTCGCCCGTATTATTCCGAGACGAAGAATAAAATTGGAAAAGGAGGCACCAAATGAACCTTTTCTAATCACGCATGATTCGAGGCTAAAGGAGGGAGAAAAAAAGGACGAAGACCAGAAATGGAATTGCAAATCAACCCCTTTCCACTTTTTACCCATCTTAGCTAGCCTTGAACTCTTGGAGTGAACTTTGGGTGACCTTATCAACCACGTGTTCGGCCCTAAGAGTCAAGGAAGGACTTTTGGTTTTTGACTGAAAAAGTGAATATAGCAGTAGCGGTTTTGACTTCAAGGCGTCGACATTCATCCCTGGGTTCTGTTTCATTACACCCGAAATGTGACTAAGAAAAAGGACAGCAGAAAACTAACTCCTTGTGGCAAGCTTCTTCGAGAAAAAGGATAAAAAGAAAAAAAGAGAGAACAAAAGAGAAAAACAACGAAAAAAAAAAAAAGAGATTATTAACCAGTCCTAAACCCTCAGTGAGTTCCGTATTTCTTTTGCCTCTATGTGTCTATCATGCAAATCTGTTTGAGTTAAGATTCGTCTCGGACTTCTATATATACATAGTAACAATAGTTTTCCCTCCCTTTTGTTCTTAAAGCCTTTTTTTTTATATATTCTTATTCTTCCCTAAATACGTTGTTATTGTTGAAATAAAATTTTGTTGTTAAATCTTCAAATTGTGTTGTGTTGGTTTTGTGAGTGCTTGTCGCTTATTCTGCTGTGATTTATTGTGAGTCTTATATTGGAGAAATTCCCTTCCCATAGTTCACCCATTTTTTTATCGAACCTTGGGACATTCTCGCAATTATATATATATATTTTTTTATTATTGTTACGTGCCTTTTTTTTGCAGTCCCAGTGAAAGTCGGTTCGTAACAGAATTGGGGGCTCAGTCCGAGAATATTTCTCCTTTCTATTAGACCTCACAGTAGGGAGTGGTGCACTCATAAAACTGCATAAGACAGAGAAGTCAAAATGTCAGTGATAGATACCTTCCTAAAATCTCCCACGTTCGGTGATCTGATAAAGATGAAAAAAGACCATATTTTAGAGGTAGGGTTAAAATTGGAGCTGGATGTAAGACGGTCCATGCGAAAGACACAGTTGATAAAAGTAGTTGCAGAAGATATGGTCGATAATGACATTTTCGACAAAAGTGTTCTCGATGACCTTGCGTCAGACTAGCCCGAACTCTCGAAAGCTCAAATTGAATTAGAGAAGCTCAAAATTGAAGCCCAGATTGAACTAGCAAGGATTAACCAAGAAACCCGTTTCAAAGAACTAGAAGAGGAACGCACACGACGCGAGAAGGAACGAAATAACTTCGACCTTACTAAACACATACGACTTGCACCCGCGTTCAATGAAGAAGATGTGGACAAATATTTCCAACACTTCGAAAAAATCGCTTCGAATCTCGAGTGGCCTATCGAAGCGTGGCCGACGTTACTACAGACAGTATTAAAAGGCAAAGCGCAGGAAACGTATGCTTCCCTTTCAATTACAGACAGCGCCAACTACAACACTGTAAAAATGGCAATTTTAAGAAGTTTTGAAATGGTACCGGGGGCCTACAAACAAAGTTTCAGAGATTACAGAATGGGCGAAAACCAAACCTACGTCGAGTTCTTCAGGCAGAAAGAAACATATCTCGACCGGTGGATTGCGGCGAAAGGCGTCGGAACAGACTACAATAAATTAAGGCAACTCGTAATAATAGAGGAATTTAAATGGTGCGTACACGACAACGTCAAGATATTCCTCAACGAAAGACAGGTCAACACAGGTTATGAGATGGCTACCCTAGCGGATGAATACACGCTGTCACACCAACGAAACCAGAATCAGTCAGAGGACCCATCTGAGTATAGAAGGAGCTCAAAGCCCCGAATAACGACTAGTACTAGCTCGAGGGCGAGGCTTGGTCAGACAACGTATCTACATCGACCGAGCAGCCCGAATAATAAGAGGCCTACTCCTCATTTTCGTATCCCTCGACATATGGAAGGAGGAAGGAATTTGACGTGCTACTACTGTAGGAAGACAGGACACCTGGCAGCGAATTGTTACGCGAGGAAGAGTGCCGAGCATAAGAACGGTAGCCTAAATAAACCACACGGTTTTATATCGTCGCGTAAGGAAAGCAATAAGAGGACCGAAAGCCTAATCCGAGAGGAATACAAACCATTTATATCGAATGGCTACGTGCACCCCGTTGATAACGCCACGAAGAGGGTCGAGATAAAAATCTTACATGACACGGGAGCGACCCAGTCTCTAATGGTTAGGGACGACATGCCGCGTGAATCAGAGACAGCCACGGGCGAACGGGTGGTTATACAAGGAGTAGGAGGAAATGTTGTTAGTGTCCCGCTACATCAGATCTCCCTCGATTCTGAAATAGTATGCGGAACTGTAATCGTCGGAGTGGTCGATAGTCTGCCTATGCAAGGCATATCGATGTTACTAGGAAACGACTTGGCTGGAGAGAGAGTGGTACCCCATCCAAGAATAGTGGAGAAACTGAGCGTCTCGGAGGAGACGGAAAAAATTGAACGAGAACATCCTGAAACACTTTTACCATGTGTAGTAACCCGAGCAGAGGCGAAGAGGACTGAAGATTCTACTACCAAAATGGAAAGCGAAGAGAATGAAATAATTGACCTCTCCCAAACTTGCTTAAGCCATGAGATAGGATTAAACCCTATGCTCGAACAGACCCCTTCTTCAAACCCTAACCCACGGGAGAAAATAATTGACGTCGCGCCCGTTGCAGAGAAATCCATAGCAGTCGAACAGAGAGAGGATGACCAAATCGCTCCTCTCTTTGAAAAGTCATTATTAGAAGAAGAACCGAACAAAGTACCCTCAGAGTATTTCATTGAAGATGATATTTTAATGAGTACATCCACTGGAAAGATTATGAAATCCCTCACTAATTTCTTTTCCATGGTCGGATTGCCTAAGATAGTGCAGTCTGATCAAGGCTCCAACTTTACCTCCAGAGTATTCCGACAAGCCATGATCCGAGCATACTGTCTCGACCACCAGAAAGATTGGGATGAAGGTATCCCATTCCTCATGTTTGCTGCGAGAGATGCGCCACAAGAGTCGCTAGGATTCAGTCCATTCGAACTAATATTTGGACACACTGTGCGTGGACCCTTATCCATGCTGAAAGAGAAATGGTTGCAAGGAAATCCCGCGAACGAATCCTTACTGGAATATGAATCCAGTTTTCTGACCCGATTACAGGAAACTTGTGATTTGACACGGAAGAGACTTAAAACAGTCCAAAGTGAGATGAAGAGACGGTATGATCGAAATACTGTCCACAGAAATTTCCAAGCCGGTGATAAAGTATTTGTACTACTGCCCTTATCTGGTCATCCCCTTAAGACCCGATTCCATGGTCCCTACGAAATAATTAGGAAAGTTAGTGATCTCAACTACGTACTAAGAATCCCAGACCGAAGAAAAAAAAATACAGTTGTGTCATATTAATGTGATCAGATCGTATTACGAAAGTGGAAAACAAAACCCTATCTTAGCTCTTGTCTTGAGCCTACGTCATTTTGATGTTTATGCATCCTCATCTTGTTATCCGATCGTTGTACATACTGACCATAACCCCCTTAATTTCTTACACCGAATGAAAAGTAAGAATAAGAAAATACTTAATTGGAGTCTGATCCTCCAAGAATATGAATATAATTTAGACATCCGACACATTCGAGGCATTGACAACGTACGTGCCGATACCTTGTCGCGCAGTATAACTTAAGTGCCTAAATATTTAGTGCATACATTGTAAGATACATGAAGACTAAGTACTTTGAAAAACTTCGATCTCACAAACTCTACCCCGTAGAATTTTGAAAAAGGATCGCAAGCGATCCTTTTTCATTTTTTTTGTGAGGAGGTGTTACGTGGGGTAGAAAAATAGAAGAAATATATTTTCTATGTACATTACAAGGTGTGTTTCATTCACCCGTATTATTCTGAGACGAAGAATAAAATTGGAAAAGGAGGCGCCAAATGAACCTTTTCTGATCACGCATGATTCGTGCCTTTTTTTTGCAGTCCCAGTGAAAGTCGGTTCGTAACAATATATATATATATATATATATGTGTGTGTGTGTGTGTGTGAGAGAGAGAGAGAGAGAGAGAGAGTAAATATGTTTTTCGTCGAAGTTCTAAAGAGACAAAAAATAAATATTTCAAAATGAATAGTCCCATTAAAAAATTGTATTTTTAAAAGTATTGTTTATTTCATTCTTACATAAGTGTATGTTTTCAGCAGTCGTTTTCGGCAGAGAAAATATGTGGCATAAGGTCTAACCGCTCAGCCATTTCGATGACATATGTCAGCTTAAGAATCATAATGAATATGTTTGTTTTGGTTTGGTTTTGTTTTATGGTATATCAACCTTTGTTGGTTATTTAACGCCAAATCTATTTTAATGTAAAAAATCAGTTCTATTTCAAACAATTCAGTTTAGTATGAGTACACAGTTTGTCAAAAACATTTCTTTTTCAAACTATTCAGTTTATTAAGAAAGTTATATATAACAATTCAGTTTAGCGCAGGTATAGTTTCAAAGTCAAAAACAGTTCAATTTCGAACAATTCAATTTAGTATAAGCACGCTGTTTAAATGTAAGTACAGTCTCATTGAGAAAAATATTTCTATTTCTAGTTATTCAGTTTATTCGCGCAGTTCTAATTCAGCTAATTTAGTTTAGTATGAGTACAGATTTTGTTTACACACTCACATTAATGAATATGTATTAGAATATATATATATATATATATATATATATATATATATATATATATATATATATATATATTGTCTGCATTAGTAATGTATAAGATAAAATTTATGGAATTTTTTATCAGGATTAAGTTTATAACGGCTGATAATTTCGTGAAAATTTCACCCATTATTACAATCGGAATTCAAAATTCTTGATGCTCAATGACTGCAGCTGTGACATCTGGCACGAGATTAAATTATTCAACTCTTTTGGCCACCAGAGAATTCAAAAATAGAATTTTATCATAACTGTCACAGATTTATGTATTTCTGTGGTTAATAATATTTTCTTGCTTTTTTGTTTTTTATCGCTATTATGATTTATTATCTGTAAATATTTTTTGTCGTTTTCTCTCTTTCATTTTTTTTGTGTCATTGTGTTTTTAATTTTTTTTTTGTTTCGTTAAATCTTTTGTTGGCGCTATTATTTCTCCGCAATATTTTAAAATTTTTTTACTTGTTCTCGGTTTCTTTTTAAATTAATTTTGTCTTTTTTTTATCGTCGTGTTTCAAGCATTTTCACTTGATGCTGTGTTCTTTTTCTCTTTGCAGATCTTCTGATTATTTCTAAGCGAATCAATTTCAAATTTCAACTAAAATTCTTTGATGACTTTTACATCCGAAGATTTTTCCAGAATTTTTTTCCTCTCCATTTTTAATTATCTTCTTTCAATCTTCCATTTCAGCACATTGCTTTCCATTCTTATTTACCTTCTCTTGTTCCATTTCCCCTGCATTCCTCATATATATATATATATATAGTCATCCATCAGAACTCATCAGTGTGGCTAGAGAGTTGCTACACATAGCTGGGATCGAAACCCGGTTTGACTCAAGCGTCAAGCCGAAGCTTCTAACCATTCAGCCACGAATATCCATAAGCTGCGAAGTAAATTTTAAACGGTTATGAATCACAAATACTATTTTTTACATACACCCGTTCAACGGCTGCCGAGACCTCAATTCAAATACGAAGAGGCTTGCAATGAAAGCTAATGAAAGCTAATGGCAACATGATTACTTCTTCACCACAGAACTCAACCCTAAGGGGGTAGGGTATATATATATATATATATATATACTTTAAGAAAAACAACGAAACCGGTCAAACATTCATTCAGGAATAACTTCTTGTCCTGATGGAATTACTCCCAACTCCGGTTTAACTGGACAAAGAATACTATATATATATATATATATATATATATATATATATATATATATACTTTGTTCTTTTAATTAAACCTCTTTGCCGCTATTATGTAACATTTTCTCTTCCTTCATTTTTTATCTCCTTCATTGTTCCTCCTTTAGCACTTTATTCACGTATCCATGTTTCCTTTTGTTTTTAATCCTAACACTTTTATTTTTCTAGTTATTTCATAAACCTCTTAACTCTCTGTTTATGAATTACACAATACCGTTGTTCAACGATGATGGCTTTGGCAGTAAATCAACCATGATTGTTGAGATGCCATTAAAACTAAAGAAAATAAACAATTTGCAAAAGTAATTTTGTTAAGATTCCCTCAATTGAATTGTTTTGTTTTTTTCTCAGTCTGTTCCTTTCCAAAGACATTTTTCTTTCTATCCCACTTTTAGATATTTTATGAGTAATTATTTCTTCCTTCGTTTCTTTCTTCGTTTATTTCTTACTATCCTGTATCCTTTATGCTAAAGGTTTTGAAGTTGATATTCATAAATAGAAATAGGCTTGTAAAAAATATTGTCACATTCCACAACGGCAAATTCAAAAGCATCAAATTATCTGTTTTTGGAAATCTGATTCACGCATTGCTGCCGTTAAGTTTGATATATATATATATATATATATATATATATATATATATATATATATATATTACATATATATATGTGTGTGTGTGTGTGTGTGTGAGTGTGTGTGTGTTTGTAGACTGCATTTCTTCATTAATAGAGATTTCATTGAACATAATAGACATTCTTTGTCTACATATTTTTTTGTTAATCCTTTCGATTTGCCGTATTGATCTTATAATATTCGGCGGGAATTCGTTGATAACTCTTCCATAATTAGTGTTTTCCCAACTACCTTCCGCCAGATTTTGGACCATCATCAAAGGAGGATGTATTACAAAAGTGATGTAACGTTTGTATGTGCATTACTACTTTGTAAGAATAGCGTCTGCACTGTTGTACATTCACGTCCAATAACAGATTTACTGAAAATTCTTACCGAAAATACAATATTAGAACATCAAAATAATAAGCAAAAACTACAGATTCTCGAGCTCTACATATTAGGAACATACAACCCAAACTTAACGGAATTAATTTTAAAACCAGTGCTACTATACGAAATGTCGTCAGCTACTGACGCTATTTATAGAAATAAATTTGAAAAGTAACCGCCACACTTCTTACAAAGTATTAAAGTACATACGGAAGTTACATCACTTTTATAATACATCCTTCCCTGATGAAGGCCTAAATTTTGGGGAGAAAGTACGTGGGAAATAATTAATTATTGAAGATTTATCAACCAATTCCCGCTGAATATTATAAGATCAATACGGCAATTCGAAAGGATTAACAAAAATAAGATATGTAGACAAAAAAGTCTATTATATATATATATATATATATATATATATATATATATATATATATATATTCTAAATGTTCATAGTTGAATGGCTTTTTTGTCCTGACCGAATTATTCCCGACTCCGGTTTAACTGGACTGGACTGAATAATACAATCACACACACACACACACACACACACAGACACAGACACACAGACACACACACACACACACACATATATATATATATATATATATATATATATATATATATATATTATTTTTCTTTATTCTGTCACCATTTACTTCTCGCACTAATTTTTCCTTTTTTATCATTTTCTCATGATATGTAGTCTTTTATAACGTTTTTTTTTTCTTTCTATTGTGTCATTTCATAAGCTCTAATTCCTTCTTTCTTTCCAATTATAACCAAAGTCCCTAATTTTTGTTATCTCTTGCTGACAAAATTTATGAATGCGATTTATTTTTTTTTTACTCATTGATTTTAGCATTTCTGTCCAACTTTGCAGACAGTAAATATAAACCAATCCTTTATACTGAAAATAAACAATAGATGTTGCAAATATTTATATTTTTCCAGTATTCTCTCAATATTTTTCCTTTTCGTTTTTTACGGGTAATAAAGAATTTAAGAACGGAAATGACGGCAGCAACACTACATGTTGCCACTGAAAAGAATTGTGTTAATTTTATCTTAACAGAAAAATTTTAATTAATCAGTTGTCCCAAACTGATTTCTGCATAGACAACCAAAAAGGTTCACTGATTTATCGTTACTTGGTGAAATTGAAATGTTCTTTTTTTGCCGCCTTTTTCTTAAAAAAAATCCATGCAAAAAATATAGTTGGAAATATTAAAACAAAATGGAAAGTCGACTCATTTTATGATTAATATGAGAAAAATAAAGAAGCCAAGTACATATCATATTTGGATGGTTCTCGAGATAGAAGATTTAAGTTATTTTCATTATATAAAAAAAAGTAGGAAAAGAATTTAGAAAATGTAAAATAAATACATTAATTCATAAAGAATTGAATTAATAAATAGAACTCTAAGATACGAACGAAAACAGCTCTAATGCTTGTTGGTTGGTTGGTTGGTTGTGTTTTATAGCATATCAACCTTTGTAGGTTATTTAATGCCTAAACCATTTTTATGTAAATAATCTGTTCTATTTAAAACAATTCAGTTTATCATGAGTACACAGCTTAATTGCTAAAAACATTTTTATGTCAGACTATTCAAGCAGCAATATATAACAATTCAGTTTAGTGTAGGTACAGTTTTACTGTCAAAAACAGTTAAATTTCAAACAATTCAGTTTAGCAGTTTAAATGTAACTATAGTTTAATTTTGAAAAACATTTCTATTTCTAGCTATTCAGTTTTGTCAAGCAGTTCTAATTCAGCTAATTCAGTTCAGTATAAGTACATATTTTGCTTACACACAGTTAACTGTCAAAGCAGTTCTATGTTAAACAATTCAGTTTAGTGTAAATACAGTTTCAATGTCAAAACGGTTCTATTTCTAATAATTCAGTTTAGCATAAGCTCACTGTTGAAATGTAAGTACGGTTTAATTGTCAAAAACATTTCTACTTCAAGCTATTCAGTTTAATCAAACAATTCAGTTTAGCATAAGTATGCTGTTAGTTCTATTTAACCCATAGATAGGACCCTCATCAGGTGCTACCATGTTGGGCCAGAGTGGAGCTGGGAGCAATAGCAACGAAGGGGTGCTTTGTATTCCCCAAAGCCCCTGGATTACTGGGACCTAACCTTCAGACTGTTTAGTGTAATATCAAGGACACTCATTGGGGAGGGGTCTTACCCCTCAGCAGAGGTGCAGTCAGGGTAATCTACAGCCCCAGCCGACAGGGCAATCTAATGCTTGCGTAAGAATGTATATATTTTAATCATTAATAAGAAGTAAATATTATTAGAATTAGCAACTGTTTGGTTTCTTTGTTTAATGTAGTATAAATGCTAACCCCATCCTCGTAGAATAACCGTGATACTATTTAACCCATATCGAGGGGATAAGAGGGCGATGCCAATTCCAAGGCTTTTATTCAAAAAGAGAATGACTGGAGGTCTAACTAACTTACTTCGAGGCTGCAGTCCAGTACTTTAGCCATAAAACCACAGAGACAACCTGTCAGCAAACGTAAATTTTTTCGTAATTTGATCAAAGATATAGAATAATAAATTATATTTTCTTTCAAGAATTAGAAAACCCAGCTGAGAAATAGTAACGGGAAATCATTTGATTATTAATGATAATCTATTAATTTATATTGATCAATCCCATGTGTTTATTATTATATATATGGTCTCTCTCTCTCACTCTCTCACTCTCTCTCTCCTTCTTTCTGTGTGTGTGTGTGTGTGTGTGTGTGCGTGTGTGTGTGTGTGTGTGTGTGTGTGTGTGTGTGTGTGTGTGTGTGTGTGTGTGTGTGTGCGTTCTTGCTTGTTAGTTCTTTCTTGAATATGTGTTTGCTCACTTATGGTTATGTGAACCTCAATATTTATATGTTCTGGTTAAGACATTAAACTAGATCAGTTGGTGGGATTCCATTTCAGGAGATCTGCGGATTGAGGAGTAATCTTTAACTTTCACTTCTTTCAAATCTTCCCTGCTCTAAAGTGCCGAACCTGGTTGGCTACTATCTACGGGTTGAATAAATGTATTTAAAATGTATTCGTGAACTAAAATATAAACAAGGAAAATAACAAAAATCTCTTAATAAACAATAACACAAAATGTAGCAATATTAACGCAATTACCTAACCTATAAATCTCCAATAAGTCAATATATCAATTTTTTATCTAAAAGATATTTAAACGATAGTGATATTTACTTTAGAAAACGTTTATATTCAGTGATTTTACTTGACATTTTTTCCTGATATCAATTTTTATATAAATAAATCATAACGCCAATATTCAAATGTTAAACCTTACCAGAAATACTATGAATAAAGCTTTTTTTTTCATATGGCTGATATCTGCTGATCATAATCAACATTCTATGAGAGAATTATTTTTTGTGTTAAATTTTGTGTTTCCTTTTTCTGATGGTTTTAACTTTTCTTATATTATCATCCACTATCATTTACAATATCTAAACGTATATTAAACGCAGGTTGCTTTTATGGATTACAATCATCAGTCATTCCCTGAACAAACACAGGTCGATTTTGTTAAAGAAAAACAGATCGTTATTCAAAATTGGGTGAGTATCGGGAAAAAAACTAAAACATCTGGGAAATAGACAAGGATGATGCATGCTGTTTAGAATACACTGTGTAAGCCAACGCTCAACAAAACAGCAGTTGTACTGGGTTTTAACTAATCTCGTAAACTATGGAAAACTGATGAGCAAAGCATATTGGAACCTGCTACTAATGTAAGGACAACCTCATAAGATACCTTCTCCAATGAACCCCTACACATGGACACACTAGTGTTAGTCCGTACACAAAAATTTACATTCATCAAGTGTGGGTGCCGTACCAACAGCGGTGACCAGTATGGACAGACAGACAAACAAACAGAAAGAGAGACTGAAACAGACAGATTCTTAGAGAGACAAAGAGTCAAAGGAATCCATGCTGTCCTTATGCCTTGATATTGCTCATTTCTGACCCAAGCTACACACTGAATGATTTGAAAGTTGCGTTAAAAAGCAATAAAAGACAAAGACGAGAAATACAAGTAAAAATAATTGTAAATGACAATATTCATCAGTTCAATCGTAGTATATAAAAAAGCGCTTCTCGAATATAACTTCAACATGTCTAAATTTTGCGTGTTTCCACCATTATTTTTGATTTGCTTGGTCGTCGTTCCTAAATGTGTCAATCAATAACTTAAAGTAAAAGAGAAGTGCTTGAAACTTCTCTCTTTTTTCAGTTTCATTATAAATTGTGCTTTGCCATGACTGGGAGTGTTAGACAAATTTATCGAGATAATATCGTCCTAAAGAAAACAATATTACTTACATTCATTGACAGAGAGATTGTATCAGGTTCCATTTATTATAATTGAAACGCAGCTTCCTAAAAGATTTCAAAACAACGTATTGTCTCAGGAACAATAACGATCAGTGTCGATCAATCAGATTTAACACACTACCTCAACAAATCATAACTCTGTCGGCGAGGCTCAGAATATGCAAACAGTATTCCTTAACAAAAGATTGAACTGATGGATTAATTTCTCGAGACAAACCATAAACACGTTCCTGTCAGAAATATACAGAAATTTATCGTTGCATTCTAAGAAAAATAAATCTACCAATGACTGGAGAATGTCATATCAGTGGCAACAATTTTATACCTGCAGATTTTCTAAAAGGATTGTGGGAGGTATGATGCTAAATTGTATCTGATGATGAGGTTCATATGCAGGAGATGTGAAGAGTTTGGAGTATCTATTCCTTGCACTTGCTGCATTGGCCAATCTGACCCAAATATGTAGTACCTATTAGGGCCCGACAATGGGTTAAATAGATTGGTTTAAAAATTGTTCTTATTTGACCTGACCAAGTGAAAATTATTCTAAATAAACTACTACACAAAAAACGTGAAGTAGGAACATGATTCTCTAACAAATATACATAAAATAAACGTAAAATAGTCAACAGGTAAAAATAAACCATTCCCCCATTCAATCTCTTATTGTTTCACTAAAATGGCATTGATATCTCACTGTAAAAATCAGTTTAGTTGACAATCCCTACATAAGAATAAATTAATTAAAAATATATATTTGTGTTTGGATAGTGTGCAAAATAGTTAAAGAAAAAAATCTTATGAACCAACGACACAAGAAATGTAAATATAAACGAATGAGCGTAATTCTCTAACCTTTTCGCATAACATCTCACAAGACGGTGTGACATTCTGTTAAAACCAATGAATAATTCAATGAACCAATCAGCATTTCTTTAGTTACTAGTGAAGATAAAACTGGTCGGTAATCAATTACAGATTATATTTACTTGTTTGAGTTTAGTGTAGCTCCTTTCGTTAATATATATTTACAAAGTTTAGTTAAGAAAGTTTCATGAGGAAATAGAAACGGTCAATGAAATAATTGTATTACTACAGAAGTTTTACTGGCGAAAGACTCCGTAGAAAAATAATATTCAGAATCCTATAATTTATTTCTCAAAGGACATTGATCGTCAGAAATCGCAAAAATCAGCCAACTCAGCTTTAAAACTGACGCTGAAGTATAACAAATGTACAAGAGAATTTACTGTGCCTAATTTTGATACTGAATTCGATAAGTAGACTTGTCCTTTTCTTGCGAAATAGCAACAGAAAAAAAAATCTGCAAGAGAATATCAGAAGGAAGCATGCATAGCATAATGACTATCGTTGAAAATTGCCTCAGTGACTCAAGTTCAAATCATGGACAAGATTATTTGCGTTTTCCTAGGCTTTTTACCCTTGGTATCTACATGTTTCCATCTGTTATTTCTATTGCTATGGGTTATCAATAGGGCAGACTTAGTTCTTTAGCTTTGGTAAGATAACCAATCTAGGAAAATGAAAAATCTAAACTAGCTTTTATCCGATAAATAACATAGTATGTTTTTTAATGTAATGTTTTTTTGTCGTCGGAAATAAAATCTGTGCCCCGAATTCAAAAGTGAGAAAATCAGGAATTTATATGTTCGAGGGTCATTAAATAAGTTTCCAGACTTTTTTCGTATGGGCACTTTTATTGATAGTACACACATGAAACTCTAGTCCCCTTCAAAGTACTCTCCTCCAGCTGCAAAGCAATTGTTGTAGCGTTCCAACAACTTCTGGAACCCTCTTGTGTGAGCGTGTCAATGACCCTCGTCACAGCTTCTTTCATCTCCTCAATTGTCTCATAACGACAGTCTCTGAGCTTAGGGAATAACCAAAAAGTCACAGGGAGCAAGGTCTAGACAATAGGGAGGGTGACGAACTGTCTTGATGCCCATCTTGGTCAAATAGTCTGTGACAAGAATGGAGTTGTAGACTGGTGTATTGTCCCGGTGGAAATGCCATTAACCCGATTTAAATAGTGCTGGCCTCTTCCGACGGAATCTCTTCCTGAACTCCCTTAAAACCTCAACATAGTAACCCTAACTCTAAGCCTAACCCTTAGGCCAATCAACTCTGGTGTATTGACTTCCTTTCTCCTCCCACACCTATCATTATCCCTCACAGACTCCCTGCCTTCCTTGAATCTCTTATGCCACTCAAAAACCGATGCTCGATTCATGCAAGATGGTTGATAAGCAGCTTGAAGCATTCCATACGTTTCTGTGCCATTTTTTCCAAGTTTAAAACAGAATTTTATAGCATATCGTTCTTCTATAGTGTCCTCACGTCCAGATTACACATTTTAAATTCACCAGCTGTGACAATCAGGCTTTAGTAGGGTGTATTCCAAAATCTGCTGTAGCTGTTCGTTTGAATCTGAAATGATTAAAGTTGGTCAGTCATCTCATAAGAAGTATAGCAATAACCTAGTGAATTTTCAAGACTCTACGAGAATTTTAAATACATGTACAAAATAAGCCCGGAAACCTATTGAATACGCCACGTAGTTCTTCAGCTATGGGGCAGATGGGTTCTTATGCCTTAGTATGGCAAAACCAGTCAAGAATATGAATTCTAAAGTCAAACCATCTTTAATCCGCTAAGAAATTTATCTCCTTTCAAGTCTTGTTTGTTAAGGAGGATTGAGTATATTTCACTTAAAACGTGGCCTTGTGTCCCATTCTGACTGTTGAAGGTGAGGTTGGATAGATACATATATCAAATTAACGGAAGCATCTTGCAAAGTTATGAGAGCCTCATTTAGTTTCAGCTGTTTTTATTGTATTGTATTGTATTGTTGAAATATTGAAGATATTTCTCAGTGAATAAACATTGTTATAGAAAATGAATTAGAAGTAACAAGAAGAGGATCACGAATAATTACTTTTTCAGAAAAGAGCTTTTCCATTATTTCTTCATAATAAATTTTTACGGATATAATGACATTATCTATAATGAAATTAACTCGTTTTTGCCCTCAGTAGATAAAGAGTGTCTGGCATTCGTAGTTGTATATTATAGTAGCTACTTCAAATAATAAATCTAGAATATTTCCTTAAAACGCAAAACTTGTACGTACTTTACCTTTTTTCATTTTTTAGATTTTAGTATTCTATCTCATATCTTTTTCTAGATAGCGTATACCATGCAGCTCGAACTTTGGACAAAGAAATTCTGGGAAAACCGTATATAATGCGCACTAAATATTTAAAAAATTGTACTAATTAAGTTCAACCTAAGTTAAGTATTTGTTACATTTTTTATCGGCTTGTTCTGACTTCAAAATAGATTTTATATATTTTACATTATGCCTTTTAACGCAAAATTTACACAGTATTTAGAACAAACAAACGGACAAGTTTCTAGAGTAATCCAACAAGCTTCCAATGAGAATAAGCTCCTATAAGGAGAAACGAAATTATCAACCAACATGTTCCAGAGGATATCACTCTATACTGTTGAAAAGCACATCATGTTTCTGTTTCTTTATTTAAATGGCATATCAACAGATTATCTAATGCCAATGCAATGTCTGTAGAAGGACATATATCGTTCTTTATGATCCATAGATAGGAGAATAAGAAAGTTCATACATTTTCCAAAGGTTTTTGACCGAATTTAAACGTAATAGCGTAACTTGATATGGAACTGGTTTTGTACGATGTTCAACACATTAGCCAATTCCCTACGTTACCTCTCCGTTAAGTACATTAGTTTTGATTCTCGATATAACTTAATATCAGTCCTCCTATCCTAAGCTAAATTGAATTGTTTAAAATAGAACTATTTTGACATTTACTTGTGTGTGGACAAAAACTATACTTACACTAAATTAGAAACGTTTAAGCTGAGTCAATTGAAAAAAAAATTAACAATTAACTGTATACTAACATTTAAACTGTGTCCTTATTCTAAATGTATTTGTTTAAATTTGAATTGTTTATTTAATTTTTTGAAATGGAACTGTTTTTGACATTGAAGCTGTAGAAACGCTAAAATGAATTGTTAGAAATAGAACTGTTTTGACATTAAATCGTGAGTAAGTGAAATTCACTCTAATACTAAAGAGAATTGGTTGAATTAGAACTGCTTGACTAAAATGAATCGCTTGAAATAGAAATTTTTTGACAGTTAAACTGTGTACTCATGCTAAACTGAATTATTTGTATTAAAATGGATTTGGCATCGAATAACCAACAAAGGTTGATATGCCATAAAACCCAAACAACTAGCAACCAACCATCGTCCCATTCTGAATATGTGGGCTATGTCCAGAAAAAAATCTCTTAAAGATATAGTTCTCGTATATAGTGTGTCTTATACACTAAAATAACAGTGTTTAGCTTATGTATGTTGCAGTATAAGACGGCGTATTTAATGTTAACATTTTCTATAGTAGTGAATTATAGATAGATTCATATAATTTATTCTTACTCTTCTCGTGTTATCATGTTATCAATTCCTCACTTCACGTGTTATCAGTTAATCCCTTCTCATGTTATCAGTTCTTCACTTCTCATGTTATCAGTTCATCACTTCTCGTGGTATTATATAATCATTTCTCATGTTATCATATATCACTTCTCATTATATCATAGTTTTGCTTCTCGTATTATCAATTCATCACTTCTCATGTTATCAGTTCATCACTTCTCATGGTATTATATTACCATTTCCTATGTTATCATATATCACTTCTCATGATATCATAGTTTTTGTTCTCATGTTATCAGTTCATCACTTCTCATGGTATCTTATTATCATTTCCCATGTTATCATATAACTCTTCTCACGATATCATAGTTTTGCTTCTCGTGTTATCAATTCATCACTTCTCATGTTATCAAATATCACTTCTCATGGTATCATATTATCGTTTCCCATGTTATTATATTACCGCTTCTCATGCTATCACGTTATCACTTCTCGTGCAATCAGTTGGTCACTTCTCATGTTATCAGTTCATCACTTCTCATGTTATCATATTATCGTTTCTCGTGTTATCAATTGATCACTTCACATGTTAACGTGTTATCACTTTTTTCTCTCTTCATTTTTTCATACTCATGAGTTTTTTTCTTTAAACCGTGTCTTTTGCTTTTACATGATCATTATATTCATTTCGTTGTTCATAGGTTTCATTTAGTCTTTCATTTGTTTGTACGTAACGATCTTTTCTTCTTCTTTTCAACTACTATTACAGTATATAATACTATCATATCCTGCATTATTTCTTTGCCAACTTATTGCTTTTTGTATCCCATGTAGTTAACGTTAAGAAAACTTGACAACTCATAAAATATTAGTCGACAAGTATTAGAATGTTTTCAGGAGTATATATCCGTAAACAACAGTAATAGAAAAGACGTGATCTAAGATACAATTCGATGTAGGGTACATGCTTTAGGTTTATATAAACATAGAATCTGGAAGGAGAGAAATGCGTGTTTTTAACTATTATATGCAAACGAATATCTACTTACCAGTAGATGGTGAAAAGGAATCAAAACTCCTTTTTATTCCAAAACTGTTTGTAAACCTGTCATGGGGCTTAGAATACGCTGTCTGTATCCTCGGTTGAGGGGTAAAACTACCCCATAATACGGAGTTTCATATATATGGCGCTTATCTACATGTGATGCTGAGGCGCCAGTTCTGGAATTTTAGGGCAATATTGATTAGCCTTTCATTTCGAACATTCACAGTATGTTAGCACCTTTTATGGTGCTTTGCATGTGTCACACAGGTGTGTCGGCCTCTTTTTCTCTGCCTCTCTTTCTCACTACCTCTCTCTGTCTCTCAGTCTCTCTCTCTTATATATATATATATATCGGTGCTATTGAGCACAGCTTATTTTCCTATTTATAAATAAAATAAGTTATATTATTATCAATATATTCGAAGATTAGCTGAAATTGTGATGGGCTTTCAAGATATTCCCATGTAATGCGACCAAATGAGATTTATTTTTCAACACAATCTCCCTTGAGGTACACACGTAATACAAATATGCTGAGTTGTCTGCCCAATAGAATCATTTGAAACTGTTTATATATAACTAATGTGCAAATATTTCTAGTGACATGCATCTGGCGTAGAATTACACGACTTCAAGAACAAAAGAAATGAGCTTGGTTATTTGATAAGTAATTTATTTAATACTTAACATGCTGTGATTAATCTACAGACTACATTTAGGGAAATTATCTCAGATTATTCAGAACTGGAAAAAGTTACCAAATGTTCTGTGACGCACTACAGATTGTAATGCATGGTGATATTTAAGACTGGGAATGACATTTTCTTGAATTACTTATATCAAATATCTCCCCAGATTAAGATACACATGACAATATCTCAATTAAAATGGATGAAAAACATTGCATACAATTTGAAATTTTTAAAGTTCCTTTTTGTCATTGATAACAATATTTCAAAACGAGAAAAGTCAAATAGGAGAAGAGGATGGTGATCCTCGATATATCACATAGAATAAATCAATGCATGAAAGTTAAGTATACTTGTATATTCGGGTGATCTATCCAAATTACATTTTGACGTTATGAGCGTTTAGGAAAGAAAAAATGTTTTGACCTTGGAAATAACATAAGAAACGTCGCTGAGTTATCATTAACAAACATAAGAAAAGTTAATAAAGCAGCATTTCTAATGGGGTGTTGATTCATTTACTCGAAATGATTCACCGTAGAAATAATGTAAGTTGATGGATAACAGAAAAAAAAGTCATCACACGAAAAAAAAATTGTCAAAATAACATTTGCTATATGATAATGAATAATTGAAGATTTTGAGATTTAGTCACGAAAGTCCCGATTCTGATGCAAGCGATAGAAAATCAATGGTAGAATTAATAACGAATCATACACTCCTCTTTAGAGACCCACAACTATTACAATATATCTTAGGAGGGTAAGTGATTCTTATTAAATATCATTTATTTGTTATATTCAGGCAAATATATAATCATTTTTTTTCATGAGAATGAGTTTAACCAACCTCTCTGTCACACTAAAGATCTAGCATAAGATCATTTTTAATTCAGAGAATGGATGGTTTGAATTCTGAGTTTTGATTCTGATTGGTTGATAGCCTAAACAAGAATCAAGTCTGATATGTTTGCTGCTTCTATTTCATTCGACTAAAACAGTTACGCTGAGCGAGCACGGCTCTTTTATTTTTGGGTGTTCTTTGAATTTTAGATACAGGTTACTAGGTTTCAATGTCATTAAAATAGTTGTATACGACATTAAAGACGTTTGTGAAACGTCCACATATTCTGAAGTTGCAAACGTGAGAACTGCACCTATTATTAGAACTGCTAGTTTTCGAACCTATTTAACTCACGCTTCTTCGAGGTGGCTTTTTCTCATCTATATGCCCTGCGGACTTTTGCATTGGTGGCATTGTGCCTACAGTTTATTTTGTAATTGGAATCAAGCAGGTTTCTTTTATGTCTACGTAGAATCAATGTCAGCCTCTTTGATCTGTTTGTCTCGTAACTGACAACTGTAAACCAAGAGATATCCTATTTGAGCAATAAAGCAGATGTTATGATATATACTTTCCTCTTCAAAGCCACGCAAACCAACAACGCTACTCAGTAGCCCCCAGGCGAATTCAGAAATCACCATTTGGCTTTCTCGTAAGCACCTGGTCGTAAACGATGATAGAAAATTTATAAATAAAACCTAATATGTTATATGGATGGTAATAAGAATATACAAATATAACAGAGCAGATTGGGGCTACGAAATCCAGCTAAATATAATTAAAATAGATATTCGTCGTGGATTTTAGAAGAATAACCATATTACATGGATTTTAGAAGATTGTGATAGAACGTTGACAAATCGAGTATAATATTTTTTATTATGTGAAATGAATAGAAAATGGGAAAAACAGACTGTTTTTCTAAATAGCCTGAAATTTTTATTCTTGTGGGCAAGGGAAGTACTTGTTATAAAGCAAAGAACAATGAACAGCACGGATTTTAGAAGAATAAAATCAGTATAATGCTTTTTTTAAGAGTGATACAATATATTGTCAAAATTAAAAAGAAATGAAAAATATTATTCAATTTTTGGCTAGCAGAAAAAAGACAAATATATATGATATTGTTTGTTTTTTTTTTAACCAGAGAAAGAAAGACAGAAACAAAAGCTAATATCTATTGTCAGCAAGAAGACAGCAAGCCTAAACAACGATGAGCAGGAAATAGCGTTACGAAGAGTCAGCCAGGTGCCCTCGTTTTGTTTTATGAAAAAAATCAAATTTTGAAAAATTGTAATTTTTGATTCAATTTTGGAAGTGAGTAATCTGCTGTATATGACATCACATGATGAGCTAGGACCGCCCCCTGCAGAAAGAAGGACACAAAGAGACCTCATAATGGTTGGAGGGAGGCAACACCGTATTGTAGTAATCGTAGCAGAATATCTATGGAGGCAACCAACCTCCCCACTTGAGTGTCAGGCACAAGGATTCATTGTTGTGGTAGCTGAGAGCAACAGTGAATGGAATAAGTTATTGAATATTAATTAAGAAGAAGCCTGTTGATGAGATAGGCCCACTTGGAAATAAGAGAAACAATTATATAAACACAGATTTTGCCGAAAACCAAGAGTTGCGGAGTTACGGAGTCGAGATGGAAGCAAGAAGGAGCACCTGTAAAAAAGGCCTTGTATCAAAGTCGGTGAAAACCAGATTCTCTCACATCTCTATTGTTCTAAAAACCTGAATAAAAGAATTAACATAAAGCTTTGAGAATACTTAGTGGGTTTAAGTGAGGAAAGCTGATCGTGGACTTAGACTGTTCGCTACAAGATTGGGGCTAGATTCCGAGACATTCTGCTTCGTATTTACGAGGAATGGAACATCGAAATAAAAACATTTATTTTTTTAACTGTTATTTTTTAAAATTATTATTTTATTATACAAATACGTGTGTCTCGTTCGCTGGACTTCAGCCTTTTCATTTTTTTACAATCAAATGCTCAGCCAATCTGCTTATTTCAGCTTTCGACTGAAACGGTGGATTCAGTTGTCTGGATCTAAAAATTCAAAACGTGGGCAGACTGCTTTGGTTGAAATTTGTTCTCCCACCTGGGAAGGTCAGACATTGTTGGTCAAGTGATCGCCTGGATGACACAAACTCACTCACACATACATACACACTTACAAATATACATCTATCTATCTATCTATCTATCTATATATATATATATATATATATATATATATATATATATATATACTTTGCTAACTTTGTAGATAAAGTGTTCTCATTATTTGTGATATCCATAAAAAAAGTAAATAATCATATTCACAGTTTAAAGTTCTATCTATCTATCTATCTATCTATCTACGTTATATATATATATATATATATATGGAACGACTTGTGTGCCGTTACACACACACACACACACACACACACACACACACACACACATATATATATATATATGTAACGGTGAACAAGTCGTTTCTTCCAACGGTAAGCTGAGAAGAAAATTCTGTTTTAAAAAGGCTAGCTCTTTGCTAAAAAGGACAGACCTGCTTAAACCATCGATCTTGAAAATGAACCCCAAGTTATATTCCGGTGACCCTTACATTTGTGATAGGTATTCGTATGCCGCGAAATGATAAATGTGGCCAATCATGATTTTGGTTAACAAATGAAGTCTTGTAAAAACATGCCATACATGTTCTGGCAGGGGTGTAAAGAACATATCTAATTCTTGTGAAATGCCCTTTTCAAAGCACTTAATTTACCTCTCAGACTACTTATATACTTTATAAAAAATTATATGCAATTGGGGAAAATGAATTAAGAGACATTTGAAGAATCTATATTCACCAACACCCCTTCAGCAGTAGGAATGACCCAAAGTAAATCTTTAAACGGAGTGTAACAGGTTTGAATTAAGAGTTTCCCATTTCCTGAACCGGTGATCGCACTAAATTTAAATGAATCTGTAGGTCCTACTATTTACCTACAACTAGAAGGAAAATAGTTGGGGTAGGTCATAATTTTTCTAAGGGTATTTGCGTTATGTGAAATTCATAATTGGAACTCTAGTTGTCCGATACATTTCCAACAATACTAACCGTATCAATATGAGAATTACATTTTAAGAATATCCCAATATTTATTCATTGAAAGTGGATCAGTAAATTAT
>OY757905.1:13659509-13747009 GCA_963585895.1 Sepioteuthis lessoniana
AATACATAATGCATTGTAATTCCTGAGCTGACGTATAACGCCTATGGGCTGAGCGGTAAGATGCTAAGTCTAACGCAAAGTTGAGCGGGTTTCCATCCCAGTTAGAAGCTTCCTGCATGTCTAGCCACATTGAAGAGTTATGATACAACGAAAGAGTCAGTCTGTGGACAACAATATATATATATATATATATATATATATATATATGTAATTTTTCCCCGTCGTGCAGTCGTCTCATACTTTAAAATTAAATTACCCATTTTTTATTATTCTTCCGACGCTTTGCATGTGTCGGACGAAAGGGCCCTAGCAATTTTTAGAATGGTTTTGTCTCCCTTTTACTGATTATTCCGTTAATCTTTAGCCTTTATAAATTTTTGAGTACCACTTGTTTAATAAAATATATATATACGCACCCCCATGGGGGTTGAGCACTCTGGCGAAGGAATTGTCGGCCGCCCCTAGCGTAATGCAAAGCTCTTCGTAAGAATTGAGCACTCTTGGTAGCTGATAAGGTATAAAAAAAAATGTAAACAAAGGCTGCTGCTGCTGTTGCTAAAAATAAATACCTTAAAATTCCCTTAGCCAACGTAGTCTGCTTGGTGGCCGACAGGTTTGAAGCTAAGTCTAACGTAAAGTTGGACGGGTTATATATATATATATATATATATATATATATATATATATATAGAGAGAGAGAGAGAGAGAGAGAGAGATATATATATATATATAGTGAGAGACAAGCGTGAGTAAAATCAGACTCGAGGACAAACAGGAGTGGGTTACGCATATCTATAGATACGTAAACTGAATATGTTCATCCTTTAAGAAAATTAAACTGACTAGATATTATAAAGCTAGAAGGCAATTGATATTGAGTATATACTAAATATTCCAAAATATGAAAATCAACGTTTAAAGCAAGGATTTTTTCTTGTAAACACAAAGTTACAAGATATTTTACTCCTTATCTTTTATAATCCTGCTTGTTTGATAAAAAATGATTATAAATATTGTGGAACCCATCCCGGTTGGTTATGGGAGCAGAATATGACGGTTGCCTCTGTGCAGAGGGGTAAGTCTTCCATCCAACTAGTGTCCTGTTTTTGACTTAAAACTACATTTAATCGTGAGACTCCAGTTTTGATCTTTAGGGAATGTGGAACACCCAATCACTACTGTTATTTTCAGGTCCAGTGTGGCTCGGAGGGGTAGAAGCTCTTACAGTCACATCTATGAGATGTTTAGAAATATCAAGTTTTTTTCTATACTTGAAACAATTTGAAGTTAAATTGTTTAAAATCAATATTTGAAACCATTTTTACGAACACATGAGGTCTGGCTGGGTAAAAAATATTCTCTACAAACAACTCGTTGAAAAAATAATTTAATATATATATATATATATATATATATATTGAGAGAGAGAGAACAAAAGAGAGAGATTAGTATAACATATAATATACGTGGAGCATTCGATAAGTTTCCAGACCTTTTGGTACAGGCATTTAAAATTGTCGTAGACTCTTGAAAATCCAGTATTTTATTGCTATAAATCTTATATAATAACAGACCAATTTTTATGATTCAGGTTCAAAAGACCAGCTACAGCAGGAATTGGAGTACACCCAACTAAAACCTGATTGTCACTGCGAGTGAATTTCAAAAATGCAATCTGGATTTTAGAAGAACGACATGCAATAAAATTCGGTTTTAAACTTAGAAAAAATGTCATATGATGAAAGCTGGATCTAATTCTATGACCCAGAGACCAAGAGACAGAGTTCCCAGTGGAAGTATGCTGGCTCTCCCAGACCCAAGAAGGCCTGACAGAGCAAATCCACCCACAAACTTTTGATGATCCTTTTTTTTTTACAGAACTGGATTGATATACATGCACTGGGTTCCCACTGAACAGACAGACAACAAGGAATACTATGTTGAGGTTTAAGGGAGTTCAGGAAGAGATTCCGTCGGAAGAGGACAGCACTCTTCAAATCGGGTCAGTGGCATTTCCAACAGGACAATGCACCAGTCCACAACTCCATCCTTGTCACAGACTATTTGATCAAGACGGGCATCAAGAAAGTTCCTCAGCTTCTCTATTGTCTAGACATTGCTCCCTGTGACTTGGTTATTCCCTAAGCTCAGAGACTGTCGTTATGAGACAATGGAGGAGATGAAAGAGGCTGTGAGGAAGGTCATTGACACGCTCACACAAGTGGGCTTTCATGGGGCTTTCCCGAAGTTGTTGGAACAGTACAGAAAGTTCATTGCAGCCGGAGGAAATTACTTCGAAGTGGACTAGAATTTCATGAGTGTACTATCAATAAAAGTGCCCATACGAAAAAAGTCTGGAAACTTATTTAATGATCCTCGTATGTGCATGTATATAGTAATACACACACACACACACACACACACACACACACACACACACACACACACACACACACACACACATATATATATATATACATATATATATATATGATTGTATTTTTAGGAAATGAAATACATGAAGTTTAGTCATGGGACAGATACGAGGAGGAAGACACATTATTTAGTATAGGTTTTATCCTGCTTTACTGGGCAGAGCTTGAGCTATCTTATGATTCAATACAAAAACGTTTTTGTAAGGACAGACAGACAGACAGACAGACACACACACACACACACACACACACACACACACACACACACACATATATATATATATATATAAGTATATGTGAAAGTATTCTGATATCTATATCGACAGTAATGAAAAGCCTAAGCACAACAGCAATGATACATTTTTGATTGATGATCAATGACATAATCAAAGTAGATGCAGTTGGGCGCCTTATTTTATGACATTTACAGATGGCTTATCACAAAAAACAAAAATAATGAAAAAATGATATGTGAAACCTCAAGTGGGGACATATGTTCATGGCAGTCGAGTGGAAACGAACCAATTCTGTTAGATTGATCTTAGAGAAGAAAACGATTGCTTTTCCTTTTACGTGATTCGTAATATGGCCGCCTGAAATTGGTTCAGGGGCCGTATATCATGACTGCTTTAATTTGCCCTCGGTATTGAATATGTGCTCGACTGTACAAACGCAATTATGATAGGGTTAAACGCTTTATACCCTGTTTATTCCTTGACAAGATAGCCAAGGAATGTCCCATGATAGCGCAATGTCGTGCATGCGGTACAAGTTGATTGTATTAGTATGCTTTAGGTCATGCAAATTTATGCTGTTGTTCTGTTGGTTTTGGAAGATATGGACGCTGAGTGTCAATCGATTTTTGTGTCCAAGAAGGAAGATTACAAAGGGGCCAGATAGAATACGCTCAAAACTGTTCTTTAGAGAAGCCTAATAGTCGCAAACGTCTTTCTTGACGTCCAGGTGGCTAGATATCTTTTCATGAAAATATATAAGTATTACCGAGAATGATTTCAAAATCATTAACCTGGATATCAAACGAGGATTATTTTTCATAAGATTGTCATATTATTAATATCAGTTATATAAGTCCATTTCACATGCATAATCAAGTGTAAAGATTTTCAAACATATATTTCTTAACCATTCTGTCGTCGTGTTATTAATATTGCTTTTTTTTTCAATAGTTGGACTTTAAAGAAACGCTTTGCGAATGATCAGGATAGGAACAACACAAACATACTTAAAAAAGACGAGTGAGGCAAGCTGGCCACTGTTGAGCATATGATTACGAACCTATTAGCAACATTCTCTTATGGGCCTCTAAATATGAATACACGAGTATTATCTGACCACCAAAAACTACATTCATCCGCTCAGAGTCGATATTAGGTGCCGTCGGTAAGACTTATGGACCAATGGAGAGAGAGAGAGAGAGAGAGAGAGAGAGAGAGAGAGAGTGTGTGTGTGTGTGTGTGTGAAATTGACTGGTGATTGCTGATGGTGATGATCTTTTGAAAAACAAATAAAAAAACAATGTCATCTATTTAAGATGGAATCTAATTCTCTGAAACATTCCTAAAAGAGGGATAATAGACATTTTAGAATTCTTTCCTCTCAGTCGAAGCTATATACAGGTACCTTTAAGCAATAAAATGATATATGTATATAATATCGCCCATAAAAAGTATACACCACAATTTTTTAAATGCAAGGTTTATTTTCTTTTAAATCAAAGATTCCAGGGGTTTGTAAGAACAAGTAAAAAATTACACAATCAAAACATATTTAATATTAGATGAATTTATAAAGCACTCAGATACAAATCACCAAATTATAAAATAATGTCTTTATTGTTAATTATAATTCCTTTAATTTTCTGAAATATTATCTTTTTAATTCAAGAATTAGAATATGTATCTATACACAGCTATGTTTAAATAATATTTTTTCGCATAAATGTGACACGATCACATACTTTGAAATTGCATTAATGTGAATAGCAAACAATTTAGTATAAGTTTGATATCTTTGGTAACTCACTAGGTTCTGTATATTCCTAAGCACACCAGACGCACAGGCATGATCCATCTACGATCATATTGATAAAACTGACGGCTCTGTTGGATTTTCCTGGAATTGGAATGTAGCTAGCGTCTTCCACCACCAGTGAACATGATGCCCAGATTGGTGACCGACGGCAATTTGTCAACCACGTTTACCCTACGATGCTTTTTTGTGAAACGATTATATGCAAGATTTGTTGATTTTTGAGAAGGGTTATGTACTTTGCAACTAGCAGCGGGACACGAGGAAGGAGTAAAATTTCGGGGCTAACAAATCACCGCCCCCATTGGAAGGCAACAATTTCTCAATCCGTTCATCGACTTGAAATTACTACTTTACCTCGACCTATTTTTGAGAAGTTGCAACACTGATAATAAAGTAAGCGATATTTTTATGTGACCTCTTATCTTTATTTTTTCCTGATGTGAATTCATCCCTTTTATATATAAATTTTAAAGAATTATGAAATTAACTATGAAGTTTATTATGATGTTACACATTAAATCTCTTCATCACGACTTGGTTGCTGCTTGCGTTTTTCAAGACGTCGCAATGCCACATTTTCCATTTGATCTAAAAAGTTTTAAGTTAAAGCAAATCAGTTTTTTTTCATGTTGTAACGATTATCCTCGTGGGAAATGGAATCTTCTATCTGATTTCAAAACCTAATCCAAGCTGTTTGCATTCTATTTACTGCTAAAACCCTTTGACAAAGTTATAAATCCAACTATTCTCCATCCTGCTTTGGATAAAGTGGAGAATAGCCTGAGATATTAAACATTGTTATTACAAGTGATATAGGAGAAATTATCATCATCATCAAGTCACGCTGTTATCAAGGATATTCTTGACTCTCTCTCTCTCTCTCTCTCTCTCTCTCCATCCGTCCTTATCATCAATCGCTCCCGGTAGGTCTTGCAAATTGCACCCTGTGTCAGCACAGACCTGATGTAAATAATGTCTTGCTGGTTGGCCAACACTCGCTGGTCCAAGTGAAGGGATCCAATAGAAGAACGTCACTTATGTGTTTGTCCCTGCTTCTTCAGCAGTGTCCCTCATATCTCATTCGTCTTACTTGGATAGTTTTAGAGATGAGCGTCAAGTACCTGTATTGTAGATCTGGAAAGAGATGGTTTTTGCCAGGTTATTTCTGCCAACTAGTTGCTACATAAGTATCGCCTTCAGGATTAAACCAGGCTACAGGTAATGATGATTGAATAAATCTAATGTATGAAACATTTATACATAATGCACTGTAAAATATTAAACTCAAGTGATAATTTTAAGCAATTTTATTAATTCTGTGAAAAATATTTATTTCATTTTCTGACCTTTTCAAGTTGATCACTCAAATAAAAGTTCAACCAGAAATGTTCTAGCAGCGATTGCAAGTTGTTTAGTTTGATCGGGTTGGGAATCGTTCCAAATTTACTTTACCATAAAATTTCAAATCCATTTTCAATTTGTATATTATAAATGGTACAAATACCAAATGATTAGTTTTTTTTTCTTTTAGACGTTGTCAGTTCTCCGTATTACGGAAAAGATACCAAAGCTCTCGAACATAAAATTGTTGAGTCTCGGAATTATTGACTAATAAAAAATAACTAATAATAGCTGATGTAAATAACAGAACCCAAGCAAAATTGATAATAAACTTTGATTCGAAAAAGAATTGGTGATAAATATAAAAATACACAGATAAATTTAAAAAGGAAACATTTTGTTTGATTATAACGTAAAATTTATCTACTTTCTAGATGGAATCGATTATGACATCTATAGTAGAAGTTGAAATACTCTTAGCTGCTTAAAAATTCAAATTTCTGAAGGGTGTAGAATGGCAGAGACGACGCATAATCATGGAGAGACATGCTACAATTATTACTCCAACTTTTACTAACTGTGTTTAATGAATTCAAAATAACCTATGCAATGCAAACCTTTAGGGAATTCAAAATATGTTTAATTCATATAGAATAAGATCATAGATATACATTTTCTTTTTTAAGTTGAGGAATTATATTGTGAATTGAATTATCATGACCAGAAAATCCTGTACCACTTCCGTGCGACATACGGAAACACTAAAACAGCTGTTTCGACCTTATTAGGTCAGATCAGCAGTGTATACTTTGATTTTCCCCACTGGAGATCGAACTAGCTACCAGAGAATACAGAAACTCTACCACTGACCATCAACCCAAATATCACACAATTGATGCCAAATCAACTAGACCTGGTAATTGCACGACCTGTTAATCCGAATGTGTCTTGCAAGTTACATCCCTACTCTTTACAGACGACACAGTCACGTCCAGGGCCACGCCTTCTCGGTAGAGTACGGATGTAACTTGTGAGACTCATTCAGGCCATGTAATAACGATGACTAGTTAATTTGGCGTCACTTGGCTCCAATGAAGGTTGGTGGCTCAGTGGTACAAGTTTAGGCTCTGCATTCTGTGATCGCTGGTTCGATCTCCAGTGGAGAAATCACACTATACACTGCTGATGAGACCCAATAATCTCAAAACAGCTGTCCAGTTTTCCGTATGTCGCATGCAAGTGTTCGCCGGATTTTCTGGGAATTCAATTCTCGGTAATAGGATAGCTTTTAAGATAGTTAAAATATACGTTTGCTCGTTTGAACAAATATACTTAGATATAAGATACATTATTAAAATCAAATTTCAGACAAGTTATTACTTGATGATATATATATATATATATATATATACGTGTGTGTGTTTCTGCTTGTGTATTTGTGTGTGCATATGAATATGTATGTATATATATAAAATACGGAATCAAGTGGATGATTTTACGTATAGTTGAATAATTTACCAAAGTTAAACCATTTCGTTTTTATTTTAACGCTAGTGATACATTCAGCGTACATTTAAATATCTTTGGATTTATTGACATTTTCCCATATATATATATATATATATATATATATATATATATATATATATCATCGCAATGTCCTAACTTAACATCAAAGTAAATTATCCTCAAAGTAGCCCTTTGAAATAGGATTGACAGATATACTTGAATCATGAATCCTAATTAACCTTGCAGCCTAAAATTTGCGTACATACAAGCTTTAACGCCTTTATGGTAACTTTTATATAAGTTACTTTTATAACCAGAAAGCAATTAAAACTTTCGAACCATTTGACGCTTATGCTCAACCCAATAAATTTATTTTTAAAAAGATTCTCTGTACATCAGAAGTTCTTATGTACCGTCTTGGTGAAACCTCTGCCTGATATGTGCAAGTTGAAATTAGTCATCTAATATTTAGCTTGGTTTTAACTTTTTCTACTAAGCTTTGTTTAAAGCTTTGACAATAGAATTGACGAAATTTTATTGATCATTTTATGAAGAGTATAACACAAGTGGTTGATTTCGTGAAAATATAAAATACCCCAACCGCTAATGAGCATTAGTGCGCAGCCACGCCACGTACTCTGATGGAGGTACAGTTTCGTACAAATAGGTTTCTATAGGTTTGACGAACAAGCCTAATATTGCTTGGTTTTGAAATCGGAGTTTTTCATTATCTTCGTCATCAGTCATTTGGTTATACACCGTTGTATTTCTAATGATTCAGTTTAGCATAAATCTAATTTAAATATTTTCAAGTATTGCAATGAATTACAAAAATTCAAGTAAACATCAGTCATTTGTATATACACAATTAAATAACATAACTGATTTATTTCAAAGGAAATTCTCTATAGAAACACCAAAGTAAAAGTACGATCACCAGATGGAGACACAGAATACTTCGACATTGTAGCAGGAGTACTACAAGGGGACACGCTAGCTCCATACCTCTTTATCATTTGTCTAGACTACGTACTTAGAACATCGATTGACAAAATCAAAGAGAATGGCTTCGAACTGACGAAGAAAAGAAGCACAAGGTATCCCGCAACAACAATTACCGACGCCGACTACGCCGATGACATAGCGATACTGGCAAATACACCCAACCAAGCAGACACACTACTGCATCGTTTGGAACGAGCAGCCGCAGGTATAGGCCTCTATGTCAATGCACACAAAATGGAATATATGTGCTGTAATCAAACGGGTGACATCTCCACTCTAGATGAACCCCTCTTAAACTAGTAGACAAATTCACTTACCTAGGAGCAGCATCGCATCAACCGAAAATGACATCGACACAAGGTTAACGAAAGCATGGACAGCTATCAATAGACTATCGATTATATGGAAATCAGACCTAACCGATAAAAGGAAACGCAGTTTCTTCCAGGCAGCAGTCGCATCGATACTGCTATATGGATGTACTACATGGACTCTAACACAACGGCTGGAAAAGAAGCTAGACGGCAATTACACTAGAATGTTGGAGCAATCTTGAACAAGTCCTGGTGGCAACACCCTACAAGACACCAACTGTACGGCCACCTGCCTCCTATCACGAAAACTATTCAAGTTAGACGAACCAGACATGCAGGACACTGCAGGAGAAGCAGGGACGAACTCATAAGTGATGTACTCTTATGGACCCCCACATATGGCCGGGCAAAAGCAGGACGACCAGCACCAACATACATTCAGCAACTATGTGAGGATACAGGATGTTGTCCAGAAGAACTCCCTGAGGCGATGAACGATAGGGAAAAGTGGTGAGAGAGGGTCAGGGATATCCGTGCCTGCGGCATGACATGATGATGATGATGATGATGATTTCAAAGGATTCGTTTTAGTATAAACTATGTTTTAACTCAGTTTAATGACAAACTGTGATTTGACTGATAGACTGAACTGTATCAGGTGCTACCTTTTCAGACCAGAGTAAAACTGGGAGCTATTGAAATGAAGATGTATTCTGCATGCCCCAAAGGCCCTGTATTACTGCAGCCTCACGATTAGATTGCTTAATAGTATATCCTCTACACTCATTGGAGCGGTAGTGGTGGTGGGGGCTCTTACTCCAATTAAGAGATGAAATTGATGTATTCTACAGCACCAGCTGACTGTACTCTCTAATGAGCTCAGTCTACCCTACTATTTACCCAGAGCTAAAGAGATAGATTCAAACTTTTTTTTTTCCGGAAGCATTACGCGTTAGTAAAACCTCTTCAAGAAATCGATCTAGGATAATCGAGTTCATTTTGTCTAAACGATAACTAATATTCGATCCGCTTCTGACCAAATCGTTTAGTAGAGAAACCTAAATGATGGATACGTTTATGAGACTTTGTTATATACAAGTATATGCGGTAAGGGGTTTATGCGAAGATATAGTAAAACCAAAGGATAAGTTAACTGCATATACCTTTGAAATATTTGCGGCAAATGTTAAGAAATATTAAACATAATCTATAGACCAACTTCCAATTGTTGGAAACTTAATCCGCAACGTAAGCTGTTGAGGATTCAATGTAAAGCTTAAGATACCGAAGAAAAAGGCGCCATTTTCTCTATTCTAAGCGGAGATCGTTGCTAATATAAAAGATAAGACAAGTGAAACGAGCTCTGTTTTAGATAGTTTCGCTACGCGTTCTTTGTAGATAGAAAAGAGAAAAGAACTTTTGGTCATCAGACATTGTTTTCCTCTGGGAAAGAAAATAGGAGTAAATCAGTTCAGTTGACTCTGACAATTCCCGTTTTGCGTCAGTTGAAGAGGTTAATCTTATATTCAATATGATTATATTTCGTGGGAAAATTTATAAGACAAATATAAAACGAGTTTACTAGGTGTATTAGAAAAAATATCCAGATTGAAGTTGTATTTGCCAAAACATAAATGTATAATTGGTTGATACTTTTTCTTTTTCGAAATATTTAAGCTGAAATAATTGCTATGTAAAGGGTTGTATAGCACGAAATTACGTATATAGAGAATTGTCTGCTTTGAATAACAACATTCATTATACAGTCTTTCATATAAGTTAAGAAACTAACTTCCTGCAGGTGCATTTATTCTTAAAATATCAGCATATATATTCTTCAGTCCAGTCAAACCGGAGTCGAAAATAATTCCGTCTGGACAACTAAATTATTCAAACTTCGAACATTCAAATCTTCCTAGTAAAGAGCTCATTGTAACTGACATCGCAGAGTAACAATTCCTTTAAGAAAAACAATATCCAGTAACTTTAGAATTATAAATTTATTTCCATCCTGCTATGGGTATTGATATGAATCAATAACTCTGAATTTAACAGGACTTCTTCATATTCAATGGATATAATAAATTGCTTATGCGAAGATGTAGTAAAAGAATTGTTGTAATTCCTTAAATTATAGTTGAATCTGAAGAATTACGTTAAAATGTTGGTTAATTTACTGTAAAAAGTGAATTAGAACCTACGTCTAGTTAGTTTATTATGATCCCGACTGGCAACGAAGGAAAAACTGGATGTGGGCGAAATGGAGAAGAAACTTTTCCCCCTCTTTAACCCCCTCACTCCCTTCCCTCCTGTGTCCATTTTGTTGGTATTAATTATATCCATTGGATCTGAAGAAGTCCTCTTAAATTTGGAGTTATTGATTCATATCAATACATATAGTAGGATGGAAATAAATTTATAATCCTAAAGTGACCAGATTTTGTTTTTTTAAAGGTATATATATATATATATATATATATATATATATATATATATATATATATATATATATGTTGGTGGTGGAACAGTGAGAGAAAAGTAAATACTACAAAATGAAAAAAAAGATCGGAGATGATTTCAAATTTGACCTTTAAGTTTTTATTATTTCATATATGTGTGCACTAGATGTGTTTCAAACAGTACATCTTCTTCAGGCTAAGTTAAGTTTAGGCTTTTTTTCTGTGGTAAAGATTGTATTGATAGGTTGTTGTGATTTTGTTTTATTCGAAGTTTTCTGTCTGTGAATGTCCCATTCGAGTTAAGTGTCCGGGAATAACTCAGATCTATGTTGTTGATTTTGTTTAATTTCACTTTTGATACCAAAGGATATTCACAGACATAAACGTGAAATCAAACCGAATTATATCAACCAATCAACAACGTTAAACACACACAAACACTCGCACAAACACAATGGCATACACAAGTACATACCTACCAATATATATATATATATATATATATATTGAGAGAGAGATATGAGTACATGAGAACAGAAGAAAGACGAAATTTTTTTTCTCTCTCTCTCTTTCTTTCCCCCCTCTCTTTCTTTCTCTTTCTTTTTTTCTCTCTCTCTCTCTGTCTTTCCCTCTCTCTCTCTCTATATATATATATATATTTAAGTATTTATTAAGATGAGTCGTGAATGGTTTTCGTTTCTAAAAGCATGTCGTAACTATTCTTTGAAAATATTCAATATCTTGAACAGAGCAGGAAATTATCTGACTAATTAGCGCCTTCATTCTTATTCTAGTACTTAAATGATGCACATCATAATCTAATCCTTGATCTCACGTCCTTAAAATGGAGCGACTAAAAATGCATAATCGATATATAATGTTCTGGGAGTTTAAGAATAATTAAAACTCAACAAAAAGCTCTAAGAAAATCTATACTTCTGAAGTTTTATTCTGAAGATACGTCATTGAGAGATAAACACTCATCAGATGCTTTTAGAAAATTGGTGAAATGCAATCTCTGCAAACGTATTATAGAATTTGCAGTTGACAGAAACGCATCTTAACCCACAATCTACTGCCACTCGAAAAAGACAAGTAAACAAACTGGGTATTTAGTTCCACATACTCCTAACGAGAAAAATGAGAAATATCGCATCTTTATCATATCATATTTACCAACCCATCCGCTCGGGCAGGATATGACACAAGGTCAATTTTTTAAGCGGACTTTAACAGGTTTGAATTCTGAGTTTTCCTTCTCCTAGACTAGTTGCCTCACCAAGGCTGAAGAACCACTCTGTCCTACTATTTATCAATAGCTGGAGGGAGAATAATTGGATTCATACCTTTCCCAAGGGTATTAGTGCTATGTGAAATGCAATCAGTCTCGTCCAGGGTTTGAACTCGTATCGCCGTGTCCATTTCCTGCGAGGATAACCATTACACCACGGGCACCTCCACTTTATAGTGATTAATCTCTTTTCAAGGTAGAGATGACTTGTATCTTAAGAATATCATAATAGTTGACGAAAATATGTCTTATAGGGAGCAGTAGATAGACAACTAAGAATCTTCAAAGGCAGAGCTTCATATAAGAATGCTTTGTGTATAGTGAAATCGTCACAGTATTACTCATTTTAAATTTTTAAACAACGACCAGGCACTCAGTTCAGACTTACACTCTAAACAACCACAATATGTGCATGAATTTTTCTTAGCAAACATCCCAAATTCATCAATTCTGTTTCTTTTTGACGCAAGGCAGTTTTCAGGAAGACCCAAGCAGGATAAATGTTGGATTTTTGGCAACTCTATCTTACCACTCCACTATATTCACCAGAGCTTGCAGAAAGATTTCTCCACTTTTCATTCTCGACAAAATGCCCTGAATGAACAAAAAAAAAAAAAAACAAAACCAAAACAAACCCGGAAATACCTCCCGAGCTCAATACCAGCTAAAATTTACTCAAGAGGAATCAACAAGCCGATCCATAAAGTTGCTGAATATACTACTGACTGAATTTAATTCATTACATCATTGTTAAATTGGTAATTGAATCATAATTTTTAAATCGGAAATTATTCATGATTCAACTTTATATATATATATATATATATATATATATATATATATATATATATATCATCATCTTCATATCGTGCTGGTAGCACGGATTTCCCTGACCCTTTCTCGCCACTCCTCCCTATCGTTCATCGCCATAGATCTGTCTTTAGGACAGCAACCCATATCCTCACATAGCTGCTGAATGTATGTTCGTGCTGGTCGTCCTGCCTTTGCACGGCCATGTTTGGGGGTCCATAAGAGTACATCTCTTATGAGTTCGTCCTGCATGTCTGGTTCGTCTAACCAATATATATATATATATATATATATATATATATATATATATATATATATATATATATATATATTTCTTTAAGAAAAAACAAAAACCAGTCATATTAGGATTTTTTTCTTTAAGAAATTGTTGCTCTGTCAGTTACATGTCAGTTACATTGAGTTCTTTACCAGGAAAATATAAATGTTCACTGTTGAATGTTTTTTTCGTCCTGATGGAATTACTCCCAATTCCGGTATAACGTGGACCAATAGTACTATATATATATATATATATATATATATATATATATAATTATCATTAATTGCACCCTGTTGGATAATTATTGCTGGTATTATGATTTACGGAATTATGAGGTATATATTATTAACATTAAATTACCTATTAAATTTGTTTCAATATGCTCCTTTGAGTGTAATGACTTCGGTTTTTACTCAGCGCCGAAATATCGTTATCTATTATACTAAGGTAATCTTAAAGACTTTATTTTTAAGTTGCATCTAACAACACATGAAAAATATCGATGTCCAAACCACTGCTGATTTTGCTCGCTTAGATACTTTTTTTCGAAATATCAGCAATATTACATGATGCTTATCTGTAGTAGGGCTGTTTATCTTGGCTTACTTGCTTAGATTTTGTGGAATATCGTGGTGCGCATTTTGTTCTATTTTACCGCCAATAGAATGACTGCGAAAAATATTGATCTCATCGTTTTTTTTTTTGTTTTTTTTCTGGCACCGGCTACCCGTACCAGTTTCTAGGATACCTCTTGATTTTTTCTCGTTCCTTCATAGTTCAAATTCCTTAGATCCTTTCATCAAAGATTATTTCTGTCATTTACCGTCTTCCTTTTATTTCCTTATTTCCTTGGCTATTAAAAAAATGATTCTAGTTGAGCAGTCTGGGATGGGACATCGGTATGTGTTTCACAATCTCTTATTTCTTTTGCCTCTTCTTTTCTATGTTTGCTTGTATGTGTATTATTTGTTAGCATAATTGTTTACTTTGTCGGCGTTTGGTAGGGGAGAAGCCAATTTACTTATTTTTAACTTACCGGTTTTTATTTAAGATGAACACCGACATATTAATGTAGAATATGCCAGAAGGAATTTTTAGGATGGGTAAGTAAATGTTGAAAGAAAGAAAGAAAGAAAGAAAGAAAGAAAGAAGTATAAGAGCAGAATAATGGGATAATCGAAGAAGAAAAAAATCCAAAAAGAATAAAAACAAATAGACAGACAAATGAACAAGAAAACATGTAGACAAAAATTACAATACGTTGGAACAATTAAAGAAATGGGAATGCTAGCAATCAAAAAGAATGATAGTGGATTGGGAATAGCAAAAATTGAAAAAAAAAAAAAGAATAAAAAACTGATGAATATTCAAGAAAGCGAAAAACAAAGATGTAAAATAATGAAGAAATGAAGAAAATAGAAAAAAAAATCATAGCTTGGGTGTTAATCATTAACACAAAGAAGGATAAAATAATTAATATACGCTCCACAAGTAAAAAAAAATAGTTTCTTTGCAAATAGCTTGAAGGTGTTCATATTGACGTTTAAAAAAAAAAAAAAAAAGATACATTACTGTAATAACCCTGTCTTGTACCTAAAAAATGAGATATGGATATATAGAAAGATTGCATGAGAAAGAGAAAGAAAGAGAGAAGACGAAAAAAAAATTAATGGAGAGAGAGTGCATGTCATGATAGAAAGTTTTCTTTAAAATTGATAAAAGAAATTGGTATTCTTACTGATTTTGAATACAAGAAACAAACGAAAAACCAACTGTAAAAACCCTATCACCAAACAGAAAAAAATTCGAGCTAGCTAGATTACTAAATAGATTGGTAGATTGATAAGCGAGAGAGAAGAAGAGAAATAGTGGGTGGGATAGAGATAGAGAGACAGTATATTATGTTCCCTTGAAAATAGCCAGAAGGAATTAAGATTCTCGTCATTTTTAGAACAAAAACAGAAACAAACAAAAAAAAATTAAAATAAAGAAAGAAGGAAGCGAGTAATAGAGCGAGAAAGAGATAGGGAGAGAGTGATATATATATATATATATATATATATATATATATATATATATATATATATAGAGAGAGAGAGAGAGAGAGAGAGGGGATGAGAGAGAGAGAGGGGGGATGAGAGAGAGAGAGGGGGATGAGAGAGAGAGAGAGAGAGAGAGAGAGAGAGAGAGCGGAATTAAAATTAGCAACAAATATCAAGAGAAATGACTGCGAATGTGGTGATGAAAAACGGTCCAAGTCAAGGAATTATAAGAAAACAACGAAATGTTTCGGCAGAGAGAAATGAAAAAAGAACAAAAAAATATACAAAAAAAAAAAATGTATAAAAACAAAGAAGAGTAAAAAGTAAGGGAGATAATTAGAGAAGAACAAAACCAAACAGTTAGTTAAATTACGAAAGCACAGAAGAAAAAAAGAAAAAAAACAAAAATGAAAAGACAAGAGAAAAGTTGATCAGTAGGAATAAGAATAGAAGAAAAATAATGTCTGAGGTATGCATAAAATTTCTTCTGCATATGAAGATAATTTTAGGCCTTATCCATTCCGGGAGTGGGGGTAAGTGAATTGATTTCGATCATCATGCATTCCTTTGCTTGCTAAAGAAATATCAATACAAGGTTATCTCGTCCTGGTTCCTTTTTTAACCGCATGCAAAGTCGAAGAACATCATAATCTGATCGTAGGGTCTTGATCCTGTTACGTTTCTTCTGATGTATGTTTCATTTAAAATAGAGTTGGATGAATATTGATATTTTCTTTTCTTGTCTTACAGATTGACTTGTACATATACAAACGTAAATACGTGTATATTAAAAAAAAACTTAGATATGTATATATATTTGTAAATAAAATGTGTATCCACATATAAGTACATAGATGCATAAATGCATTATATATATATATATATATATATATGTGTGTGTGTGTGTGTGTGTGTGTGTGTGTGTGTGTGTGTGTGTGTGTGTGTGTGTGTGTGTTTGTCTGTAAGTGTATGTGTGTGTGCGTATTTTACTGTATGTGTGCATAATTCATATAGCGCTAAGTTATTATAGACATGAGGGCAAATATATTGTGGTGTGTGTGTGTGTGTGTGTGTGTGTGTGTAATCGTTACTCTAAGGTTACATGTAAACGCTTACATATTTTTTATGTACTAAATGCACTCACACACACATATATATACGTACATAAATATATATATATATATATATATATATATATATATATATATATATATATATATATATATATATATATATACAAGTGGACACACTCTATTTATTGACAACATTTTCGCTCCTGTTATATAAACACAAACATCAACGTAAACTCGCATCCACAAATATATATTTATATATATATATATATAACATTCTCTAAACATGTACAACATACGATGTGCAGTTCTTTGCGTACATTTGTCACCAGCGGAAATAAATGCATATGTATGTATTCAAAAACATAGCCTCATATATCAATTGATACATTCATATAATATCGAGATAAAATCTTGCACACATACTATATATATATATATATATATATATATATATATATATATATATATATATATATATATATCCGTGTCTCTGCGTGCCTGCGTTCGTGTGTATATGTACTTTTTATATACTGTCAACTATATATATATATATATATATATATATATAGAGAGAGAGAGAGAGAAAGAGAGAGAGAGAGAGAGGGAGAGGAAAAAGAGATAATGTCTTATTTATACCCTATGCATCATGCCAAACGCCCTTCGACCTCTTTGCTTTCATCTAAATAGTATATTCAGTAATTTCAAATCATTGCTCGTGTTTTTCTTTCTTCGTTCATGTTCTCTTATTTCCTCGAGTAACATACGGATCATTGCAATTACCCAGAAGTTATGGGGACACCAGTTTCTCTTAGATTCTTATAGTTTCCGAACTTTTCCAAATGATTTTTTCTTTATTCTATCATATTCAAGTTCACCTTGAGTTTCTCTGGTTTATTTTTGTGCGGTTTATGTCATCTGTTCTTAGTAGACTATAATTTGTATATCCTCCAGCTTTCAATCAAGGACTGTATTGATCGTCAATATTCCAAAACAACAACAATCCCTCTCTTGGTTTCTTCTTCTTCTTCTTCTTCTTCTTCTTCTTCTTCTTCTTCTTCTTCTTCTTCTTCTTCTTCTTCTTCTTCTCATTATTATTATTATTATTATTATTATTATTCGCTTAAAGACTGCCTGGGCCAGCTACTATTGAGAGGGATATCTTTATATATTTTATTGCAAACAGGAAGAAATTAATAACCAATAAATTGATGAATTAATTAACTGAAGTGATATACTCAACGATGAATATAATATCTTTATATCCAAAGATATATCACGGGTGAAAGTTAACAATCACTTCACCACGATATCTTTTTTATAATTTCCAAAATTGATATGACAAATTAATCATCCTGGGTAATTTTTATGTTGTTGTGCTGGAAACATATGACCAAAATGCATCGATTTTGAAAAAACAAACTAACGTCAGCATTTTATGCTGGGTAAGAAAAAATATCCAGTACGATTACTATTAGCTTGCGAATTGGACTGGAATTATAACATAAGTAAGAACATTTTAATTCGCTTACATTAACAAGATATCACTACAGTATGTCATTCACTGATTAACGCGTACTATTGTTCTCTGGTAAATTGAAAACGCTTGATTGGGTGAAATCAACTGTTTCAGCATTTAAATGGTGGAAAACAAATCATTGATATTAACTTGAATTTTTTTGGAACATAGTAATACTTAAAACATTTTAACTGTGTGCAGACAAATGAATTCTGACTTTATTAAAAATTTTACGTTCTTATTATCCTTATCCAAATCATATATTTAATATCTATTTCTATACATAGGATTTGACATTAAATAACCAGCATGGGTTGATATGCCACCTGTCAACCAACCAAAAAGCTTGTTTTGATCGCAAGGAGGGTAATATACACGCTTTTTACACAAATCCACTCATGTTTATTTCCAAGATTTAAGATTCTTCTTTGGACTGGTGTCAGAAAGAAACAGTGTAGCTTTTACGCATCGAAAAGTAAAAGAAATATATTTTCAGTTACAGGGAGTTGATTTGAGTCTGTACCTACTCGGATTTAAATTTCAATTCTATGTCCCAAATGGATTTTAGAATCTAATGAATTCATCAAATCAATTGAGATATTCATCTTGGTTCGTGAGATTTCCCACTGAACGTGAAGGAACCTCGACTCCTGACATACAGTTACTATATCCGTCAGTGTTAGACCTCTGCACAATAATATAACAATATATAAATATGGGATTATTATTTTACGCCTTGCAAGTGATTCACATCAATTCTAACACATAATTTTTTCTAATGTCTCAAAGTATTCTAGCTGAACTAACAGTGCTGCGGTTCACATGATGTAGACTCTTCCTCTCAAATCCTTCAGTGTGATTAAGATTTTTATATATAAACTTATATGTATGGGTTCGGTTTCGTAATCAAAAGTATTTTCTTATGTATCTAAAACTTGGGCAGGATATATCAAGTTATGTTGTAGTTTGTGTCACTTGATCCCGGAGATGGTACCAAAAGCAATAGTTTTCCATACGGATTAAAAAAGTGCTCGACGATTACGTATTTATTGTTTTAAATTCCTACCTTTATTTCTCGGTGTTACCTTATAAAACAGACACTTGATCGTGTGTATATCCCCCAAACCGTCTTTTTTGGAGTGAAGAGGAAATGTTATTTTCAAATCCTATTACGTTAGCTCCTCGAATGCTTAAGTCTCAAGGGAGCAGTCAGAATGCAACTGTACTCCTTTGTGTTAGAAGCAGCTCGCTAATTTTGTTACGTTTACTTTTTACATCTTCTTTATCTTTTTCTATCATGGGATATGTATCAAGCCATGATTATGCAGCTTGAAAATAAACTCGTAGACCCCCCCCCACCAAAAAAAAACAAAATTAAAAAAATGAAATAAAGAGATGAAAAATAACAAAAAAAAATTGATAAACAAGAAAAAAGCCACCACATATTTTATTCATCTCCCACAGTGGATAATGACACATAACCTCCAACCTATCAATTACAGTCTCAGATATTCTCACGGTTTCTCACAGTTGTTGACACTGGGGAACGTATATCCGTTTTCAAATCTGTCCTTATCGGCTTATTATGTTATAATTGCAAAATGGCCACTCGAAATATATTTTTCTTTTATATTCTCTGCGTATGGATCGATACATATTCTTTTTTAATGTTCACGCAAATAAAAGAGATGACATTTAAACTATTTAACATTAAGCTTTGGTGTTGAAATAAACCATTTTGATGTGGTCCTTTTACTTCGAATCCTATTGCTTTCACTTAGACACCATATAAATGCCATGGATATCCACCTTACCATAAGTAAGGGTAAAAAATGAGACGGCAATGTCATCAATACTTATCTCATATACTCAAAAGATATCTAACTAGCATGTTTGATGTCAATAAACAGGAATACAAAAAATGTGAAGACATCTAATTGAAGTCAAAAGAAAATTACTGGTAAGTAACAAAAAATAACCGATTTTATAACCGATGTAAAATGATAATCCAACATTTTATATCTCAGTTGGTATTTAAGAGATTTTCTTTGACATAAATATCGAATGTCTCATTTTCTTCTTCCTATGTCTTCACTAACATCAAAAAGAACTTGAAGTAAATTACTTTTATCTTTTCAAGTCCTCACTAAATAAGATCCAATAAGCTGATTCAATATTCTATTGTTACTATTAATTTACTCGGGCCTGTTTCCAGCCTCGAGCTGGATATCTTCCTCGCTCCTTTTGAAGATAATTTTGTGCAATAACTCTCCAAGTTAATTACTTTGTAATTTACTTCTATTATTAGTAAGTACCTTCAAGTAGCGATGTTCACCGCTTACGTTGTCCCATTTATCCACTTAACGTGTCGCAGTAAATCACAGTTTCTTTATTTCTATTATAATTCTGGGCAACACTTCTGAACTATATAATCTGAAGTACATTTCTATGTGTCAAACTGAAGAATTATTAATCTATTAAATACGCACAAACACTTATATATATATATATATATATATATATATATATATATATATATATATATATATATGTGAGGAGATGGAAAGAGACAGAGTCAGACAGATAGACAAAGAGGGAAAGAGACAGTGAGAAAATATTATATATATATATATATATATATATATATATATATATATGTATATATATAGTATTTTCTATATATATATATCAAGTAAATAAGGACTGTGTATATCCAAAGAATATGTCCTCTATGCACTGTTTTTTTAATACCAAATATGCCGGCAGAGCAATTATATATATTTTTGTTAAAATACCTATTTTTCTTGTAATTTAAACAAAAAATATATATTCCTATATTGCCAGTTTAAGATTTTCGTATGCAAATATGTGAGTGTGTGTGTGTGTATATGTGCGCTTGCGTGTTTGTGTATGTGTGTGTGTGTTGTGAATGTAGGTACTAAATAAGATAGCTGAATTAAAAATAATTTTCCATACGTACTTCATGTGATTGGTAGCAAAAGTATACCCATAATCTATCTATCTATCTATCTATCAAACTGAAAACCTAACAACAATCAAACTAAATTGAAGCTTTTTGCTATGTTCATTTTGTAACAAGTTTTTCTATGAAAACGCTCTGCTCATTTTTTACAAACTATACAGCTGAACTGGGAAATCGAATATTTCACCCGAAACATGATATCAAACGGTAAATTATACGAAACAAATGTCTCCCTTCATCTCCTCTCTATTTCTGTGACCATATATTCTATAATAATAATAATAATAATAATAATAATAATCAACCGGGTAAACTTGCTTATGTGACAGTGCCATTAAATATTTATCCCAAGACGAGAGTTTATTTTTCGTTCGTGTGAAGACGGGGCAGTCTGGCACTTGATCCCTCGTAGAATAAGTTCCAGTTAAGATTCCCTTTTTGGGCGTAGGGGAACTGGTAGATTATGTGGGGGTTAATTTGGGGCTAGACCTATCGCCGCTTGCAAGGGATTTCCATTTTTCACGTTACACACACACCCACCAGGCCACTACCTCTTCCTACCCCTTGGATAATGGAAGATCTGGATCTCTAGGTTTAGATATGATATTATTATTTATTGTAGTGGACAATTCCAATTTCCCGTGTAATATTTCTAAAAGGCAAATAGGAATTTAGCGAGAATAAATTGAGGCGAATGAAGCTGAAAAGGAATATGCAAAAGACAACTTGAAAGGCAGACAATACAATGGCTAAATTTCGACACGGGTAGACATATAAAATATAACAAGGTTTTAATACGCCAAGGTCCAAACAAATATTTATAGGGGTCGGCTATGTTTCCCAGTAAAGAGTCTCCGACATAAATGTCTCTTTCTTCTTTTTTCTTTCCTTTCTACCTTCTTTAAATTGAGCGAGAGAGAGGGAGAGAGAGATAGAGAGAGAGAGAGCATACAATGACAATACTTAGGAAGGGTGGAGGAAGAAAACGGTTTCACGGTGTACTCAGCTTTTCGACGACGGGTCTCTTCTGAGAGTATTTTCTTTAACGGGTTAGCGGGATTCTATGGAGCTCTCCTTGAGGCGTCTGCTATCTCTTCTCCAATAGCTCTATTTCGCTTCTTCAACCGGAGTTTGGCATGAAATTCGCTAGTCCGTTCACGGCGACCTCCGTCCACTAAACTAAATTCGTCAGCGGAAATAGGAAAAAAAGAATTTCGTTTAGTGGACGGAGGTCACCGTGAACGGACGGGCGAATTTCATGCCAAACTCCTCTCAGTGGTAGACCACGTGACAGACCACGTAGTAGTAGTATTTTGCTCTAGGCGAGTTTTTCCCAACAGATTTAGATTGTAGACTTTCAATGGAGTTAGAGTGAGAATAATTATCCTCAGGTCTGGAGGACAGTTCTGAGTATTCTGGCCGATTTCACTAATTCCTGAATGTTTGGATGGCCTCGATTCTCTCAGATTTTCATTTCCTCCAGTCGTTTTTCCATTGCGTTTGGGACTGTTCAAGTGCATCAGTTACAATTGGTTTCATCATTACCCTCATGCTCCACCGTCTTTTTTTTTACTTCTCATATAAAGTTCAAGTATTTGTGTATCTTTCTGCTTTCTTTTCATTCTGTATCGCCTAAGGGACGCCAAAAATAAATTAAAAAATACGAATGGCATGTTCTGTTCTTATTTTTTTTTTGGGGGGGGGGTAAATATTCAAAGACTGGATCTGGTCTTCAGGTCAGGATTTGATGATCCATTTGTATTTCAAAAATTCAGAGAATACGTTTCATTATTCATGACAGATACTGGTTTTTTTCATTTGACATTTGACGTTATGTTCCAAATTCTATCTTAGTCCTTCAGTCCCTTTGTGTCAGTTTGCTACATTCATTTTGTATGTAATAAACAGATGTATCTATTTCATCTCTGAGTATCATCGATTTTGGCTTCAATATAATTGACCCTTATGGCGTTGTTTTGTGCTGCTATTCGAAGAGATTCAGTTTCCCTCTAAAATGTTTCATTTCGTAGCCATGTCTATGTCTTGAGTGTAATCTGAACAATTTGGCATTTAAAATATCCAGATGTAAGTTTTCCTTCCAATATCTGTTTCCCTGTTTTTGTTGCTTTTTATTTTCTGTTATTCAATTGATAATCCTGCCTTTGACTGCTTCATTTAGTCTTTTCTTTGTAATCTTTTATGTAGTTCGCTAATCCTTGTATCGATGAATAGACGTGATCCTTCTTTTTTAACATATACAGTTTAACTACGTCGTATTTCGGATGCAAAAACTTATATATAGTCAACAACTTTCTTGTCCTTTTGTCCATTTGTCTGAGGTCTTCTCTTGTTTATTTTCTGAATGGTTCTGAGTATCTTACTTGGTGGACTGCCCAGGTGTTTATCCTTTTGATGAGATTTATGCTGTAGAGCTTGTTTTCAATAAGTTTTCGTTCTTCAGAGGAATTTTAAAAAATTGATGGTGTCTGCTTCTAACATTTTCAAAAATTGCTATTTTTCTTTATTCGTTTTTCAAGGTTTCTTATGCTTTTCCTATTAGGTTGTTCTATTTCGCCCGCTGTTTCTTTTTTCCTATCTTTTATTATGTGCATTGTACATATTTTAATGCCTAATTCCATTCCTGTAGCCCTTCTGTATATTCGTATTGATTGTACCAGTTTCTCTAGTTATTTTTCATTTTTTGCAAAAAGGTTCCTATTTTTCAATCATACATCATAGATGCATCAAGGAGGTCTTCAGTGATGCAACTGTCTTCATTGCCGATTTCGGGTTATTTTTGCATCATATCGGCTCCGACAGAAACCCCAGCATGACTCTGGAAGAGCCAAGCCGCCTCCTTGATCGCGACGTGCTACACTCGTGCCTCTACCAAAGCAAAAAAAAAAAAAAAAAAAAAATTAATAAGGCCGGACTCCGGCCGTTCTTATAGACATTTGTCCTTCAGTAACAGCCAATGAAAAACAGGGCATTCCACACTCCTCTACTATATATAAAACCATCTTTACCTCATCCGGTTTCTGCTGACCACTTCCGGATTCGGTACCGAGGTAAGATGGTATTTTTAATACTCGTCCACGGTTTACACTTAACAAGACTTACACAAAATCCCCCCGCCCAAATCTATCCTATACTAATACTTCCAAACTAACATGAAATAAGCCCCTACACAAAATATTCAGTCAGTCTTTAACTCTTACCTTATACCTTATTCGAAGCAACAAAAAAAAAAAACAAAAAACAAAAAAAAAAAACAAAAAAAAACGGAAAAACTCCCACTTATTTGGCTCACGAAATCATTTGCTACAGATTAACTCATACTTATTTGTCTAGAACTCCCTCCCCGTTTATCAACAATCTATACTCATATTGCCAATCTAATGCATATTTCTCAAAACAAACCGAAAAAAAAAAACGCTACTCTATTCAACTCCTTACATTCTAACTTATTACTATAACGAACCTATCTCCACCCCCCCCGTCGTCCCATGAACTATTTGCAATTAGGTTTCAATCAATTAACTAAAAATACTTGTGGGCGGAGGCACATAAACTTATAAAAACCTTAAATTAGTAGCGGACCGTAACCAGTATCCGAAGACAAAAAAAAAACAACCCAAAAAACAAAAACGGATGATTAAATATCCATCCCCCTTCGCAAACGCCAATGGTTCTCAATCCCTCCCCTGACATTTCGACTACCCTAACTTAATATTAACTCAATATACTCTTATAATGTGTAATATGTCTCCTAGTCTTAATTCTTATGCTCCACTACCGTCCTCTTTATTTCTTCCATGGCTCTGATCTCTTAAGCCAAATCCACTTTGACGCCTTCAGAACTCTGTTGGTAATGTCCTTCAGTGCCCTCACTCTAGCTTCCCCGACTATACCAATTTATGCTAGGGCTCTGCCCAAAGACTTTCCAGCAAAGCCCCTACAACCAACTTCTACGGGGTCATAATGTATCTTCCATGACTTTTGTTGACATTGTTCGACCAGTTCTTGGTATTTGGACCGCTTCCTCTCATTATCGAGAGTGATATATTCCTCCCATGACACAGTCAGTTCCCAAATAATGCACTGCTTTGTGTTATCAGAGTGCAATATCAGGTCCAGTCTTAGCGATGTTACAGCTATGTGTCTGGGGAACTTCACCTGAGTTTCCAGATTCACTATCAACTGCCAATCGTCCGCGGAAGATAACAGGTTCGTTTTCTCTCTCTCCTCTTTCTCTGTATCTTCTCTCCTGCTTTTACGAAGTTGATCTGCTTCAATTTCTTTCCTGATTGATGATTACTAGCTCTCATAGCTTTAGTCACCTCATTCGCAATTACCTTGAGTGCTTGATCATGACACCAACGCTTTTGGGCATCTACTAAGCGAGAGTAATATATCCTTTCCTCGCACATAGTTGACAATTAGGGGTTTCTCTCTTCCCCCATATGTGCAGGTTCGTTGGACTCGGTAACACATGATACACTGATTTAATGAGAAATCGAATCCCGCTAAAATCCGGCCGTCAACAATCTGACCATGTAACCCTTCTTTTCTCTACATTCTCCCACCTTGTCCAAGTTCCTTGCTGACTCAGATCGACCATTTTACCGTAACGCACTTCTTTTACGCCTTCACAGACTTCTTCTGGTATGAGTTGGCGTCTTTCTTTGCCTTTGGCACTGTTGGGATGCGTCGAGGGGAAAAACCCCAATACCGCTCTGCCTTTATCTATCGACCCTAAGATAGCTTTATGCCTAAGCCTCTCCTCCGCCACTCGCAACTCTCTCTTCGCACTCCGCTTTCTGTCAGATCTTATCTGAATTCCTGCTGCCGCCACCTTTGGATCTTCAGACTCTGTATACTGCAGTAGTTCTCATGTCTTTGTGATTTTGAATTCTTCCACGAAACTGCTGCAGGGGAGACGCATGTACGTAAAATGATAAATCTTTTCTTGAGACTTTATAAATTTGTAGGTCCTGCACTTCCACAGTACATAGTTTAGGGGGATCATTTCTATAACAAATAACAATCACGAGAGTGAGTCTCCTTGGAAGATGCCTCTTTGTATTTTCAACTTTGTTAGAGTTATACTCCCACTTTTAAATACACCTACCTTTTTCTATAGCAGTCTTTATGAAGTTTATAACTTTATCAGACAATTTGTATTTTTTCAGACACACTATTATCCAAGTTTGCTGTACGACATAATCGGCTATTTTGATGTCAATTCATGTCATGGTAAAAATTTCCCACATTTTTTCTTTATTCTTATGTGGAATTGTTAGTCTATATGGGAAGTTCATTTGGTCCTCTTCTTCTTTTATGGCATTCTTATGTTTTTTTCTTAAAAAATCCACGACATTCAAGCGAGAAATAAATGTATGCGGTTAGGATTTTCCTCATTATAGGTAAAAACGATATCAGTCACTAGTTGCTGAGGATTGTTTTGTATGCGGGCTGGGGAGTCAGTTCAGAGTAGTTTTTCAGTTCTTGTTCTCCAGGACATATTTTGTGCTAAGCATATACCACTTGTTTACATGGTCAGATTTAAATTTATTGCACTGTTTCCAGTGGATCACCTTTCCCACCCAATTGTGTCTACTCTTATACTCTCTTTGCGCTAATTTACCACATTCTCTTATTAAGTCGTCAGCTGGTAGTTTTCCATTGGAATGTGAATCACAGCAAATCTCCAGGATTCTTCTTAGTATTCTAGCCGATCTCGACAATGCTGTAGTTTTAATTGTCTCCACTTGTTCACTTATTTCCAAGATTTCCAGTCCCTAAACTCATCCTTCAGTGAATGTATCGTGCGTGACACTTACAATTGGTATTGCCGTCACTTCCTTGTGCCATATATTTTTTTTTTCACTTCTCTAGCAAGGTCTACGTACTCATACTCTTTTTGCATTCTTTCAGTTTTACCTTGTGGTCAGCTGGAACGGTAAAGTTTACTATTCAGCTGATTCTCGATTTTTTCCTTGACTATCCGTAGGTTTGGGCGTCTGATCAAGATTTGGTGATTCGTTCGCATCTTAAGATTCCAAAGAATTTTGCGTGTCTCATTTCCTCGGATGTATTCTGGATTGTGCATATAGCTTTTTTTCGACTGTTCAAATATAAACTTTTGGCGCAATTCCTAGTTGATCACCTTGTCCACCCTGTCGTGTCTAGTCTTATATTCTCTTTGCGCTAATTTAATTGCATTCGCTTATCTTGTGATTGATAGTTTCGTCTCTATCACCTCATGACTTATGATTTTTATTTTGTTGTGTCTTGTCTATTCTTGCGGTGACATAGTAAGTGCTTATGGTGCTGTTATGTACTGCTATCAGCAAGATTCAGTTTCTCTCTTAAAAGGTTTTCAATTCTTAACCATGTATGAGTTTCCTCGAGAGAAATTTCGGATGTTAGTTGTTTGAAATGTTCCTACGGTTGTTTTCCTTCCCATTTTTTTTTTTTTGGTTATTTTTTTTTTCTGTTGATGTTTGTGTTTCTGGTCGCTTATTATTATTATTATTGCTGTTATTATTATTATTAATAGTAGTAGCAGTAGTATCTCCAGCATTGTGAGGTTTTTACATAACCAGTATATTGTTTATATTTCACTAGGGTTTAGATAACTGCAAATCTCTTCAGGTCCCCAGGACTCTTCTAAGTATCATAAATGATCTACAAAATGCTTTTACACCTTCAGAGTTTTTCACAACAGCGTTAGCTGATGATCTTTCACAGGAGTTTGAGTGACTACAAGACTCTTCGACTTTTCTCAGCATTCGAGCCGATCTAGTTTGGACTGCCTCGTACTCTTATTCCACGTCCCCTTGTCCTTTTACAAATCCTTTGGTGACTGTACCAAGTTCACTGATTACAATAGATACAAATTATTACAATAAATCACAATAGACACTAATTATTATTATTTACTCCTTTAGAGTTTTTCCCATCAGTGTTAGCTGATAGTTTCTCACTGGAGTTTGAGTGACAGCAAGTCTCCTCAAGTCTCCAGGACTCGTCTCAGGATAGTCTCAGCCCTCAAGTTTCCAGAACTCGTCTCAGGATTGTCTCTACCCGTCTGCCAACATCTAAGTCCTCCAGATGTTTTAATAATCCTCTAGTTATTGTGCCAAAAGCACCAATCACAACTGGCGCAATCGTCACTTTCATGTTCCACAGGCTTATTATTATTATTATTATTATTTAACTACTTCGAGTATTAAAGTCGACCTTAACACTGCATTAGTATAAAAGACGGGGTGTTACGATTTCATGCCTTTAGTGACATTCAGTTATACACCTTTTATTTAGAGTTTTCCATGTGAATCATCAAAATGTGAGCTTGCTTTTTCACGAGCAAAGGGGAGCTGCAGCACGGAAATTTTGTTCATCGATCCAAATTCCAATTAGGGGTGAGGCAGTTGTATTTACTTTGCACTAAGAAACGTACAAAAGAGCAAGGAGCAGGGATTTATATGTTCTTAGTTCTTTCTTTCTTTCTCTGTTTTCTTCTTTTTGAATGGCTATAAACGAGGATCTTTATATTTGCTTGGCAACAATGATAGTAAAATGAAGATCCCTGAACTGAAAACCTGGTATATACAGGGCTAGCAAATCACGCTTATGAAAAAACCTGCTTGCTATAGAAACTGCAACACCAATACTGGCAAATGACACACCCAGTTCATAGGATTTTATTTCTAGGCAAGCGTTCCAGAAGTAGATTAATCATGTCACGGAGAAAATAAGCTTTTCTCTGCTTTCTCTGTTCCTATTTCGTACAAGAAATTCCTAGTCTATTCATTATTTTACTGATTCTGACTTTTGTTTTAATGTTGTTTTTTTACTTATCTTTTATTTTATTCCTTCATTCAGTTTAGCCTGAAATATTTAGTTGAAAAGTTATTATATACTCCTTTTCAAATTTTTCAAATCATCGTTAGCCTATAGTTTCTCTCTGGAGTTTAAGTGATAGAAATTCTCCTCAAGACTCCAGGACTCTTCTCAGTATTCTAGCCGATCCCAATAATGCCGTAGTTTTTATGGCTTTCACTCCTCTTCTTATTTCCAAATCGTCCAGTTCTGGTACCAATCCTTTGCTGACTGTACTAAGAGCAGCACCAATTGCAACTGGTATCACCGTCACTTCCCTGTTCTACATTTTTTTCAATTCTCAAGCAAGGTCTTAGTATTCATATTTATTTTAACTTCCTTTTAATCTCACTAAGTGGTCAGCCAAACTGTTAAGTCCTCGGTTCGGCAGGTCTTTTATTTTTGTTGTTGATTATTACTAGGTCTGGTCGTCTGGGTGAGAATAGGTAATCCGTTTGCATCTCAAAATCCTGGAGGAGTTTGTATTTCATTATCATTATTATTATTATTAACAGTAGTAGTAGTTTTTATTGTTGCTGTATAAGCAGTAGTCGTAGTTGTAGTATATACACAAAGCTTATTAAATAGGTTTCTAGACTTTTTTCTTATGGACATTTATATTGATAGTACGCACATGAAACTCTTGTCCCCTTCGAAGTAATCTCCTCCGGCTGCAAGGCACTTGTTGTACCGTTCCAACAACTTCTGGAAGGCCCCATAGAAGTCTTCTTTTGTGAGCATGTCAATGACCTTCATCACAGCCTCTTTCACCTCCCCAATTATCTCATAACGACAGCCTCTAAGGTTTTCCTTGAGCTTAGGGAATAACCAAAAGTCACAGGGAGTAAGGTCTGAACTATAGGGCGGGTGACGAACTGTCTTGATGCCCATCTTGGTCAAATAGTCTGTGACAAGGATGGAGTTGTGGACTGGTGTATGGTCCTGGTGGAAATGACCTGATTTGAAGAGTGCTGGCCTCTTCCGACGGAATCTCTTTCTGAACTCCCTTAAAACTTCAACATAGTAACCTTAACTCTAACTCTAACCCTTTGGCCAATCAACTCTGGTGTTTTGACTTCCTTACTCCTTCCACACCTCTCATCATCCCTCACAGACTCCCTGGCCTCCTTGAATCTCTTATAAAACTCAAAAATTGATGCTCGATTCATGCAAGATGGTCGAAAAGCAGTCTGAAGCATTCCATACGTTTCTGTGGAATTTTTCCCAAGTTCTGTTTTAATCTTATTGCATATCTTTCTTTTAAAATGTCCTCATGTCCAGACTGCATTTTTGAAATTCACTCGCTCTAACAATCAGGTTTTACTAGTGGGAAGACAAAATTACCTAGATAACAACTTATTTTCTTTTTTCTATCTTTATTTCTGGTCGGTATCAGAAAGACGCAGATAATTGTTGGCGTCTCATTTACTCAGACTCATTTTAATTTGTTCATAAATCATTTTTCAGAATTGTCAATTTTTAGTCACCTGCAAAATGTCCTGCTGATCACCATTCCTACATATTTATGCCTTATCTTGTTTTTCTTTTCCCAGTTTGCTGCATTCTCTTATAATTATTTGAATGCTTTTTCTTCAAGAGGCCATCGAGAGAACACACAGACCTTTGGGTTGGTTACTCTGTAATTCAAGTGATGATAATTTATGTTTTTCATATGTTGTTTAATTATATATACTGGTACATAAAATCAATGAAATGTCATTTGTTTATGATGAGAATAATTTCAGGGAAATTAACACAATGGTGATATTTAGCACTTCATTTATGGAGAGTCAAGTTTGTTATTGACAATAAACTTTGATGGTATTGTTGTTGTTGTTGTTGTTCTTCTTCTTCTTCTTCTAATTATTTGCATTATTATTATTCACTCATTAGAGCTTTTCACACCAGCGTTAGCCGATGTTTTTCACTGGAGTCTGAGTGACAGCAAGTCTCCTCAAGTCTCCTGGACTCTTCTTAGTATTCCTGCCATTCTCAACAATGCTGTCGTTTGGATGGTCTCCACTCTTCCGCCACCTTCCAAGTCCTTCAGTCTCTTTATCAATACTTTAGTTACTGTTCCAAATGCACCAATTACAATTGGTATAATTGTCACCTGCACGTTCCAGTTTTTTCAATTCCCTAGCAAGGTCGAGCTTCTTATCCTTCTTTTCACATTCTTTCAGTTTTATTCTGTGGTCAGCCGGGACAGCAAAGTCGACTATTTTGCAAGTTCTCTTTTTTTTTGTTATTATGAGGACTGGTCTTCTGGCTGGGATTAGGTGATCCGTTTGTATGTTAAAGTCCCATAGGAGTTTATACGTGGCATTTTCTAGTACAGGTGCTGGTTTGTGCATATACCATATTATTATTATTATTATTATTATTATTTACTCATTTGAGTTTTTCACGTCAGCATAAGGTGATGGTCTTTCACTGGAGTTTGAGAGACAGCAAGTCCACTCAAATCTTCAGCACTCTTCTCTATTCTGCCCGTTCTCAAAAGTGTTGTAGCTTGGATGGCCTCCACTTCCAAGTCCTGCAGTCCCTTTAGTTACTGTACCAAAAGTCCCAAATATAATTGGTATAATTGTCACCTGTATGTTCCATAATTTTTCAATTCCCTAGCAAGGTCGAAGTTCTTATCCTTCTTTTCACATTCTTTCAGTTTTATTCTGTGGTCATATGGGACAGCGAAATCAACAATTTTGCAAATTCGATATTTTTTCTTGATTATTATTAGGTCTAGAATACAGCATAACATTTTGTAAATTTTTCTGCATTTTAAATTAATACGACTTAAATACATACTGACCAATATTGAAAAAAAATTATCTGCTGGCAGGTGCGTGTTCAAATCCTTCCTCTTCCCTTTTAGCGTTTTTTACAAATGAATTTAGAGTATACTTGGAGACGGTCTACTGTTTGAGACGGGGGTGGGGAGGCTAGGCATTTCGAATAAAGAAAAATAGCAATTCTTGAAAATGTTAGAAGCAGACACCATCAGAGGAAAGATGGAACAAATCCTACTAGCGAACGGCATACCTAAAGAAACCGTAGCAGCAATAACGATTCTATATAGAAACACCAAAGTAAAAGTACGATCACCAGATGGAGACAGAATACTTCAACATTGTAGCAGGAGTACTACAAGGGGACACGCTAGCTCCATACCTCTTTATCATTTACCTAGACTACGTACTTAGAACATTGATTGACAAAATCAAAGAGAATGGCTTCGAACTGACGAAGAAAAGAAGCACAAGGTATCCTGCAACAACAATTACCGACGCCGACTACGCCGATGACATAGCGATACTGGCAAATACACCCAACCAAGCCCCCAAACTACTGCATAGTTTGGAACGAGCAGCTGCAGGCATAGGCCTCTATGTCAATGCACACAAAACGGAATATATGTGCTATAATCAAACGGGTGACATTTCCACTCTAGATGAACCCCTCTTAAACTAGCAGACAAATTCACTTACCTCGGAAGCAGCGTCGCATCAACCGAAAAGGACATTGACACGAGGTTAACGAAAGCATGGACAGCAATCAATAGGCTATCAATTATATGGAAATCAGACCTAACTGATAAAAGGAAAAGCAGTTTCTTCGAGGCAGCGGTCACATCGATACTGCTGTATGGATGCACTACATGGACTCTAACAAAGCGGCTGGAGAAGCTAAACGGCAATTACACAAGAATGCTGCGAGCAATCTTGAACAAGTCCTGGCGGCAACACCCCATAAGACACCAACTGTACGGCCACCTGCCTCCTAGACGAACCAAACATGTAGGACGCTGCTGGAGAAGCAGGGACGAACTCATACATGATGTACTCTTATGGACCCCCACACATGGCCGTGCAAAAGCGGGACGACCAGCACGAACATATATTCAGCAACTATATGAGGATACGGGATGTTGTCCTGAAGACCTGCCTGAGGCGGTGAACGATAGAGAAAAATGGCGAGAGAGGGTCAGGGATATCCGTGCTACCAGCACGACATGATGATGATGATGATGATTAGGTCTGGTCTTCTTGGCGAGAATAGATTATCTTTCTGTGTGTCCAAACCCTATAGGAGTTTATGTGTGTCATTCTCCCGGACTATTATTGAGATGTGCTCATACCATTTGCTCATACCATTTGATCCCAGTGGATCACCTGGCTCACCCAGTCGTGTCAAGTCATATACTCCTTCTGTGCTAATTTGCTGCATTCGCTGATTATGGGATTTATGCTTTCATCTCTGTCATTACATAGCCTACATTTGTTATTTTCTGGCGTTTTATCTATTCTCGCTTTGATATGATTGGTTCTTTCGGCGTTGTTTTGTGCTGCTATTAGGAGAGATTCAATTTCTGTCTTAATGTTTCCTTTTCTTAGCCACGTCCAGGTTTTCTAGTGTGAGATGTTTATTAGTCCTTTAAAATGCCCATAGACTTGTTTTTCTCCCCATTTTTGTTTTTTAGTTGTGATTCTGTTGTTCATCGTATTGTCGGTATCGTTTCTGATAGCTGTAATCAGTCCTCCTCCGTATTTTTCTATGTAGTCTCCGGGTCATTATATAGATGCGTCAACGCAGTTTTCGGTGCTGGCAAGTCCTTTTTCTCCCTCTTTTCTTGATAGATATCGTCTGTCAACGTCGTGTCAGGGCTGTTGTTCTTTATGCATGGTCATAAATTTTCTTGTTCTTTGGCCCATTTGTTTAAGTTCACATCTTTTCCACTTCAGAAAGGGTCCCGAGAATATAACGACGGGCACAGCCAAGGTATTTATTCCTTTGATAAGGTTTCGGCTAGAGAGTTTTGTCTCAGGTGGTTTTCTACTTCTCATGAGACATTCTTTTTGAATCTTGTCTTTCATTGCCACTTGTTAGATGGTGTCATCCTCCAAGATGCCCAAGTATTTGTAGGTTTCCCTTTCACCGATCGCTCTAATCTTGTCTTGATTTCGTAATTCCATTCTGTCAGTCCTATGGTGTTTACCCCTTTTGATTACAAGCATGGCACAGTTTCTATGCCGAATTCGATTCCTATGTCCAGCTGTATATTTTAAGTTCGTGTATTTGAGTTTCCAGTTATTTTTCAATTTTTGCAAATAGTTTGATGTCATCCATGTACAATAACTGATCTTGCGATCTACTAAGTTTGTATCCAGCTGTGCATTTTCTGAGTATGTGGTTAAATAGTTTTCATAGCAATTATAAATTGTGACGGTGATAGTGAGTCTCTTTGAAAAATAACCCTTTAGATCTTGCTTCACCAAAGCTTCTTCCTCCTGTTGTCAATTCCGCTCTCCAGGTTTTCATGGGTTTCTCGATAAAGTTTATGACTTGATGTGATATTTTGTACATTTTGAGGCAGTTAATTATATAACTTTGCGGCTGGTGAGTTAGAGTAAATTTCCTCACGTTTACAGGACTCTTCTCAGTATTCCAGCAGATTTTAACAATGCTCTGGTCTAGGTGATCTCGATTCTTCATTTGATTTTCATTTCCTTCAGTCTTTTTACCAAACCGTTGGTGACCATTCCAAATACTCAAACTACAATTAAATTCACTTTCACCCGATTATTCCACTTTTTTAGTTTTCTACCAAGATTCAATTATTTATTTATCATTTCCGCGTTCTTTTATTTTTACTTGTGGCCTAAATCAGCTAGACGGCAATTTTTTTTTTATTTTTTATTTTTTATTTTGTAAATTATTTTAATTCTAAGTCTTGTCTTCTGACCAGCAGTTGGAGATACTGTTGTATCTCAACTTTTTTGAAAATTTAATGTGTTTTATTCACTGGGACGGATTTTGGTTTGTGCGTAAACCATTTTGTAGTATGGTTAAACATTAATCTCTTGCACAATTCTCAGTGGATCACCTTTACTAAATCAGCTGCATCTAGTTTTTCTTTTTATTCCTTTTGTTTTTGTTGGCAGCATTCGCTTGCTATGTGATTAATCGTCTCATTTCAATCTTCATTTAATCGACACTTGCTATTTGGCTGCGTCTAATCAATTTTTATCTCTTTTCCTTTCTTTTTACTACAAGGATTATTCGAACCATTAATCAAAGCCTCGGTTAAAGGCAGATAATGAGTGTATATTTTGTATTTACATAAACTCGGTTTTTAAGTGATATGAAAATGTATATCTTTAATATATATATGTATATATATCTATCTTTAATATATATATATATATATATATATCTTTAATATATATATATATATATATATATATATATATATATATATATATATATATATATATCTTTAATATATATATATATATATATATATATCTTTAATATATATATATATATATATATATATATATATATATATATATTTTAATTCCTTTGATACCCATCTGACAAGTAGACGAGATCTTCATTATTATGCATTTCATTTTTAAAAATCACCAATAAACGGAGGTTTGCATGGATTTTGTTAGTGTGATTATTTGTTCCATTCTTTTTTATATTGAGAGATCAAATTATTATAGATATAAAAGTAGTTTAAAATGCCACATTTTTTCAATTTCCATTTCAAGATCTTTTTCGTGTGTGTGTGAGAGAGAGAGAGGGAGAGAAGTCACATTTTTTGTATGCGGGTTCGTTTCATTATATATGGTATTATTAATTTTACTCCTTTAGAGTTTTTCACATCAGTGTTAGCTGATGGTTTTTCACTGGAGTTTGAGTGACAGCAAGTCTCCTCAAGTCTCCAGGACTCGTCTCAGGATTCTGGCAGTTCTTAGCAATGCTGTCGTTTGGATAGTTTTTACCCGTCCGCCAACTTCCAAGTCCTCCAGGCCTTTTAATAATCCTTTACTTATGTGCCTAACGCACCAATCACAATTGGCACAATCGTTATATTCATGTTCTACAGCTTTTTCAATTCTCTAGCAAGGTCGAGGTACTTATGCTTCTTTTCACTTTCCTTCAGATTTATTATGCTGTCCGCCGGGACAGTAAAGTCTACAATTTTGCAGATTCTCTTTTTTTTTTTTTTGTTGATTATTATTAGGTTTGATCTTCTGGCCGGGATTAGGTGATCCGTTTTTATATTAAAGTCCCATAGGAGTTTATGCGAGTCATTTTCTTTGACAGGTGCTTGGTTGTGCATATACCATTTGTTTGTATGGTCGAAGTGAAATTTTCTGCACATTTCCCAGTGGATCACCTTGCCGACCCAGTCATGTCTCGCCTTATACTCCTTCTGTAATAATTTGCTGCATTCGCTTATTATTATTATTATTATTATTATTATTATTATTATTATTATTATTATTATTATTATTATTCCAGCATTTACTCTGAGTGCTTTATTAATGAAATTGGCAGGTGCTATATGGAAGACGGAGCCTTGGACATCTTGCTTCAGTTGTAGCTAGATTTCTTCTACGCCTGACGGCACAATATCCATCATTTATTTTCATGATCCTTCTCTTTTTTTTCTCTCTCTCTTTTTAATTCTTTCATTCATTTTATATTTCCTTATCTTTTCGATCTGTATTTTATTTGTCAATCTTTATTCGCTCATTGTCTTTTTGCTTTAACATTACATTCTTTCTCAGCATTGTTCTTTAATATATATATATATATATATATATATATATATATATATATATATATATATATATATATATATATATTGTATATCGAAGCTAATTATACCGAACCAATATTTCCTTTCCAAAATTCTGTATGCTTTAATCAAATTTACACCCTCTACCCAATTTTCATCACTCAGTATCTCATGATTCTTTGGGAAAAATTTCTTTTCTTTCTGATAATTTTCTTCCTCGTAATCATTTCGAGAAATCATTCATCACACTGCCGTTTTCGTTTCTAAAGCGAATTTTTATTGTTATAAACTATGATAACAGAACAACATTCTTAATGATCCAGACATAAATAGTCTTGATTACAATGCACTCCGTTTATTACAAAAGTTCAAAGCTTTGTTTAATCAAGTTATCCATTTTAAATATTAGAGATGTTAATTTTAGCGCTCTACTTTATTCGGAATGAACCAGTTCTTGAAAATCTATGATCAACTTACATATATGAGAAAAAATGAAATATGTTTACACACACACACACACACACATGTATTCACAAAAATACACACACATATACATATATATGTCTATAGATACATATGCGGCTGTGTGTGTATCTCAATATATTCCATTTTTTTCTCATTATATAAATGCTTCCTCACGGGTGAGCTCACTACTGAAGGAATTAACTATTGATAGTCTTGTAATACAAGTCTCTTCGAAAGAATTGAGTTCTTTGTAGCCCATGGTGTGATGATTATCGTCGTAGGAAATGGACACGGTGACACGAATTCAAATACTAGACGAAACTGATTTCATTTCACATAGCACTGATAACCTTGGGAAAGGTATGAATCCAATTATTCTCCCTCCAGCTATGGGTAAATAGTAGGGCAGACTGGGTTCTTCAGCCTTGATGAGACAACAAGTCTTGGATAAGGAAAACTCTGAATTCAAACCTATTAAACTCCGTTTACAAATTGACCTTGTATCATATCCTGCAGGAGCGGAGGGGTTGGTAAATATGGTTAAGTGTATATATCTAAACAAAAATAAAAATGATACATATACGTTAAAATCCCTTTGGCTACGCAAGGTTTCCTCGTGACTGTTCTGTTGAATTTCCAGCTGGAGTAAAAGTCATCCGGGTTTCAATCCCAGCTTCAAGCATCACCCGTGTATAACAGCTGCACTGAAGAGTTGGGTTACAACGAAACCTTCCGTCTGTGTATGACTATATATATATATATATATATATATATATATATATATATATATATATATATATATATGCAACACATCTTCAATGAGCTAGATTAGGCACAAGGTCACATTTTAAGCGGAGGACAACTGGTTTAAATAGTGTCTATTTAATCTATAACTGTTACACATATATATATATATATATATATATATATATATATATATATAGAGAGAGAGAGAGAGAGAGAGATAGAGAGAGAGAGATGGGGGGTTGTGTTGGATGCATGAATCAAAATGAAAAGGTCTATTCTTATCTAATTAAATGTTACTTATGAATTGTATATGAATTATATCAGTGTGGATTTTAAAATTTTATTTTCTAAATAAATAAGATAAAATTTATTAATACTCAGCACATCGCATTAAGAATATATAAATATCAACGTTAATAACAAAGTATTTTCTATTATTTAGTTTCGTTTTTTATATTATCAATATACTTTCGTAACTGTTTTATTCAGTTGGTACATGTCACAAATAGCAGTTCAAAGCTTGGTCTTTTACTCGGATTTCATGGGTAATTATTCACTAAGCACTTTGCTCAGATGTGGCACAAGGCCATATGAATAGGGCACCCAATGAGAAACGAACTCACTCGTGAAGGTTTGCTAGTCCAACTTGCTAACCATTACACCACCCGAGGCGCCCTTAGGTTTGATTGCTACTTCAGAAGAGAAACACACTGTATGAAACTTTTATGTATTAACGGACTGTCAATTCTTAAATTGTGTAAACGAAACTTTTAATAAAAAAAAAACTATACTTTTCTTTTGCACTTGCTGTATTCATATGAAAATTAGAAATTGTTTTTAAAGAAATATTTTCGCCAACGCGCGATATTTTATAAAATCGGATAGATCAACAAAACAAATTTCAGATTTTTTTTCATTTTTATCTACTGATTTTTTTGTCTGTTCATTTTTCTTCATTTTTCTTCTTTTTATTAGTTAAATAAACGGTGGAAAAAGCAGAGGCTTTAGAAGTGACAGTGATTTATTACACCGATTAGTCATTTAAAAAATCGTTTAGCAAACAAATGAGCAAGATTGACATCCGCAGCCATGATAAAAAAAAAAATTTAATACTTGGGAGGTCATTTTTTTTAAAATTATCACAAAGCAAAAGATCTGATGGAAATTGTAAAATACTCTACAAGTTAAAAAACAAAACGAAACAAACAAAAAAAAAAAGATCAACTTTGCTTTCAGAAGCACAAACATTTTCCCGTAGTTACGAAGATAATGTGATGAAAAGTCTTCAGCCAGACCACAAAAGGAAGCCATGTCTTTTTGATTTAAAAAAATAGTTTGGCAAATTAAGATGAAAATAATTTGGCCAACGTCTTAAACTCTCCATGAAGATTTACTCACTTTATCTAATAAAGTCTCACACTCAAGAATATAAAAACCTTTAAGTTCAGGTCAAAAAGTTAGATGATGAATGTTATTTAACTATTAATGATGCTCAGCTGAAAGGATGCTTTCTTCATTAAAATGAGTATGAATATGATAGTAAATGGGGTATATGAATTAGTATAAGATTTTCCAAATGTCATCTAGGGATTTTTAAAATAGAATAAGATTTTTAATTTTTTTTTTCACACTTAGGATTATGAAGTAAACCATGGTATTTTAATAACTGATGTACATTTATTTCCATAGTATAAAATAATCTTTGGTTTGTTTGATAGAATATCAGCCTTTGTAGGTTATTTAATGCCAAAGCTATTCTCATAGAAGAACATTAATGGTACTATTTAACCCATAGCTGGGAGGATTAGGGGGTTCATACCTTTCCCAAGGGTATTTGCCCGAAAGTGAACGTTATAGAGCGACTGGAGTACGAACTCGCGTACTACGATTCCGCTGTACATCGCTTTAACCATTACACCACGAGGACATCCCCCTTATAAGTTAATCTGTACAACAAAATATTCACAAATCATCAAATATCTATGTTCTTTCATTTTTAAATATTTAAGAAACTTTTCGGACACCCTTTACAAAATATAGGGAGTCAAATTTTCTGTTTCAAAATTTCTTTTATATTTTGAATTCCCTTTTTCATTTGACGTTTTAGTAAAACCAGTTTTATTTTAATTTCATGGGAAATTGAATTAAATTGTGCAATGAATTTTATAAAACATTGAAAAGTTAATAAAAATTAAAATTTTTATCACATTTAAAGGAATTACAAATATAGTTTCTATTTAATTGACAATCAGCTTTCAAGCGCTTTTTTTTGGGCGGGTGGGGTGATATTCGATTCGTGTGTATTGTAAGTAATCGTAGGTAAACCTTGCTTATGCCAATAAATGTTGACAAATCTATTTCTTCTTATATCATGAAATAAATACTTACCTCGTGTTCTGTTGTGCTAGTAAATTTTTTGTTATCTCAATCAGCCCTTCACTAGAATAGCTCTTGAAAACAATCCGATATGCATTTGACCAACGATCTTATTACGAATTTGTTTTTTTAAGTATATGGATTTATAGTATTTTTATAAGTCAGCTTTTGATCGAGGAAACAAACGTTTCCGTGAACAGAGAACCACCAGAGAAAGAGACGCAGAATCAGGAATAAACATTGTCTTCTTTTGTAGTTTCTCATAGCACCCCGACCCTCATTTTCATCATGGGTAGATGACATCAGTTGCCCAGGCTTTATCATCACACAGATATTCAACGCTGTTGAACTCAGCTTTTTTGATAACTTTTCTATACATGCCCGAGACCATTTTGCTTACAATTTTACGATAGTTCGACCCAAAAGAAAAATAATAGAGAGGAATTACTGACAGATTTTGGGATGGAGAACTTAATTCATTTACGTAATTGAAATTAACTAAGCTTACATAATAAAGAGGGGAGGTCACAATTGAAATGTTCTCGCGGGAATTGAACTCATTTAAGGAGTAATGTGTTTGAGATGAACATACTAATTATTGCTTAATCTTTGGCGAGGTAAACCGCATAGTAAACGCAGACTATTTTAGCCCATGGCCAGTTTAGAAGATAAACAATTTAATCACTATTTTACCTTATTGGTTTTCAATTCAAGCTTTATCAATTTTGAGATATGTTAAATTGCTTCTACTTGCTGCGGCAGAGAGTGAAGGAAGATTTAATCATTGTTAATTTGGTCTGTGTTAACTACATCACCATGGTAAGGCGCACAAAATAGTCGCATTTCTATTTTTTAAGTTAAGCAGGTAAACTTTTACATAAATCTTTGAGAAAGGTCATAGAGTAAAATTGAAGAATGGCGAGAAGAAAGATAAGTACCTAGACGTTTGCTAGGGAACTGAAAAAAATTATGGAGCATGGAACTGACGGTGATATAATTGTAATAGGTGTGCCCGGTAAAATCAGCTAAGGATTGGTAAAAAGACTGGAGGTATTGTTAATAGAAACACGAGTGGAAACCATCCAACTGAAATCACTGTTAAAAGCTGCCAGAATACTGAGAAGAGTCCTGGAGATTTGACAAGACTTCTTCTCTCATAAACTCCAGTGAAAGACCATCAACTGATGCTTGTGTAAAAAACTATCAAAGGATTAAAAAGATGATAAATATTTGACCTTGTCTACAAATGGCCTCTACACAAACCGATATATATATATATATATATATATATATATATATATATATATATATATATATATATATAGATGTAAATCATATCTAAACAGATTATTTATTTCTCTTCATTATTGCCGAATAAAGTGTAACAGTTTATTTTGAACTCAAAATTTTTACTAATGCACTTACTCCATTGAACTATTTCCACAGATATGCCTTTGTACTGTACTAATGTAGAAATTTGTAGTCAGTCAATAATGGTTTTTATCTTCTTGATAATATATATATATATATATATATATATATATATATATATATATATATGCGTGTATGTGTGTGTGTGTGTGTGTCTGCAAATGAAATCTAGCTAAAAATGCGTATCATTCCGAATTTAATTTACAACTAAATAATATTTTCTGTCCGTGATTGCGCACTATTTCATTTTTAATCATCCAGAATCCTGTTAAAACGGAAACAAGTATGGAATGTTATTTTGTCGCCTTCACCCGTCCTTAAATAAAAGCAGCACAGTCAATATGATGGACAGTAGTAACGAAACTAAATCCAGAGATTAAGAAGAGTTTCTTGCATATGTCCCACGATGTATATATATATATATATATATATATACTTCCTTATGAAGTTACATATTGAATATTTCCTTTTTTTTTCCCGAACTTATAATGTGTCTTTTGCTAGATCATGTCTCTGTGAAACAGTGGCCAACCTACACTTAAATGTTCTTAACTGAGGAACCAAGTAATAAGCTTACCTTAACCAGCAAAGCACTAACGAATTTGGCTTTCATTGAAGTAACCAAGCCAAAAGGGTTTCACTTTGGTCTTTGCATTTTCAAACGCATGCCCCGATGAATAACCTCCGTAACCAAATTATCTATGCATTTATACACAAAGCGATCCATCTGCCGGGTCGATATCGGCTTTTTCTGCCGGTATTCATCTTCTGCAATTTGCATGGTCTTGTGCTTGAAGCTCGACTCAGATTGGATAGAATCTTAAGAAGTGTTGGAAGGAAGAAATGAAAGAAGGAAAGACAACAAGAACAGAGATAAACAGAGAGCAAAAAAAAAAAAAAGAAAGGAGGAAAAAGATAAAACCGAAGGATGGATAGTAAAAAATAAAGAGAAAAAAAAAACTAGTAAATAGGAATGAATTAGCGAGACAGAGGGTAGGAATTGAAAAGAAACCAAGAACCTGATTTGGAAGAGGAAGAATTGAAAAAGCAAAGAGGTGACAAAAGACGAGAAAAAAGTAAAATAAGGAATATTTTGAAGAGAGAGCAAGTGACCTGTTCAAGATAATGTATTGTAAATGCTGAAGAAAATGCAGGAGAAGAGATAAGAGGATAAATAAAATACAACAGATAGATTTTAAAAAAAACTCAGTGAATAAAAATGAAAGGGAAAAAAGATCACATTAAAAAAAGTAAAGAAATAGCAAAAAAATTATCTGGATAGAAATATGATTAAAAGCACAAGAAGGAAAGAACCACATAATGAAGAGATACGAAAAAGATGAATGACGCAAGCCAAAGTAGAAGAAAGATAGAAAATGCAGTCAGGAACCACTTGACATTCTCATGAATACTTATAAAAAAGTATTGTCCAAAAATGTTGTACAGGATTACCAGACTTTGAAATTGAAACTGATCATTCAATTCGGACAAAGGAGCATATATAGTCATTATAAACAGCAAGAATATTTGAGTGTTCCAGCAAATAATAAATAGAAAAAGAATTAATAAAAAAAGGAAAACATTAAAAGATACTGGAACCTCAGATGGATACTAAAAAGTTATTAGATAAGAATGGGACTGATGTATTTTTTAAAACCGCACACGTAGTGCATTCAATAAGTTTCCATACTTTTTTGTACAGGCTTTTACAATTGTCATAGACTCTTGAAAATCCAGTATGTTATTTCTATACATCTTAAAAAATCGCTGACTAAATTTTATTATTTCAGGTTCAAATGAACAGCTACAACAGGAATTGGAATACACCTTACTAAAGCCTGACTGTCACAGCTGGTGCATTTCTAAAATGCAATCTGGACGTGAGGACAATTTAGAAGAACGATATTCAATAAAACTGTGTTTTAAACTTGGAAAAAATGATACCACAGAAACGTATGGAATGCTTCAAACTGCTTTTCGACCATCTTGCATGAATCGAGCATCGGTTTTTGAGTGGCATACGAGATTCAAGGAAGGCAGGGAGTCTGTGAGGGATGATGAGAGGTGTGAGAGAAGTAAGGAAATCAATAGACCAGAGTTGATTGGCCGAAGGGTTAGGGTTAGGGTTACTATGTTGAGGTTTTAAGGGAGTTCAGGAAGAGATCGGGTCAGCGGCATTTCCACCAGGACAATGCACCAGTCCACAATTCCATCCTTGTCACAGACTATTTGACCAAGATGGGCATCAAGACAGTTCCTCACCGTCCCTATAGTCTAGACCCTGCTCACTGTGACTTTTGGTTATTCCCTATGCTCAGAGGCTGTCGTTATGAGACAACTGAGGAGATGAAAGAGGCTGTGACGAAGGTCATTGACACTCTCACAGAAGAGAATCCCATGGGGCCTTGCAGAAGTTGTTATAACGGTAGAACAAGTACATTGCAGCCGGAGGAGATTACTTCGAAGGGGACTAGAGTTTCATATGTGTACTAACAATAAAAGTGCCCATACGAAAAAAAGTCTGGAAACTTATTTAATGATCCTCGTATGTCTAAATTGGGTCAGGAAAGGAATTCATGGAAAATTATTTATCAGATCGAAATAATTCAAATAAAAAATTTCCCTGACATCAAATCTTAGAATACGATGACTGCATCCCCCACAGAGGGGTGTCTTACCGCCACATGTGTAATATAGTGTCCAGTGCTAAACTGCATCTTGTAAAGAGGCTCAAGATATGGTTATCTGAGGAATGTGAATAATTCTTCATTACCATTACACCAAGTTTCACTTTGATAATATCTAGCGGGTCACATTTATGGGTCAAAATACTGCTGTATGGATGCACAACTTAGACGCTAACTAAACGGCTGGAGAAGAAGGTAGACGGCAATTACACAAGAATACTGCTAGCAATATTGAACAAGTCCTGGCGGCAACAAACCACAAGGCACCAACTATCCTCCCATCACGAAAACTATCCAAGATAGACGAACCAGACATGAAGGATACTGCTGGAGAAGCAGGGACGAGCTCATAAGTGATGTACTCCTACGGACCCCCACATATGGCCGGGCAAAAGCAGGACGACCAGCTCGAACATACATTCAGCAGGTATGTGAGGATACGGGATGTAGCCTTCAAGACCTGCCAGAGGCGATGGACGATAGGGAGAAGTAGCGAGAAGGGTCAGTGATATCCGTGCTAGCAGTACGACATGATGATGATGATGATGATGATGATTAATTCATGATGACATATACCTGTGTCCAAAATTCTTTTTAGTACATAGACAAGAAATGTTACTAGAAACGTATGATGTACGTAATTTCAAACATTTTTGGCATAAGATTATCCTAGACGGATTGACATTAACATAGGAAAATAGATGAATAAAACAAGTTTAGAACAATTAATGGGGGAGAAAAACTTCTGGGAATCGTGTGCACGACAAAAATTTGACCGTATTAGCAAGTTATAAGCACAGAATCTGTAAAGTTACAATTAACTTGAAAAACTCGAAATAATAATAATAATAATAATAATAATAATAATAATAAGAAGAAGAAGAAGAAGAAGAAGAAGAAGAAGAAGAAGAAGAAGAAGAAGATGAACCGACTATATGTTTCAAGAAAAGAGGGAGGAAGAGGACTTGCCAGCATTGAAGACAGTGTTGACGCATCTATACAACGACTCGAAGACTACATACAGAACACATAGAGAACTCATTACAGCCATCAGAAACGATAATGATGACACAATGAAAAACAGAATGACAATAACTAGGAATCAAAAATGGGAAGTGAAGCAAATCTATGGACGTTTTAAGCGACTAATAAACACTTTCACACGCGACAAAACCTGGACATGGCTAAGAAAAGGATAGTTTAAGTGAGAAACAGAATCTCTCCTAATAGCACCACAAAACAATGCCATAAGAACCAACCATATCAAAGCGAGAATGGATAAGACGCAAAAAATAGACTATGTGGTAACAGAGATCAAACCATCAATCGCATAATAAGCGAATGCAGCAAATTAGCGCCGGAGGAATATAAGACTAGACACGATTAGGTTGACAAGGTGATCCACTGGGAGATGTGAAGAAATTTTATTTGACCTTACGAACAAATGGTATATGCATAAACCAGCACCTGTCCAAGAATATAACACACATAAACACATTTGGGACTTTGACATACATGCGAATCATCGAATCTTGGCCAGAAGATCAGACCTATTAATAATGAACAAAAAGAAGAGAACTTGCAAAATTGTGGACTTTGCTGTCCCGGCTGACCACAGAATAAAACTGAAAGAATGTGAAAAGAAGGATAAGTACCTCGACCTTGCGAGGGAATTGAAAAAACTGTGGAACATGAAGGAGACAATTATACCAATTGTAACTGGTGTGTTTGGAAGAGAAACTAAAGGATTATTAAAGGGACTGGAGAACTTGGAAGTTGGCAGACGATTGGAGACCCTGTAAACTACTACATTATTGAGAACGGACAGAATACTGAGAAGATTCCTGAAAACATGAGGAGACTTGCTGCCACTCAGACTCCAGTGAAAAGCCATCAGCTAACACTGATGTAAAAAACTATAACGGTGGAAATAATAATAATAGAAGATATAATGGAAATTCTCAAAAGAAAACAAAATGAAAAACAAAAAAACAAGACTCTGATACAAATAATAAGAATGTGCAACCAGGATATAGAAATAGAATTTGTCATTGAAAAATGTGCCATGATCGTAATAAAAAGAGCGAAAAGAAAAACCGTAAAAGGAATAGGACTATCAAAGTATTAGAATGACTGAAGAGAATGAAAATTCCAAGTACTTGGAAATGTTTTAAGCGAACAAGATAATAAGAGAGTACCTCAGAGGAAAGAGAAAGCTTCTCTAAATAGCAAAAATCTCAGTGAAGGAATAGACATATTGGCAGCTAATCTTGTTTGATACTTGGGACCGTTCTTAAAATTGATTAGGTCGGAACTCAGACAAATGGACCAAAAGACAAGACAGTTGATGTCTACACTCGTGGCCTCATATCTGAGAGAAGATATTGAGAGACTATATGTGTCGAGATTTGTAGGAAGAAATCTCGCCAGCATAGAGGAATGCGTAGATTCAGCAATATAAGGACTCGAGGAATACATTTAAAAAAAGCAAATAAAGACAAATTAAAGCGGCCAGTAGCAGAACTGGTGACTGTTGTACTTACAGAAAAAACAATAAAAACCAGGAAGCTGAAATGGAACGAAAAGAATAACCTCATGGATATTTCAAACAACAAACGGGACATTTTGCGCCCAAGAAGACATGGTGATGGCTACAAAAAAGAAACATCAAGAGTGAAGCGGAATCTGTTTTGATAACTGCTGAAAGCAAGGCCATAAGGACGAATTATATTAAAGCGAAGATCAATAATACACGATAAAAATGCAAGTATAGCAGATGTGGGGAAAAGAGGAATAATACAGCTAACTGGAACAAAGGGAAGTCAAAACTTGCCATGACTGGAGCGAATTGTACAAGAGACTGTAGAGATTAAAAAATTAAAAAAAAAAATTAATTAAATAAAAAAGTTCAAAAAGTTCAAAAGATCCCAGAGGCCCCTGACTGGAAGTTGGAACAACTCATACCCGTAAAAAAGACCTGTCCCTGCGCAAAAGATAAATTCGACCTCATTTCAGCCTCTACAATAGCACAGAACCGACAGTCTTTCACGCAGCCACAAACAGCAATCACATGACTGATTAAGTTTAGTAACCTGACATCATGTCTCCTGCCTCCTGACACCATCGAAACCAACATTATAAAAATTCCAACTTTTGACGTAACACTGAAAACGACTAGTGCATTTCAACGCCTTTTTTGGGAGTAACGATTGTACACAAAAAGTCCAGGAAAGCATTCCTCGCTACAAAGGTGGCCATGTGAAAGCCCCAAAATAAAAGGTATTTACAATCTTTGTTTCCTTCCTTTTCTTTCTTTCCAGCCTTCACAGACTCAGAAGCCAAAGAGATAAATGAGGTAGAGAAGAAAACCAACGGAGCCAGATATCTAAATCCTAAACCCTAAAAAACAATAGCCAACAACAAGAATTATCATAACCCCTAAAAGATTCAAATTTGTCCATACTACTAAACAAATTAGAATCCGTCGAAGAGAATGAAACATATAAGTTTTTCTGAGCTTCTGCAATACAAACGGATTCCCTTAATCTCTGCCAGAAGACCTGACCTTGTGATAAAAAAGGAGAGAACAAATCATCTAATAGATTTTGCCGTCTTGGCCGACTAAAGAGTAAATATAAAAGAAATGAAGGAGATAGATAAATACTTGAACCTTGCCAGAGAGCTAAAAAATCTTTGGTGACGGTTATACCAAATATATATGTTGCGCTTGGAACGGCCCCAAAAGGCACGTAAGAAAAAAACTGGATTAATTGGAAGCCAGAGGAAATTCAAGACCATCCAGACTAAAATATAATTAAAATCTACCAGGTGATTGTTTTAATTGTAGGTTTTTTCCAAGCTTGATTTAAAAGGTAGACACCAGTACGGTGGAAAAGGATGGACATATATGAGAAAAGGATTCGAGGCAGTGGAATAGAGGAAGTCTATCAGAGAGAAGTAAATAAGAATGCGAACGGTGTGTGTGGGGGTTCAAAGTCTTGGTCAGGAATTCATCGGACGTCTTGCATAAAAATAGAAATGTATCAGCAGCAAATCGGCCGGAGGTCTCGGAGTGGTTGAAAAAACCTCAAACAGAGAAGCCGTTGGTGGGAACGTGGGATAGAAAACAAGAAAAAGAAAGTTAATTGGTTACTAGGCTAGGAAATGTGAAGACAGACCAAAAGTAATGACATCAATTTAGGTGTGAGTTCAACGAAAGGGATCCATACCTACCACGAAGCTGTGAAAACGGAACCAGCGTGTAACTACGCGTAAGAACTACAACTAAAAACGATAAAGATAATATCAAGATTTGCGTCTGCTCTTTCTCTACTCACGACGGTTTGTTTCTCTTTGTCAATCAAAAGTGATCGACTCTTTTTTTATATTAGTTTTTCTATCTCTTCAGTGACTACCAAAAGGGTAGTAATAAATAAACTTCGTATTATACGAACCAGCAAACATGCGATCGTCACTTTTTCTCACGATGAGGTTACAATTGTAGTCCGAGAGAAACTTAAAATGTAGTGCTACACTCATAGACCCATTTAGCCCTAGTGGTACAAATGTCTATGTCTAGGTTGATGGCATGGATTTTTATGTGGGTAATAAAGTGTATAAATGGCCAAAGCCGTTGCGTTACAATCTAGACTCAAGTAAAAGACCACCAGCTTTAGTTGGAGTGAAAACTCACAGGAAGAAAGATAAAATGTTCTATACCCCATTAACAACCGATTACAGAAACCAATGAAGCAATTATTATGTGTTACTTTGCTATCTAAAGAGAGAAATAAAAAGTAATTGACGAGATATAGAGGTTAAATACTATGCAAGAATTATTCCTTGCAAATTGATATGTGAGTCCTAACTAATGATAACTTATCATTTAAGGATATAAAAGAATTAATCAATTCAAAGTCCTGGAAATAGAAATTGAAAACATGTGGCACCATGAAGAGACCATTGACCGCGTAACAGTAGAAGCCCTGCGCATGTTAAAGACAAAGAGATATAAACATAGTAGCAAGGCACCTGGCAGGCGCAGCTGAAATCTAAATAAAAAACGCTTTGAAGAACGATTCATCTCTTTGGAACAGAACTAACAAATTGACAGAAATATCCCCCAAAAGTAGCATCCAGAACATAGATATACTGAATAGATATACTCGCTACCTTCGCTCACCCAAGGTCTTGCTTAAAGACAAGGTTAATGATTGTAAGAAATCTAAAGTAAAGCGGGCACCATCAAAAAGAAATGAGAGGAATAATAATTCTTCAGAAGAAATGAAACCTATTCGAAACGAAGTCCTGCAGTAGAAATTTCATCCAAACAATTAATACTAGGGCAGTTCCCTTGTAAGCTTCTAAATACCATTCTTAAAATGGGCAACTCTAGAACTCAGGGTAATAGATCAAATGACACGGAAATTGGTGACTATATACAACGCCTTATATCTGTAAGATATTGTAGACGTATGCTACGAAAAGAAAGAGGAAATGGACTCGTCAGCGTTGAGGACTACGTAAAAGTTTCAACACATGGTCTTAAAAAGTACATAAAAAAGATCGAAGAAAGTCTCATTAGAACTGCCAATAACGGCGATAGTAACATAAGAACTTTAAGGGAAACAACTGAAATAAAAGATAGAAAAGAGAAATGGGAAGAAAAAAAATGAATGGGTATTTTAAGTGACAACCTGTCGAGATTGCATAAAAGAAGACCTGAACATGTCTGATATATATATATATATATAGAACAGCATACTCCTTTGAGAAAGTCAGTTTTTAAGCAGAATTCTGTTGGAAATCCAATTTTTTGATTACTATTTTTCTTCGGTCGATCGTCCTTGTCTTATCACTATTCTTTAAGCCATCCGCTTCGTTTAGAAGCATAAAAACTTAGACTTCTTTTGTACACACCCATTACTTTATTCAATTTCAGATGTTTTTTATATTAACAGACGCGCAAACCGTGAGCTAGCTCTTTGAAGCACTTACAGTATATACGAACGCACATTTTTTGCCGGTCTATGATTCATGGCTTCTTCGGTCTTACTAATTAGAAAGTTAATATCTAACTTATAACTTCTAGAATCCATAGTAAAATGAATTTAAAATCCCACTGTGAGGACCTAGCTCTCATTTTCCCTTGCAGGTTTACCAAATGTCAAACTCCGTTAACTATGGCTAGACACTACAATCCCAATCTTGATCACAACAGTTTCATTCTCTTCAAATTATCCACACTTCGTTCCAAATCTTTTATTTAACTGTACAACTGGTTTGAATTGAAAGTTTGACTTATCCTCAACTGGTTGCTATCGAAAGGCTAAATAACTCATCTTCATTACTATTTACCCATAGCTATGTTGAGATGTGATTGTTTCCCGCCTTTTTCAATGGGCATTAGCACGAAGTGAATCACAAACGACTTTAACAAGGATTGGAACTCGCTCCTTTTATGTTTCATTTCCTCCAACAATAACTTTCTTACAGAACAAGCCTTTATATATCTAAGTAACTGGATATGTTCGCATAAGATTTAAATCGGGAGAAATATAATTTTAAAAAGATGGAAAATGGAAAAGAATGATAATTATTACTGCTATTTGAAAACTTAAATCAACTTATGTTGGTAGAGTTAAAATCTGAAAATCTTTGAGCTTTTCAGTGCCGAACAGAAACAACGGATTAATATGATTTTCATAAAATAGATACATTCAGACTTCGGGAAAAACAACACGTGAAAATCATAATCAATAAATAATACAATCAGTGAAGTTACTTTCAAAATGCTATAGGCACGAGCGCCTGGGGTCGTAGCAAAACAACTGAGGTACAGGGAAACGTTTAATGATACGAGATGCAGGTCAAAAGAAATAGTAGATTTCAAACTGTTTAAACCGCTCAATTCCCCGGGTTAAGCTTTAAGTAAAGATGACGAATGAATGTAAGAAATCTGTGCTTCTTTTCAGATGACCTATAGCAATAAATGTTAACCATTGCTAAGAAGATTCAATCATGTAAGAGAATTAAGATATGCGTAAATAATGAGTTCACATGCAATGGATTGCAGGAAAGATTTTCTTAATTATATATATAAATATATATATAAGGAGAGAGACAGAGAGAGAAATATATATATATATATATATATATATATATATATATATATATATATGTGTGTGTGTGTGTGTGTGTGTGTGTGTGTGTACAGCTGTCTTTGGAAAATCTCGGATGCTTTATTCAAAATATTGAAACTTTGAATGACCGAATTAAGTTTGTTATAATACATACGTTATAAGGCTTATATATATATATATATATATATATATATATATATATATATATATATATATATATATATATATATATATAAAATGTTAGTCTCTTTGACTCTGGATTTAGAATTAAATGTCAACAAACCTCTTTTACAAACATATATATATATAGGGGTATGTGTGTTTTTGTGTTGTTTTTTTTTTGTTTTGTTTTGTTTTTTGTTTGTGTGTGTGTGTGTGTGTGTGTGTGTGTGTGTGTGTGTGTGTGTGTGTGTGTGTGTGTGTGTGTGTGATTCTTGAGTTCAAGGGCTGCTGATAAATGTTTGTAAGCAACATGAACTAACGTTAGTCCTTGTAATTCCATAATTATCAGAACTGTATCCGTGTTTGCACGAATGAGAGAAGTCCGTAATGCTGTAATTTACATTTCGAACTGGTGCAATCCACATTGAATGTTTTGACATTCGATTATTTTTCGAGCATAAAATAAATTAGAATGCAAAATTACAATCTAAATTCTAGGGGCATACATTTAATGAATATATATATATATATATATATATATATATATATATATATATATATATATATATATATATATATAAGAAGTGCCAGATGAATCATTGAATGTTAGAGTAATGTATCTCAGATTAAAAGTATTGCAGAAAACATTTTCAAGTTTTTACCATTACTATTAACACGATCAATTTGCCAAAAATATACCTGACTGAAAATATATATATATCGAATAATAATGGGAACACATTGCCTTAGAAAACAGGTTAGATGCCGTTTCTTTATACTTTCATCAATTTTTCTTGGACAATTAACAAACTATTTCGTCAAGAAAAAAAGTATTTTCTCTATTAGAAAACGTGCGTTCAATAGAAATCCGCACAATATTTTTGATTATATTTCATAGTAAGTGAACATTGACATGAATAAATATATTGACAAAAAAATACATCAATGTACACATACATGAACACGCTCACACAGGGGATATATATATATATATATATATATATATATAATCATATAAACAATCACGCTGAAAATTGCAATATATATGATGCTGCTCTATGGGTAATGACTTATTTTCACATGACGACGAAAGAAGTTGGTTAATAACATATTTCGATAGAACAATGTGTTTTCTGATATATATATATATATATATATATATATCAAAAGACAATTATTATGGAATTATTCAGATTGAGAATATATGAGAGATTTCATATAATTCTCAAGAAATGTATGATGTATGACTATTAATATATAAACGTATTAGAATATATAAAAATCTCACCAAGAGCACATATATCTGTAATAAAATTGTAAAGAAAAGTCAGTGGACGGGTATTTTCCTCTTAAACATTTATTTTATCGACTGCCAAGAGCATCTGCTTCGGTCCATAGCCTGTCGAAATAAATGTTTAATAGCAAAAGGACAGTCTGTTGTTTTTTCTGTCCAATTACACACACACACACACACACACACACACACACACACACACACACACACACACGCACACTCACACACACACACACACACACACACACACACATATATATATATAGAGAGAGAGACGGACTGATTGAGAGACAGAGATAGATAAATAGATAGATCTTAAGTGGTATTTTCAAGTGCCGAAATACATAAAAAGGCATTGAGCTTAGATCATTAAACCCTTAAAAATTGATGCATGTATTTTTTTGAATTTGTATCAGTACATGGTTTGAAAATTAAATTCAGTCTTCTTGTACTAAGAAAACTATTTGGAATTTTATACACATTCACACATAAATACGCACGCACACACTTAGACACATACATGCATACATATATATGTATACGTGTGAGTGTGTGTATAAGAGATGGTGTGTGAGAGCGTATGTGTTGTAACTGTTGAAAATATAAGTTTCCATTGAGTGTCTGATTGAAGTTTAAAATCTCAAAATGAATAAAATGTCGGTAATCCCAACATGCACTGAATTACTTTATCGGTGAAACTCCAAAATTAGAGCTTGGCTGCGGAGATTCATCAAAATCAAATCATTGTCTTTCATGTTGAACATTGCTATTAAAGACATATTTTTCGTCACTCGTAATAACATTGCTGAAAATCGGTCTTTTCAATATGCTGAAAGAAAACTTGTCACTACCTTTTTCGAATGGCACCAGATCGTGGATTTCGATGAATTGAGACCATCTGATAAGTCTCGAACACTTTCTCGTGGATTGCATTTCACCAAATCTATTAAATTACCGTGATCAAGGTCTGATAAATGGTTTGTCTGGGGTTCATATCTTATTGACATATCACTTGAACGAAAGTTTGAAAACTAGTGTAGGACTTGGTGGTCAGTAACGGCATCTTGGCTATAAACACTGCAGATTGTCTAGACTGTTTCTGTTGTGTTTTTATTATTCATAAACCCCCGCAATATTTCTTGCTGAATATGCACTCTCAGTTCGTTCATTTAAGACGTATTATTAAAACAGTTTAAAATATGATACCTGCGCATTCACTAATGAAATAAGAATGGCTGATTATGGCACAATTTAATAAGATAATTTCCTGGTGCATTTAAAACATTGGACGTTTGATATGCGTAGTCATAACTTGGGTTTAAAAACAGATTATTCATAATTCAACCCAATATATATATATATATATATATATATATATATATATATATATATATATATATATATATACTAAGAAAATACAGTTTTTAAACTAACAAACCGTTAAATTGTTAATGCAAGTCAAAAGTAATTGCAATAAGTAAATTCTAAAGGCCGGCCGTATATGTATGCATATATTTGGTTTGTTGGGTGAGGGTTTATGTCATATCAACATTTGTAGGTTGTTTAATGCGAAATCCGTCTTCATATAAATAACCAGTTTTATTTCAAACAATTTACTTTAGCATGAATACACAGTTTAATTGTCAAAAACATTTCTATTTCAAGCTATTCAGTTTAGTCAAACAGCCCTATTTCTGACCATTCAGTTTTGTATAAGTATAGTTTTTTTCAGACAGTTAAATGTCAAAGCATTTCTTTTACAAGCAATTCAGTTTAGCGTAAGTACAGTTTCAATGTCAAAAACAGTTCTATTTCAAACAATTAAGTTTAGCATGCAAAACAGTTCTCTTTCAAAACATTCAGCTTCGCATAAGCACGTAGTTTAATTGCCAAAACTGTTCTACTTCAAAGCATTCTATTTTACAAATGTACCCTGAGTAAATATCAAAACAGTTTTATTCCAGGCAATTCAGTTTAGCATAAATAGCCAGTTTAGTTCTATTTGACCCATAGATATGACCCTATCAAGTGCTACCACTCCGTGCAAGAGTAGACATGGGAGAAAAGGTTATGAAGGAGTACACCATCTCGAAAAGCATCCGAATTAGACGAACTAGTCATGTGGAACACTGCTGGAGGAGCAAGGATTGACTCATCGGCAACGTTCTCGTATGAACCCCTACAACCGGACGGGCGTTGGACGACCAGCTAGAGCTTTTCTACAACAGCTACGTGTGGACACGGGATGTAGCTTGGAATACCTGCTGGAAGCAATGGATGATAGTGACGGATGGCGTGAGAAAATAATGAATAAATGATACACATATATATATATATATATATATATATATATATATATATATATATATATATATTTGCATTATTCAGTCCAATTAAACCGGAGTCGGCAATAATTCCGTGAGAACAAAAAACATTTTAAATATTAGATCTGAAAAAGTCCTGCTATTTTCGTGTTATTGATTCATATAAATACCCATAAGAGGATGGAAATAAATTTAGAATCCTAATGTGACGTTTTTTTTGTTTTTCTTAAAGGTATATATATATATATATATACGTTGTTTTATGTGCACGTGTCAGCAGGTGTGTATGTGAAGAGTTTATTTCTGGTCGAGATTTGATCAAATATCTTTATCGTTTTTCACCCTTAGCTCTTAATAGATTTTAAGATTATAATCAGTGGTCGTCAGTGATTGATTGACATGGTCGAATACACTATCAGTGCTGAGAACAAGATATCATTTTGCACACAAATACACGCAAACACACACACAGTTGCATACATAGATATACGCTTGCAGATATAAAGTAAGTAAAGTTAGCGACCATAGTCGAGGGTGACCCGAAGTCTCCCTTTTCGATAGCTACTACACCAAGGTGTAGGGGAGGGCGCTACTCCATTCCCAGGATTGCTCCACTTTACCCTTGAACCGTACCTTATAATGCTGAGTGTTAAGCAAGGTGGTATCAAGTACCATTTTTAAAGTCTTTGGTATGACCTGGGATTGAACCCAGGTCTCCCGGGCCATTGGCGAACACTCTAACCGCTGGGCCAATGTCCCGGTCTTTCAGATATATATATATATATATATATATATATATATATATATACCTGTGCATGTGAATGAAAACATATATATATATATATATATATATTTGAGTAAGTTTTTATGTGAGGGCGCGTGTGTTGAGTTTGTATGTGCAAGTGTAAACAGGATAGTAAAGCAAAATTAGTAATATTCTTATATAATAATAAACGACTATATTATAAAACAAGATTAATTTGAATTTTAAAAATAAACAACAAAATAAGATTGGTACAAACCAGAAAATTTACTCATTATGGCCGCCATTTCTCTTTCAGTTTTTGTATCTACAAAACGATTTCATGCCTTCAAAAAAATATTCTTACATTTTATTCCATTCCTCCGCAATAGCAGTCTTAATCCAACCGATATTTGGATGGTATGTTGCATTTGTTTTGTTTTCTACCCCCACCTGATATATCATAACGAAAGCAGAAAGGTCTGTGCTTGATTGAGGCAATAAAGAAATTTCATTTTTTCGGAAATTTCATTTTTTCGGAAATTTCATTTTTTCGGAAATTTCATTTTTTCGAAATTTCATTTATCTTGGTTTCGACTGTAATCAAATCATATATTCTTTGTCTTGTCATTTCATTTACAAAATGTTTTTGACATACATAACCCACGAAGATTGGTATGCTATGAAACAGAAATAAAACCAAACCAAACAACACACAAACACACACACCCTCCCACCCACTTATCTATCTATCTATCTATCTATCTACACCTTGTAAATCTTTCGTTTCTCAATGTGACAAGGGCAGATATGTAGATAGGGGGATTGACATTTATCAAGAGAGAGTCAGAGAGAGTTTAGAAGCGAAACATATAAAGTCAGAGTAAGGAAAATGGGGATATATACAGAGAGACAAACAGATAGATAATGATATCAAGAAAAATATTGATCCAGAAAAAGAGGGTAAGAGAGAGAAAGAGCAAGAGACAGAAAGTGGGGTCATACATCTTTTTTGTCCGTAACCGAATGCTGACAACTCTACTCTTAAATCTGCGCCTTATAAACAATTATTTTCAGTGTGTATATCTGAAGAGAAATCACTGCCTAGGATTAGCTGAGTTTTGATTGAAATGATTCATTAAGAAATATTCGAAAAATATGATCTAAGAAAAATGTAAAAATGCGCGGAAAATCTTTTTTAAATATAGATTTAAGTATTTAAAAAAGATTTTCCGCGCATTTTTCATTGCCATTGTTCCCGGCGTGGTAGCACCAGATAGGGCTCTATCAATGGGTTAAATATAACTGACGGTATACTTATGCTAAACTGAATTGTTTGACTGAACTGAATAGCTTGAAATAGAAATGTTTTTGACAATTAAATCGTACTTACATTTAAACTGCGTGTTTATGCTAAACTGAATTATTTGAAATTAAACTGTTTTTTTTTTTTACATTGAAACTGTACTTACACTAAACTGAATAAGAACTGCTTGACTAAACTTAATAGATTGAAATAGAAATGTTTTTCACAATTAAACTGTACTTACATTTAAACTGCGTACTTATGCTAAACTGATATGTTTGAAATGGAACTGTTTTCATAAAAATGGATTTGGCGTTAAATAACCTACAAAGGTTGATATGCCATAAAACCCAAACAACCGACCAACATAATAGGAATAATAAATTTGTTTCTTTATTATATCAGGAAACTATTTAAAGATGAAGAATTAGTTAATTCACCGAATGACTTGGAATTACGCGCATGGTCATCGTTTGGTGAAAAAAATTCCTATGCAATTTTCCGGCCGAAATCTATAAAGGGTTTGTGGAAAAGCTGTTGAAAAGTCTACAAGACGTAAGCGCTTATATAAGTATTAAGGTTCATTTTCTTACAAAGCCATCTTGATAATTTTCCTGATAATTGCAGAAATGTGAGTGATGAGCAAGGAAAAACGATTCAATAGAAATATCGAAACAAAGATAAAACGCTACCAGGAACGGTGGGCTGACGACAACTGGAGTATCAAAAAGAATTTAAATAACATTTAATATAATAGGAAAGAGAACTGTTTTTACTATAGTTCTTATGTTCAAGGAGTTTTTACTTCTGCTATTAGTTTATCAAATAATTTGAAAATACTTGTTGGTCTTCGTGTATTCAATCATTTTATTCACAAAAAAAACTTAGTCTTATTTGATTTCAAAAATAGTATTTCTCACTAAGCAGACCAATATTTGTTGGTTTAGATATGAATTGAGAGGTTTCTACAATTTTACTTTGATAAATACTGTCATCGGTCAATATCACATATACAGAAAATAAATGGAAAAAATTATTTTTTCTAAAAATGAGACATTTCTGTTCAACAAAAGCGGCAGCTAACAGAAAAAACAAAACAAAAAAAAACAAAAAAAAAAAAACAGAAAAAAAAACCGTTAGGTCATTTTCAGATTCAATGTCCTCAGATTAGCTAAGAAAGTTGTTTGGCTCCTTGACACCATTTCAGTTTTTTTTGTTTTGTTGACGAAATTAAATTGTTTAATATGGTGAATGTATTTTTGCCAAAGGTTTGCTACATTTACAGGTGAACTTTGCATTTACCGTAAATGATGTGTAGATTTTGTGTTTTGAAACATTATATGAAATTATTATTTTTCTTCGACACAAACCAAATAAAAACGAACAATTATGAAATTTAGTTCAAATTTTGGCTGCTATGAAATCGTGCGTATTATATCAAGAGAATTTCTTCCAGAATTTCATTGTCAATTGTTAGGAGTGCGTATAATATAGGACCGAGTGTTATTACCGACTAATTACACTACGTATATCGGATTGCATATGCTTACATGTGAGACAGTGTGTGTACGTTGTGAGTGTAAGTGTACGTATGTTCGCAAAAAAATAAATAATATTATGTTTACGTATTTGTATTCATAAACACACATTCAAGTACACCACCTATTTACCGCGTCTCGGGGAAAAATGGTTGGTTTATACTTGATATATGGCGTTATGTCTGGTAGTAAACTGATTTGACCTTAATCTGTTTTTCCACTAGCAATTTTGGTTAAAAAAATCTACCTAATTCAAATTAGGAAACAACTATGAACAATGCATGAGAAGAAATAGAAGATTACTAATTTTGAACAAAAGAAGAAATAATTATCATTATCTAAAGAAGAATCTTCCGATTTCAATAGTCAACTGAGAATTTGCTTGAAATGGACTTGTGGTCTAATTCAATTCGTCACTCATTTTTTCTTATCAAAATTTTTGTCGTCCCTGGTCTTTTATATATATATATATATATATATATATATATATATACAAAAATCACTAGATTAGAGTATATGTGTGCGCTGTTTTCATATTTCACTAATTACACGATTGATGGAAATATTTTCTTTCTCCTTTTACTTTGTCTGACGTTATCTCTGTTTCTCTCTCTCTCTCTCTCTCTCTATATATATATATATATATATATATATATATATAAAGAGACAAACAGGACCACGTTATGCAAACTCATCTATTTGCCTTCTTGGTTGCAATATTTTTTAAATTTCATATAAATAAGTTAGTAAAGTTGGCGACTTCAGTCAAGAGTGGCCCGAGGGCTCCATTTTCAATAGCTACAGCACCGATGTGTAGGGGAGGACGCTACCCCAGGATTACTCCCTTTACCCTTAATCCTAATCGTATAATGCTGAGGGATAAGCAAGGGGGCATAACGTACCAATTTTTGAGTCTTCTGTATGACTCTACCTGGGATTTAACCCCAGTCTTCTGGACCATTAGCGAACACTACTCATTTGGCCAATGGCGCGGTCATCAACACACACATACATACACGCATTCATATACGCATATAAAGATGCATGAATATACATATATATATATATATATATACAGATTATGACCGTTATGAACAATTTCAAACGTTTTCTCATTCCAAATTTTTAAAGGTGCATAATAATCGGTGTTCCTTGTTACTTCCGATCAGAATATTTTATAATGTTTGAAAGATCAGAGAAATCTTTTGTATGGTTTGGCTTGGCTTGGTTTCTTTGTTTTAATGGCATCTCCATCTTTGAAGGGTATTTAATTCCAAAGCCATTCTCCTAGAAGAAGAGTAGTGTTAATATTTAACTCATAGCTGGAAGGATGAGGAGGTTCACACCTTTCCCAAGGGTATTTACCCGAAAGTGAACGGAATAGCGCGACTGGAATACGAACTCGCTTACAACGATACTGCAATCCAGCGTTTTAACCAATACACCACGAGGACAGCCACAGGAATCTTTCATATGAATTAAAAATAGATTTACTTGTACAGACGAACCCAAATAATCATAGTCAAGCTTTTTCTCTTTCTCTCTCTCACACGCACACTTGCATAAACACACACACACACACACACACACACACATATATATATATATATTGATGCTCTCCGGTAGCGTACATCATTTGAGTGCCCTACAGTATGAGTGCTATGTTTATGGTCATGATGTATTCATTGTCAAGAAGGATAGGAAAGTACCATCACTAAATAAAAATAGTACATTAGTATGCTCTGTGTTCTTCACCCTTTTCAGGTTTTGAATTCATTTGTTTCTAACCTCAAGCTGATTGCATTGCCGACTCGAGATCCCTCTCTTCTCCACTATTTAATCTTTTATATAGGAGAGCACAGACCAATGTATGCCGAGTGAATCGCCAACTGCCACATCTAGTAATTGAACTCGGTCTATCGAGTTCTTTTCGTTACGACTAAATCCATTATATATATATATATATATATATATATTCCTACCCGATCTTACTGCATCATCAGTCGAGGAAAATGTAAACATTGCATGCGTGGATGAGTGTAGACATATACAAATGCAACAACGGAGAAACTCAAGGAAACCCAGACGGTGACAAGGCTCTAAAATAAGAACACCAGTACACATATATCGGTAGGAACATCTCATTTACTGAAATAGATGTAAACATACGCCTGCTGACGGTGTGGAATGTTACTGATATGCTATCGATGATATCGAAATCTAATCTATCCAATATCATAAAACAAGATTTCTTCCAATTTGTAGCTCAGTCTGTACTACTATGTGGACGCATTACATAAAATCTGAAAAAGGGCATTGAGAAAAAGCTCTTTGGGAACTACACAAGAATGCCATGAGCTGCCTTAAACAAATCCAAGAAACAACACCCCACAAAACAGCAGCTCTACGGCCACCTACTCCCATCTCAAAAAACATTAAATAAGACAAACAAGACTTGCATTACATCGAAGGAGTAGTAAGGCTGAGCGTCTAAGCAGCGTTCTTTTATGGACGTCTACACATGGACGTGCTTCTGTGGGCCGACCAAAATAGACATACTTTCATCAGGCCAGCTAGAAGAGAAGGCTGACTGGCATAAAAGCGAAGAGAGTGTCTGAAAAGTCTGTGTTGTCAGTGTGACTCGATATATATATATATATACATATATATATATATGCATATATCCTTTTTTTAAATAAAGGAATTCAATATATATATATATATATATATATATATATATATATATATATATATATAATAACATCGACTTAATGCATTGCAAATATTTCCAATTACCCATGCATAGAAAACAAACCCATGCATGCGCAAGTCTGTATGTATGTGGCTGAATGTATCTGTGAGAATATATCTCTTTATAGAATTGAAAACTCTGTGTTGTAAAATATCTTACCTAATTTTATGATCTTCTCTTACAGTGGAAACTGTCCAAATATATATGTGTTTTTATTTATTTTTCTTTTTTTTCTTTTTGATCAATTTACCGAAAAAATGTTCAAATAGCGTATAACTTTGAAATGGTTTTCATCCAAATACTTTTAAAAATAACTGAAAGGGCCCATTTACCATAAATTGTTTCATGTTTTGTTTTTGCCAACACTTCCAGATAAAAGTCAATCTTTTCAACTGTTCATTCACTGAACGTTGCTGATAATTTCGCAAATGGAATAAGTAAAGAAAGTTTCTTTATGTTATCAATTCTGTATCATATTTGAACGTTGCCAATTTGTGGCTCGTTTTTAAAAAAAAGTTTTTTTATATAATTAGTGTAACGCGTTATAGATTCTTAAATAAAATAGAATCACTTGGTTGAAATATCTTAAGTGCTGGACTGTGGCCTTGGAGTAAGCAAGCAGGAACTCTACACCCACTATTAGGTTTACTCATATTACTCACATTATAACATTAGGAAAGGTATGAACGTCTTCATATCCGTAACTATGGGTTATTTAACCCATAGTTACGGATATCAAGACTGTTCTTATAGAATGATGGCTCTATTAATAAGTAGTACAAGGTGGTTGATATCAGTGAAAAAAAAAAACGTTCATGCATTTTTCTTGTTTATATTATGGAATTTTAAAAAAAGTAGCAATTAAAAAAGTTGGCATTCACAAACATCACGGTTATTTTGTGTTATTTATATAACCATTATAAATATGATTCCTATATACGTGGATTTATATACTTAAGGAGCAGAGTTCCCTACCCTGAATAGGGCTGTTAAGATTACTCTTTGCGCTTTGAGAAAGACATAAATACATCGATTCTCCATGAACCTCGTGTAAAGGTATGAAGTTAACTGGGCTCCTTAGACTTATAAGGAAAAAAATGATGAGTGTAATTCAGATAATCTGAGGCTCATTATTCTTTTGTTATCACAATACTGACGTTATCACTAGTCCTACAACTGCTTTTACCACAATAAACAAATCACCTGTGTAGGCTATGAAATGGTTTAAAACTACTCATATATATATATATATATATATATATATATATATATATATATATATATATATATATATATATTTAGTACGCTAAATATGTATAAAAAGTTCTTGAAGGAAAAATATGTATTAACATTTTAATATTTAATTTATTCTACATTTATTTTATGGACACTTTTTCTTTCTTGAAGTGTTTATACACTTTCTTCTTCTCCCTGCGTCTTAATCTATCTATCTATCTATCTATCTATCTATATATATATATATATATATATGAACGGATGTATTTAAACAATATTAATTGTTATTCATAACCGTTTAAAATTTACTTCGCAGCTAATATCTCCTCGTGGCTGAATGGCTAGAAGCTTGTGTTGACGTTTGAGTCAACCGGGTTTCGATCCCAGCTACGGGAAGATACTGTCTAGCCACACTGACGAGTTCTGATAGAACGAAACAGATCTGTCTGTGGATGACTATAAAGATATGTATGTATATATATATCAAAGGACATGTTTTACTCTGGAAATGAATTTACGGGTTGAAGTCCCGAGGCGTAATAGCTAATGTGCTAGACCGTGACATCTTATTAAGCCATTTTGAAATCCAATTCACTTTCCGATTAATATGCTCGGGAAATGTAAGAATCCCTTATCCCTCCAGCTATGGGTTTATTAGTATTACTAATGTTCCACATGGATCGCTTTGACATTAAAAAAAATCACAAATTTTGATAATTCATTAAACAAAGAAGGCGAAGCCGAAATGATATTTAGGATGATAAATTTGGAATTCCAAGATTCCTTGAAGACTCATGTGTGGCAAGTGCTACTTAGAACTTATATAGATAACTTGACTGCTAAAACTTAATCAGTTTCAGGCTGCGAAATATCCATCGGACAGATTATTGACTGACCGATTTCTACAGCGTAGGTTTTTGGGTGAAACTCAGCATAATACCTTATCGAACTCAACGAACCGTCACCGATGAAACAGGTTAAAAACACCATACACAAGAAGGGAAAATGTATATCAATTGAGTAACTGCCTCCAGGCATTGAGTGATACGCTATCGTTTGCGTCATAATCATTTAGTTGAAGGGTGGTATCACTATAGCCATAAAATCAAGCAAGTACCATTTCAGTACGAAAACTATGCACTTTCTGTAAGCCAAAAAGAAAACCTATGCTCTACCGCAGATAAAAGAGTGTCTACATTTCTCTGCTCCATACTAGCATTTGTGTGTCGAATTTGGAAAGCTGAAAGAATTCTGTCATCACTGTATGCAACAATATACCACCAAAACGTGCAAATATATTTTGTTTGGTTTAATTTCGTTGTTTAATGGCATATCAGTCTGATTGTTGACTACTTTTCTTTTTTTGGATGCGACTAAACAGATTATCATGTGAGAACGGAAGGAACAATTATAGGATGTTCTTGAGTGGGAAGACTTTTTTCTTTGGGAAACTGACCCGAGGCTTCCACAGTTTCAAAGAAAACCGGTTAGAAACTTCACTCAAAAAATGATCTAACGTGTGTGAAGGTCGCTTATCAGGTAAACCTAAATGAACTGTTTATCCGAACTACTACATTACATATGGAGAAACATAGATAGATAGATAGATAGATAGATAGATAGATAGATAGATAGATAGGGGTTTGATGGATATATATCGATTAGATTTTGGTTAAATTCTTTGTAAAAATATCACGCATTAATATATTTATTTTGCTATAGATACACGGTTATACGCATTGAAACAAATATATAAACCTATACATATGATTATATTTGTATTTGCATATGTATTTATCCATATTATTTATCTTTTTTTTTTCATGAAGCAATATTCCTTCATTTATGCTTCCAACAAAATTTATCAATAGAATATTTAAAAGATAATGTATTTTGTATCTCACTGTTCTTGGAGAAATATCTGGCAAATCAGTTTCCGATATGTGACGAATTTTTTACACTCTAAATACTCTTCAGGTTCAATGATTGATATCTATTTTTCAACACCCTATTGTCGACGACATTAAAAGGTCATTTCAAGTTAACTACATAAGTCTCCTATCTCGGGATATTTTCACTTACAGTTGATTAGGTCACATAGAATCATCACGCTAGAAAATTATTTCTTTTTTATCTCTTTTATTTCATATTCGTGATTTTTACACATTACGACGCTTCAGCTTTGACATCCTGATTTTAAAAAATCATTAAAAATCAAGGGTTTTTCAGTTGGAATCGGACCCAAATGTTGGATATGGTTTTAAAATAGAGTTTCGCTTTAATCCTCTAAAGATAATTACCTGTCTCTCACTAAAATCACCCGAAGAAATCTTTTCTGAAATCTACGCAAACATTAGACAATGACATGAATGATAAATACACAAACCGGCTTCCTCTTTCATAATTAGTTGACTGATTAATCATAATTTCTCTTCCTTCCGTTCCATTTGGAATATTTTGTCTAATCAGATTTTCTACTCGATACATAATGACAGTTAAAAATGAATTTAAAAAAAAGGTACACTACAAACAACAAAGCAAAAATGTTTGGCAAATACTAGAAAAAAATGATTAAACTTAAAATGTTATAACAGAAATTGAAATATATTGATCTTCAACTCTCAAGCACTGACAGAAAGGTATAAAGAAAATATATTAAACTTATTTAGTTACGTAGATATCTGAATAGTAATGCATATTACTGTATTCATTAAAAATCTCTTAATTATTTCTATAATATAATTCAAGAGGTGAAACTACGTCAGTTGAAAATAATTTCACCAGGCATCAGCGATATAAGGTTTTAACAGAAGACTTACCCAAACCTCTTACTGGCAGGATATGATATTCAAAATCGAAGAAAGAACTCACCTGAAAATAGAAAATAAATAAATATTGATACCTAGAATAATTATCAACACCGAATAAAAAATATTTATATTACACAGGTCATATCAATAATGTCGATTTTTCAAAAAATTGTATACAATAGATATTCAATCAGATTAAGGTTTTTTTAAAAATAAAACCACTTCGGCTATCGATTGCATTTTTTAAATTTCATAGAAGAGACACCAAACTATATATATATATATATATATATATATATATATATATATATATATATATATATATATATATATATATATTACATAAGTTATTTGTACTATATATAGCACTGATACCCTTGTTGGACAGTATGCTGACAACTCTCCAGCTATGGCTATATATAACTGAACCCTTTAAACATGTTATGACCAGTATAAGAGAATGAAAACTCTGAATAGGAACCCGTTATAAGTTGACCTTGTGTCACATCCTGCTTTAATGATGGGTTTGGTAAACAGACACACACACACACACACACACACACATCTATATTTAAACTTATTTGGCAGTGTTACTTTTTAGAAAGAAAACATATTTCTGTGTTTGCTTATTTGAATAGAACTGTTACCAAAACATTTGTTATTTTCCATGAGTTTCGACTGATAACTCTTTAGTCTAACTTTTATGGGTAGCAGAAAACCAACACTTTTTTCACGTACAAAGGAGCAAATATTTAGGCATATGTAGAAATTTGCATGTCAATCCCCCCACTCTCACTCTCTCTCTCTCTCTCCCTCTCTCTCTCTCTCTCTATATATATATATACATGGGTGGGTGGATGGTTGTGTATCACCAGTAGATGACATGAAAATATTTTACTTAGATGAGTCAAAATTTTTGCAATATTTTTTGTTCGTGCCTGTTTGCAGTACTTATATTACACGTCTGAAGCAGTTGAAGCCACGGTACGTAACTGATGTCTACATTATCATCATTGTAGGTGATTTGAATGTTGTGCATTGCTTCATTCGAAGGGAGTTTTAAAATTACACAGAAAAAGGTAAAAAGTTGTCTAAATTAAGAAACTATGCTTTACGGGTTGAGAAACTTGGCTTTAATAGCTGCCGCATTTGAAACAACAGAAAACATAAAAAAATAATATTTGATGAAATGTTAATACAAACTTGATGAGAAGATGACGTTGCTGAAGACTGAGATCATAAAGGTATTGATACTGACAATTAGAGTAAACTTTTTTACGAGATATTTGATATCGACCAAGACATACAGAAAACAAATTTATCTCTCTTAAATAGAAAGAACATCACATGAATAATCAGTTAAATATTGTATATACTTGTTTCGCTTGGAGAGACATTAAACAAAAAAAAAACTTACATTTACAACAAATAAGATAATTTACTAATATTATTAATTACCAACATCAATTATATTATAGTTATTGTACACTGACTGTATACTTTGCAGAAGGGTAAGACCTACACTGAAAGGCTGTCCAAGACACAAGGCTGCATTTGATTGTGAGGGTCTGTTTCTGGAGCTCTGAAGATTGAGCTATAATCTTTCATTGACATCATTCTCAGTTCTATTCTGACTCGGAGAAGTAGTAACGAATAAAGTTCCACGTACGTGTCAAATATGTATTTCTCTTTTGTCGACGGGGATCAGTTAACACTGACTGTATCCACTGCGGACAGGTAAGGTCTCCCCTACAAAGGGAGTGTGATGAGTATCGCACTCAAATGCATCAGATGGTTAGGCTCCAGATCTGTTGCAATAGAAGATGTACACTACCAATCCATTGCCATTACTGTCGTGTTCATTTGAATCCGGAGTTGTAATATCTGGTAAGTCCCATCTCTAGGTCAATTAGATCTTTTATAAATAGCTGTTAATATATATGTACAATATCTATGTCGGATCTGTAAATAATTACTTGAAACCATATAATTGACTGGAAACAATTACTATTATCAATTTGAAATAATGACAGGAAACCATATAACTATTAGCCTTATAAAGACATACTTGAAGCCATAAAAATACGAGTAATCATTTTTATTCGATAGGAATACTTGATATGATATAACAGTGTGCAGAAGAACATTTAAGAAACAAACATGCAACAACTGTAAGTATAAATGTACAATAGACGGATTTTCTTGACATCTAGACATAAAATAACCCTAGACAGGTTTTCATGCCGCTAAATTTAATCAATCCTCATTCAATTGAACAATCAAATATTCCGATAGTTATCTCCACTTTATATAGAGACAATCATTCAAGTATGGTTGTTATTTTTTATCGTGAAAAATATATATAACCATGGAACTCAGAAATATCGACAAAACTCACTTCTGGCTCGAGAGAACTTATTTCATACGACTGTGTAATTTTCATTCGTCAAAAAATATGTTTAAAAGTTAACGCTGATCAAGTAGCTGTTACATAGATAAATGCCTATGCAGTATTGGATGAATTTCCCAATAAGTCGAACGACGGAATAAAGATAGACTAATTTTAAATAATGGGCTAAGGATGAGACTTTTAGTCATTGACAAAGTTGAATTCAGTTGGATCGACGCCTTTATACCTCTTAGATAACTTTTCTTTACAGTTTTCTTTTTAATTTTTTTACACGCAGAACAATTCCATGAAAACTTATATTAAAATAAATTAGTCAGAGACACCGTGGAACACAAAGATGGTGATTATTATCTGCCTTTGTTAGAAAGAACTTCTTTCAAATTTTATTATCTTTAAAGGCAAGAACTTTAAATTAAGTATCATATTTAACAGTTTTATTCAGAAACATTAGAAGTGAGGCTTACAAAAAAATTGCTTTTCTTGCAAGCAATACCATTTTATTATGCTTTATTTTCAAGTACCAACATTGTTTTTAATTGGAGAAACTCTATATTAAATACTGAACTTTTTTCAAAGTGATCTTCCTAACGATGAAATTAATATTAATTTACGAATAAGGTATAAAAATCAAACCAATTTACACCAAAAATACCCTCATATGTATGAAAAGTTGCACCAACTAAAAACATCTTAACAAAAAATAACATTTGCTAAAAAAAACAGCCATAATCAACATCCTTGGAAAAAAACATAACATTTTATAAATGGTTGGAACTTGTATCCAAATCTTGGTAGAAAAATAGAAAAATATCCGATTTAGCCACTTGAAAACTCTTGACTCCAAAGATAAATATTGGATAAATTAACAAAAAGAAAAAAAAGAAAAAGAATAAATAAATAAATAAAATAATGATAATAGGAGTCCTGGCTGTAACTCAGACTCCAGTAAAAAAAAATCAGCTAACGTTTGTTTGAAAATATCTCAAATAATAATCAACACATCCTAAAAGAGAGCAAGAACAAACGAAAAAATCTAGCTATGGCTCGGATTGACTGTAAAAAGGCATATGATAGGGTTCGGCAAAGCTGGGTAATAAACTGCCTCAAAATGTACAAAATATCACATGAAGTCATAAAATTCATCGAGAAAACCATGAAAACCTGGAGAGTGGACTTGACAGCAGGAGGAAGAAGCTTAGCTGAAACAAAGATCTAAAGAGTTATTTTTCAAGGAGATGCACTATCACCCTTACTATTCATAATTGCCATGATACCACAAAACCACATACTCAGAAAATGCACATCCGGATACAAACTTGTAGATCGCAAGAGAAGATCAATCACCTGATGTAAATGGATGATATCAAACTATTTGATAAAAATGAAAAAGACCTGGAAACTGTAATACAGGCAGTTAGGATATACAGTCAGGACATAGAAATGGAATTTGGCATAGAAAAATGTGCCATGCTTGTCATGAAAAGGGACAAATGACATATGACTAACGGAATAGAACAACCAAATCAAGAAAAGATTAGAACGATCGGAGACAAAACTCTCTCGCTGAAACCTTATGAAAGGAATAAATTATTGTGCTGTACCCCTCGTTAGATATTCGGGACCTTTTCTGAAGTGAACCAGAGATGAACTTAAACAAATGGACGAAAGAACAAGGAAACGCATAACCATACACAAGGCATAACATCCTAAAGACGACGTTGACATACTATAAATATCAAGAAAAGAGGGAGGAAGAGGACTGCTAGCATCGAAGACAGCGTTGACGTATCGATACAACGACTCGAACACAACATAGGAAACCACGAACAAGGACTAATTACAGCCATCAGAAACAATATTGATAACACGATAGAAAACAGAATGTCAATAACTAGGAAACAAAAATGGGAAGAAAAACAACTGTATAGGCATTTTAAACGACTAATAAATAACATCTTACACGACAAAACTTTGACCTGGTTAAGAAAAGAAAATTTTAAGACAGAAACAGAATATCTCCTTATAACAGCACAAAACAACGCCATAAGAACCAATCATATCAAAGCGAGAATAGATACGGCTAAAAAAATAACAAATGTACACAATGTGGTGATAGAGACGACACAATCAACCTCATAATAAACGAATGGATCAAATTAGCAGAGAAATAGTATAAGACTAGACACGACTGGTTTGGCAAGGTGATTCACTGGGAAATGTGCAAGAAATTTAAATTTGACTATACGAACTAATGGTATATGCCCAACACAGCACCTGTCCTAGACAATGACACACATGAACTCCTATGGGACTTTGACATACACACGGATCATCTAATCTCGGCCAGAAGACAAGACATTATAATAATCCACAAAAAAAGAGAAATTGCAAAATTGTCGACTTTGCTATCCCGGCTGACCACAGAATAAAACGGAGAGAATGTGAAAAGAAGGATAAGTACCTTGAACTTGCTAGAGAATTGAAAAAACTATGGGACATGAAGGTGACAATTATATCAATTGTAACTGGTGCTCTTGGCACATTAACTAAAGGATTATTAAAGGGGTTAGATGACTTGGAAGTTGGTGGTCGAGTGGAGACCATCCAAACGACAGCATTTTTGAGGACGGACAGAATACTGAGAAGAGTCCTGGAGACTTGAGGAGATTGCTGTCCCTCAGGTTCCATCTTACGCTGATGTAAAAAAACTCTAAAGTAGAAAGTAATAATAATAATAATAACTAGATGAATTTAACACAACATTTTAAATGAATAAATCACAAAATTAATACGATACAGCCACGTAAATAAACAGATATTATAATCTTTATGGTCAATCTCAGATTGGTCCACAAGATCCATCACCCATTCCATCACGGCCACACTACAGTATATAAAGAGCTATCCATCTCGTGGGAAACACTTGGTCTCTAAGACAGAATTGACAGAAAATTGCCATTCATCCAGCGCGCTTGACTCTAAGTTTCTCTCATCCAAACGCACACATTACGCGCGCACACACTCACACACACACACACACACACACACACACACACACACACACATATATATATATATAAGTCAGTACGATGATACAAGTGAATAAAATCCCTATCGACTTGGGCTGTTGAATACAACGACTACATCTCACTAGAGGGATAAGACCTCCCACCATCAACAAGTGTCCCGGTGTGACATTAAACAATCTGATGCTAAAGGTCCAATTCTACAGAACCTTTAAGGAATGTGGAGTTATCCCAGGGTCCTATCTACGGGTGAAATAAAACTTTTTAACATTTAAACTGATTGCAAAGAATTGATTTATGTCAAATTGGATTGTACGAAATAGAACTGATCATTTGACTGTGCGTAAACTTCTGTTTAATAGAATTCTGAATGATACAAATCAATAACTGGAACTCTTTAACTTTGATTTATGCTAAATTGAGTGATTGGATATAGAACTGTTTGATCCTTTAATTATGTGCATCTTCATAATGTGTAAACAAATCATATATTTAGTATGCATGTAAAACCAGAATTTGGCAATGGTTGATATGCCATAATACCATACCAAGCCTAACCAAATCAAACAAACGAATAAGTGCATGTATACTTTTGTTAGTATACCAAGTTTGAATGATACACATACCATGTCATTGTCTTCTTGAGTTATCAGTAAGTATCTATTCTAAGTCGACTAAAACAACTGTTTTTCTATTTTAATGAGATTTCATTACTTATAATTAGTAAAGTTGGTGATCATAGTCGAAGAGGTCTTGAGGGCTCCCTATTCAGTAGCTACTAGAAGTGTAGAAGAAGGCGCTACTCCATTCCCTGGATTGCTCCATTTTACACCTAATAGTACTGAGTACTAAGTAAGGCGGCATCAAGTACCATTTCTTGAGTCTTTGGTATGACTCGATCTGGGACTGAACCCCGGTCTCTTGGACCATTGGCAAGCACTCTACTCATTTGGCCAATAGCCCGTTTTGCACAGCCTTTAGATAGGTGTGTATTTAAAAAAGTTACCAGCGTGTGTAAAAGGTAACCACGGGAATGAGCCAGAAATGAGCCAAGGGTATTTGTCCGAAAGTGGACGTAATAGTGCGACTGGTGCACGAACTCGTCTACTACAATTCCGCAGTCCATCGCTTTAACCATTACACCACAAGGACACCCACTAACTCTACTTGAGGAGGTCTACTTACTGAAACATTTATTTTCACAGAAAATGAAATAAGCAATCGGCTTACAATTGGAATACCCATTCATTGACAGGACTCCCAGCTCTACTCCATGGTGGTCGTCCCGGTCATGGTTCCATTATGGATCAAATAGAGCAGTTTAATAATCTTCTATACTTAAAACAATTACTAATGTTAAATTAAATTCTGAGTATTACATAAAAATGTTTGAAGTCATTTACTAAACTGTGTGAAAAAAAAATGAATCATGTTGAATAGAATTATAAGAGTTGGATGGTGACTCTTGAAACCAGTTAGTGTCCGGGGTGGGATATTCAACTATATTTGATGGTGAGGCTCCATTCTTTAAGTTTGGGGATTTGGAGAACCCATTAATTATCATAACTCTCAGGTCCACTCTAACCTTGTTAGAATCCAATCTATGGTCGCAGAGAAATATTTCATCGTTTTATACTAGAAAACTAATGCGTGCAAACAAGTGAGCTCAGGATCATTTATAAATAATGTTACCTACAAACTATTCGCTAGCAAATCATATATATATATAAATATATATAGTCTCCCCCCAAGATTTATATTATTTCTCAGGCCAATAATTTTGACAGTTTTTGTTAAAATAACCTCAAATGTTCACAGAATACATAGAAACAATTCAATATTTTCTTATTCTATGGAAAAGAACAGTACGTGTTTATCTGAGTTATAATCTGCCAGAGAGATGGATCGTGCATTGTGGAGATGAAGACAGTTTTCAAATGAAATAGCAGCCGCGGTAACCGGACCTGTTTCAGTGGGATTTGACTTTATGGGGATGTCCCTCACTTCCTTCTAGTATTGTTGCACTTAAGCAGAGAATCATTACCGCACTGGATAATGTTACCGGAGACATACAATAGCGTGTTTGGCAAGAGCTTAACTGCTGACTTCACATTATGTTCAACACGTAAACTGTTCAATTTCATTGAGATAGGTTTAGTTATTTTCAAGATAATTGCTTTTGAAATGATGTCAATTTTCTTTTTTATTCTCTGTATATATAATTGAAAGAAAAACTTAATTAACCGTCATTTAGCAATTCCTTTTAACTTTCTTCCGATCATAGGAATTTACTCTGTTTGAAATTTATAAATCTATATGTTAGTTGTCATGCTTTGAGTTCTCCTGGAGATTTATAAGAATGCTCTTCGATATTCTTAAATTGAAGCATTCCCGACTTATCTTCTTTGGATATTGCATATATATATATATATATATATATATATATATATATATATTGCTATCCACAGACAGTTTCTTTGTATCACAACTCTTCAGTGTGGCTAGACATTTAAGACGCTTAAAGCTGGGATCAAAATCCGCCCGACTTAGTATCATACTGCTTAGCCAGCAAGCTTACCACGTCAGCTAGGGAATTATAAGGTATTAAGTAGTAGTGTTCGTTTGTTTACATTTTATACCTAACCAGATACCAGAGTGCTCAATTCGTTCGAAGAGCTTTGACATTAAAAAACCCACAAAGATTGATATGCCGTAAAACACAACCAATCAACAATCTCTCAAAATACTCTTTATTATTAAAGAGGGGTATTTTATAAATACAGAATAGCCACGTTAAAATTCATAAACGGAAGCTGTTTTAAATATTAAGAGACCAAAACCATCTAACAATGAGATGGATTATCCCACGTGCATAAAAGATTCATAAAATCTGCAATTGCTTGAAAGTGAAAGAACAAAAAAAGATTTAAAAATTGACTTAATGTCATAGATAAGGGACTATTTTCCGATCAAAATTTACTGAAAGAAGTATAAAACTAATTTCGTATCATCTGCTGGGGACATTTGCTGATATTTCATTTCCCAGAAAACAGTACCTTTGGGTTGTCAATTTCTTGATGAACTTCTCAAAGTATCATGCACGTAGTTGCTTTAAGACACTGAAAACTCATAGCCGTCTAGAGAACCTTATAATCAGGTTTTCTTTTGGTTTTGTTTGACAGCAAATCAACCATCGTAGGTCATTCAATGCCAAATCAATTTTAAACATATAAACAGTTCTATTTGAAATATTTCACTTTAGTATAAATACGCAGTTTAAATGTCAAAATACTTTATTTAAGTATTCAAATTGTTTGATGAATTGCTGAGTCACGAACAATTGAATTAAACATTAAGCATTTATTAATTCACAGGTAACAAAAAAACGCTTTAGTTTAGCATAAAGACACAGTGTAAATATCAAAAGAGTTATATTTCAAAAAATCAGTTTAGTATAAGTACACAGTTTAGTTCTATTTCACCCATAGGTATGACCCTAAATGCTGCTACTACTCTGCGCCAGAGTGGACCTGGGCGCGCTGTTAATAAATGAGTACTCCACATTCCCTAAAGCTCCAAGATTACTGGGCATCGCCATCTGATTGTTTAGTGTTATATCCATGACAATCGTTGGGGGTGACTTACACCTCTGCAGAGATGCAGTCGGTGTATTCTACAGCACCAGCCAATTGAGCCATTATAACCAGGTGTGAGTGTTCGAATTAATTTCTAGAATGATTCTAAGGCAGTTTTGATGGAACCTCTGGAGCAAATCGTAGCTGATACTTAATCCATTTTTTATTTTTTTCCTATTAGCATACTTCCCCGCCGGTCGAATTTAGGAAAAGTCGACTGTATCTTCTGTTGTAGCTTTGGTTTCTTTGTTTAATGGCATATCAACCTTTGTAGGTTATTTAATGCCAAAGATATTTTCCTAGAAGAACAGTAATGGAACTATTTAACTCATAGCTGGAAGGATAAGGGGGTTCATACCTTTTCCAAGGTTATTTGCGCTTTAACCATTGCACCACGAGGACACCTCTTCTGTTGTAGGGCAAGACCACTGCTAAAGTGGTATCCAGTTTGAAATAAACTGCATTCAGCATTTTTCAGAATTTAACTTTGCCTCAACTTATTTTATAAATGATTACATTTAACTATAATGGAGATGATTAAAAAATATCCATTAGAATCGAACACCATTTTCTAAATTGGAACATCAATATCATTACTGACCGCTGTCATAATGAGAAGCAATCAGGATAACAGATTTTTCATTTTTACCTTCAGATTTTTCCTTGACCTTTAATGATTCATTCAACTTAATCTGCCTTCCTTTATTTCCTTCAATTTTATCGTTATACAGTTATATGTTATCGTGAAATACTTCCGATAAAACAGTTCCTTTATGCTTTGTATCTTCATTCTATCCATTCCCTGTTTTCCGTTACTCTCCTTGTCTTTGTGCTGCTGCTTCTACTGATATTTCTATTCCTTACAAAACCTTCTTCCTCTTGTTTTCACGTTTTTCACAACTCCTTATTCAGTTCTTAGCAGCTCGTGTTTCCTTTTTTTCTTCCAATTTCCTCTTTTCCACCTTGAGATCATTGCCGAACTGGTTCTTTGTTCACCCGACTGAAATCGGCTTAACTATAATATTTTATTACTTTATTTAATCTATTGATCTGGACCCATCCAAACCCTGCCAAGTGATTTGAAATATTCTTTTTTTCTTTTATTTTTCATCACTTTACCTCCTATTCATCACAACTCTTATTTTATCCTTCTTCCATCATCACAAAAGTCGGCTTGTGTAGTCCTGGATGGAAATCCAAATGCCTGAATGCCTTTGTCAACATCCACTCCTAAAAAAGAGCAAGATTTTCTGTTTTCTTCACTTCACAAAAGCAAAATGTATCATTCAATGCATTTGACAAAACCCAGCGCCATTTTCCACTCAATTTCCAAAATGCTTTTCCCAGTTTTAGTTTTCACTCTTTTAAAATGATTTTTTTAATCTGGTGTTTTATTCTTCCTTAAATCCAACATTTTCTTATTTTTCCCTTCATTTATCGTATTTCAAATTTTTTAACCCTTATTTGGCAGTCTTATTTCACCATTGTTCAGGGAGATGGGGTGTGGTACCGCTTAACGCTACCATGAATGAAATTAGATTAGGCTGTTCGAGTTCACTTTGCGTTAATGTATTTGAAAAAAGAAGGTATTAATCCACTTTTCTCGCAGCTATGCGTAAATAACTTCCAAATTAGGATTTTTAATAGAGTAAATCTGGTTTCAATTCCCAATTTTCCTTCTGCCTGTTTGGTTGCCAAATCACAGTCAAAGAACCCAGTCTGTCCCATAATGTATCCACTGGTGGATAGATAAAAGATAGATTCCTATCTTTCTCAACAGGATTAACGTGAAGAGAAACAATAGTATTTTCAAGATTTTTTCCATTTATGCTAGCCGTTTCACTGAATGTGCATTCTCAGGAAATTTAACATTGTGAAAACAATCCATTTTTGTCAGCCCATTACATATCCCATCAGGATTATTTTTCTTTTGGGATGATGCACTCTAATTGAATACATCGTGTGATTTAAAGCTGGGTCACGTTGAAAGCACTTATTACCGCTAGATTACCGAAGTTAACCAGCGATAAGACAGTTCCTTAGTTCAGTTGGTGACCACATAAACAACTGTAGGTCTTGTAAACCTCCTGCGGCAGGTGCATCATATCTAAGCAAATGACAAGTCAATGTAACTTGTCTCTTATTGGAGAGTGGATAGGAACTAAGGATACTACGTTGTTTTTTTAAGGATGAATTAGTCTGTATTTCAAATTGAAGTGATTATTGGCCTTTGCAAAGTATTTCAAAGTTTTAGTTCTTAGTGGGTAAGAAGTCACAGGATAAGAAATATAAATTAATGATTTAAGATAACTGGGAAAAACACAGTTGATAATGACGTACTTAATGTTTGGAATCATTGGACAGTCCTGTAATCATGAAATATAGAGTCATCAATTGAACATTATAGACGTGCCAAAGTCCAGGTTCACCAGTTTAAAACATTTTTCTTGTACATTTCATAAAGGGGGTTCACTTTCGCATTCTAACTCAATGTAAGATGGGCACCTGTTTTAAGAACAGTTAACGTTGGAAAAGAAAAATAACTTGACAGGTCGAATAATCTTATTTTTTGTTTAATTCTAAGATAGGAGTATTTTTTAATACACTTAGAAAACAATTTTCCCGATGAACTTGAACGGGTATACATATCCAATTTTTTACACAATTTCTTTTTGGGATACGACACTTAATTTCTTCTGCCCAGTCGGCTGGGGCTGTAGAATATTCCGACTGCATCTCTGCTGCTGAGTAAGAAACTACCTTCAATCAGTGTGCTCGATATGACACAGGGCAATCTGATGGTGAAGCTCCAGTACTGGAGCTTTGGAAAATATGGAGTAGCCGTTCATTGCTATCGCCCCACCAGTTCAATTCTGACCCGGAGTGGTAGTACCTGATATGGTCCTATCTATAGGTCAATAGAACTCAGTCCATTCAGCTGGGTCAGTAGAATACACCGACTGTTTCTTTGCAGGAGGGTAATACCCCCCCCCCCAACAAGTGTCCTGATCATGCTTACAGTCTTCAAGAACATGAAAAAATCTATTGATTTATTTGAAAATGGTACGACTAATCTGTGCTTCCTATAGCAAACACCTTGAACATTATTCACCTTATGTATTGAATATTCCTCGTATTTTTATTTCTTTACTTTCAACTTGATATAAAACGTGGACAAATTCAAATTTCGCATTGCATTCAAGAAATAAAAGGTTAAACAACTTTATTATAGATATCTAATACTCATACTGTAATCTAGCTTGAGGAAACAACTAAGCATTGTTCTATGAAATGCAATGTGCTGAGTCTATGTTTTACTCAATAAACATAAGTATTTGAACAACTTCAGCTTCTTCCTTTTCATAGAAAAATCGAATAGCTGAATAATATATGGTAAGTGTTTCTATTGGTACCAAATAGGTATTTTTCCTATAACAAAAGAAACCCATAAACGTATTTGCATAGATGCATACATTCATATATGTATACATGTGTGTGTGTGTGTGTCCGTGTGTGTGTGTGGCTGTGTGTTAAAGAGCGTTATTTTTTGCAAGAGATACATTATGGTTTCCCTTTGCGTGTAGGACTTAAATATATTTTGTTAACCTGACAAAATAAATAGACGTTCCGTCGTTTCTTTGATGATGCAAACATAATTTTACGCGGACGACCGGTGAGGAATACAGCAATATGATTAGACGCAAAATCTAATAGAAATATTTATTGCTCGGGGGCAGAAATTTATGACAAAGTAAATGCATATGTGTTTGCCATTGCCAACTCATTTCCAAATTTTAGATGTTAACAATGGTCTCCCTTGCGTTAAATTCCCTCCAATAATTAAATGAATTGCCATTGAGACTCTAATTCCTAATGACTACTGAGTGAATATAATAAACTATTGGCTTATACACTTATGACATTAACGTTATGAGAAGGGGCATTGTCTCTTAAAAATGCTCATGTCAGCGTATGATGTATAGACTCATGTAAGCTACACAATAGTACTTCATTTTGATGAGGTAAGTGCGGCCGTTATTGGCGAGAAGAGAGATTAGAGCGACGAAGATAAAGTCAAAATTACTAAAGCAAGAAGGTTAGGTCGGACTCGTTCCAAAAGAGAATGGTTTTTATGTTGGGCACGTGCTGAGATAATAAAGGATTGTAATGAAAAGACTCAAGAGAAACCACATAAATGAGCTATGATATACATATATATATATATATATATATATATATATATATATATATAATGAAATAATATATATATATGTATATATATATATATATATATATAAATTATTCATAAATGCATACATATTTGTAAAAAAAATTGATATGTGTGTATGATTTATACACCATGTATATCATCATCATCATATCGCGCTGGTAGCACGGATATCCCTGACCCTCTCTCGCCACTCCTCCCTATCGTTCATCGCCCTAGGTAGGTCTTCAGGACAACAGCCTGTATCCTCACATAGCTGCTGAATGTACGTTCGAGCTGGTCGTCCTGCTTGTGCGCGGCCATGTGTTGGGATCCATATGAGTACATCTCTTATGAGTTCATCTCTGCTTCTCCAGCAGTGTCCTGCATGTCTGGTTCGTCTAACTTGAATAGTTTTCGTGATAGGGGGCAGGTGTCCGTACAGTTGGTGTCTTGTGGGGTGCTGCTGAAAGGACTTGTTCAGGATTGCACGCAATTTATAAATATTCATATTCACGTTCATTATATTCTTCAACTAAATAGTTAAATCATGGCCATTAACCGTAGTTGAGTTTTCTTCTATTTTCAATATATATATATTCATGCCGTGCCGACAGCACGGATATCCCTGACCCTCTCTCGCCATTTCTCCCGATCGTTCATCGCTTCTGGCAGGTCTTCAGGGCTAGATTCCGTATCCTCACAGAGTTGCTGCATGTATGTTTGAGCTGGCGGTTTTACTTTTGCTCGGCCATATGTGGGGTCCATAGGAGTACATCACTTATGAGCTCGTCCCTGCTTCTCCAGCAGTGTCCTAAAAGTCTGGTTCGTCTAACTTGGATAGTTTTCATGATGGGAGGTAGGTAGCCGTATAGCTGCTGCTTGTGGGGTGTTACCTCCAGGACTCGTTCAATATTGCTCACAGCATTCTGGTGTAATTGCCGTCTAGCTTTTCCTCCAGCCGTATTGTTAGCGTCCAAGTAGTGCATCCATATAGCAGTATCGATACGACCGCTGTCTGGAAGAAACTGCGTTTAATTTTATCGGTCAGGTCTGACTTCCATATTATCGATAGCTTATCGATTGCTGTCCATGCCTTCGTTAGCTGCGTGTCGATGTCTTTTTTGATTGATGAGACACTGCTTTCTAGGTAGGTGAAGTTGTCTACTAGTTTCAGTGAGCTTCTGTTCAGTGTTGAAATGTCGCCTGTTTGATTAAAGCACATGTATTCAGTTTTGTGTGCTTTGACATGGAGGCTGCTGCCTGCGGCGGCTCGTTCAAAACTATGCAGTTATGTTTCGGCTTGGGTTGGTGCATTTGCCAGAATCGCTATGTCATCGGTGTAATCGGCGTCGGTAATTCTTATTGTGAGGTATATTCTGCCCCTTTTCTTTGTCAGCTTTAAGTCGTTTTCTTTGATTTTATCAATCGATGTTCTAAGCACGTAGTCTAGACAGATAATAAAGAGGTAAGGGGCTAGTGTGTCCCCTTGCAGTACTCCTGCAACAATGTCGAAGTATTTTTTGTCTCCATCCGGTGAACGTACTTTCCCTTTGGTGTTTCTATAGAGAATCGTTATAGCTGCGACGGTCTTTTTTGTAGGCCGTATGCTAGTATGATTTGTTCCATCTTCTCTTTGTGAATGGAACCAAAGGCCTTGGTAAAGTCGACAAATAGTTTTGTCACCTGTAAGTTTTTTGCCCTCACGCCTCTAAGTATTCTACGGATGGTCAATATTTGTGAGGTTGTGGATCTATTTATTCGGAAGCCATTTTTGTTTTTCCCAAGAATGTTATCGATTTTGGGTTCTATGCGGTTTCGTTGTAGGGCATTGTAAATTTTGGCTGCTATGGATGTAAGTGTTATACCTCGGTAGTTCTTGGCTAATCCAAGGTCACCCTTTTTAGGAAAGGGGAGGATGCATCCCTTCATCCATCTCTTTATCGGACTTTGATTATAGACTGCGTTACAGTGTCGGAGCAGTATGTCGTCGAATTTTCTGGTCTTCCATACTTCTGGGGGAACCTCGTCAAGCCCTGCGGTTATCCTATTTTTATTTTTTCTATGAACTGGGTCAAGTTCTTCCTGTGTGAACGGTCCTAGTTTAATGTCCAATTGCTGAATAATAACTCTGGTGAATGGTTCATGTAAAAATTTCGGTGGGTTTCCTGGTAGATTTTCGAAATGCTCTTTCCACTGTTTTATTATTTCTTGTTGGTTTGTAGCTTTCAATTTAGCTTTGGCTGTGCTCTTCCTTCTACTCACTTCGTTTACTGCTTTCCAGGCTATCCTCGATAGTCTATCTTCCACTGATTCTTTAATCTAATCTATCTGATTTGGTATGTATTCTGTCTGTTCTTTTAGATATATGCTTGCTAATTCATTTTGTGCCGTTTTTAGTTTTAGGGCATTTGTGTTTGTTGAGTTCTTCCTATAGCATTTGGAGACAGTTTTCACGTTTGCATGTTTTTCTCTAACCGCTAACGTTTCCCTTATGACTCTATATTTAGTTCTTGGTTTTGCTGGAATACAATTCACTTCTGCCTACCAAAATGCAAACAAACAATGCAAATAGCGATATTTAACGCTAGAATCTTAAAAAGAATAGATCAACTACCGGAGCTAACTCCATCGGCTGTAGAACATAATATAGACATAATATGCATACAAGAACACAGATACACGCACAAGGTGGATATCAAATATCACCATACTGGTAATGGTTGGATGCTAACCACTGTATCAGCATGGAAAAACTGTCAATGCCACAGTAGGAAGTGTAGGAATATTTATAGGACCAAGAGGGTTAAAATCACTTAATAGCATTGAGAGAATACAACCTAGGCTGATGGTAGCTACATTTAATGGCAATACAAGAGCAACAATCATCTCCTGCTACAGCCCTACCAATGTTAGTAAAGAAACTGAACTAGTCGCCTTCTACGATGAGCTATCCTCTCTAGTGCGTAGCTTTCCGAAACACAACCAGTTAGTCATTGGCGGAGACATGAATGCTCAAATCAGAAAAAACAGAAACAACAAATACAGCCAACACAACACGTCAAAGAGGAATGGACAACATCTAATAGATTTCATGAGAGAAAATAGATTAACATGCCTCAATACAAACTTTCAAAAGAGGGAGGGAAAATTATGGACCAACACATACGCGAACAATAATAAAGCACAGATAGACTACGTCTTTATGAACAAGAAATGGAAAAATTGCGCAATAAATTGCGAGGCATACACCTCTTTCGAGGATGTGTCCTCCGATCACCGAATAGTCACGGCAAAAATACGACTAAGCCTACGAAAAAACGCCACTCGAACAGCGACCACGAAATATTATGACTGGGCCTTTCTTAACAACAGAGATATTAGAGATAAATATGTATTAAAAATTAGAAACACATCCGAGGCACTACTGTAGAAGACTGGAAAAGTTACCCCAAATGACGAATATGAGAATTTCGTCAACGTATATATATATACATATATATATATATATTCTCTCTCTCTCTCTCTATATATATATATATATATATATATATATGTATAGATGTGTGTGTGTGTGTGTGCGTGTCTGTGTGTCTATGTCTGTGTGTATGTGTGTGTGTATTTATGCATTTCCATTGGACTAATGAGTACAGTGTTTGCCAATATTCTGTGAGACTTGGATTCAATCCCAGTTCGAGTCGTACCAAATTATCAAAAATGGTACTTGGTGCCAGCCTTGCTTAGCACTCAGCGTTATAAGTATAGGATCAAGGGTAATGTTGGAGCGATCCACGTAAAGGGGTACTGTCCTCTCGTACACCTCCGTGTAGTAGCTATTGAAAAGGGACCCTACGGATCTCGCTTGTCTAATGCCGCCAACTTTACTTACCTATACATACATATATATATATATATATATATATACATATATATATATATATATATATGCATATGTATACATACTATATATTCAATGATGATAAAAATTTATGTTTACACATAAATTGTATGCATAAATGAAATGTACATTATATATATATATATATATATATATATATATATTATATATATAAGGTAAATGTGAATATATACATGCAATATATGTGTATCCGTGGGGGGGGGGTTATGAACATAAGCACATACTTAAAATATACAGAATTTGTTTCGTGTGTATCCACGTTTTTTCTCGTACTTTGTGTTCAACGCCCTTATGTCCATATGAGATTATTAATAAATATGTCAGCTAGTAAATTCCACCCTACTTTTTTTTTCAAATGCAACTTTTATAGAACAATCCACTCAAAAAACTGCTGATATTGATGTTGATATGCACACATTGATTTGCACACATTGATTTGCACACATTGATATGCGTGTCCCTATTTTCTCCCTTTGTCTGATTTTACATATTCCTCATACCTTTCCTGTCATCTGCTTTTTGAATTTCATACCTGTAAACATTTTCTGGAAGATCACATTATGGATTGTTCTGTTACATCCACGTTCAACGAAATCATCTTCGTGTAATTTCAATGGCTGTTGTTAACATAAGCTAATGGAGAAGTTTGAATTATTTATGATCGTCCGATTATGAAAATATTCGTTTCAAATTAGGGTTCATCTTTTTACACGACCTCGTCATTTCTTCTATATCACAACTTGGGGAACAGTTTGCTAAGATGATGTATAAAAACAGTTTATTTTAAAAGAAAAGAATAATAAGCGGAAAAGTAGTAGAGTGAAAAGCAGTCAGAAATAAAAGTGGGAACTGGCATTTGATTTTAAAGATGAAGAAACGTCAGAAGAAAAGAAAAAGGAATAAGGAACTGAACGGGAGCAGAGAATAAAGGAAAAAAAAAATAGAAATGACAGAAGCAGAAAAATGATGGTAAGGAAAGTAAGAGAGATAAAGAAAAAGAAAAGGGTGAATGTTGAAGAGAGGAGGTATTAATAACGTCAGAATGATAAGAGGAAGATGAAAAGTAGAGAATGGGTTTTTAAAACTGTTAACAATGAAGGAGTATAACGTCCAACAGAAATAAATAAATAAATGTAAATAAGACGAGTAAACCACCAATAAAAAAATTAAAAAAAAGAACTGAGTAGAAGAAATGCTCGTAAAAGGAAGTAAAAGACACAAACTAAAAATGCCAAGGAAGTGAAAAATAACTAAAGAATTGTTGCATATATGTATGTTTAGGAATGGGAACAATATATCAAATGGCTTCCGTGGAATAAAATATATTGCAGGAATCTGAATAATAATAACTTAGACCCGTATCTGATTAAAGAAAGAAAATGCAAGATCTGATATGAGCAAAAAATGGATGCAAAGGATTTCCTGATGGAAAGGTATAATGTTTATTCAATAAATCAGGTGAATTTTACTAAAGGTAATATCAATCAGTATTTATATTTATTTATTAATTATGAGGGTCTTTTTCAATAACCTTCTTTATTGACGGTACATTTCACTCATTCTTCTCTCAATTTTACACGGTATTCACTTGTCGGTCGGCAAAATTTGATGAAAGACTTCTATTCAGGCCTGGGTCATTTTGTTTGTTTTGTCTCCATCTTGAATCGTCTCAAGACTAATAATTTTCGAATATCACAATGAATCTTTGTTATAAATCAACTCCAAATAATTCAGAGTTTAAATTTATGGATATAATTCTAAAAATATATACATATTTTTAGAAAAGTTCTAGTTTTGAAAGCCAAATTGTATAACTCTCGTATATTTAATGGAATCGTAGATGCTATAATAACTAAGGTCCAGATTGTGGCAATATTTTGATGCAGATTTTCAGTTTCACCAGCAAAAAAGCTCAAGTACTTTTTTGTTTATAGGTATATAAAGACTAGTCGGTCTTCACAGAGGAAATGAAAAAATCAATAACAAATTCTGAGAATACACTTGCCGTTTCTTTATTTAAAATTTTACATTATCCGTGTGGGAAGTGTGAGCATTCATAACTCTTAATAAGGCACTGATCTCTTCCTATTATGATCATAACAATCTCTCAAATGATCAGCTCTTAACTCTGCAGTAGGGGATGTCTTCGTGGTGTAATGGTTAAAGCGATGGACTGCAGAATCGCAGTAAGCGAGTTTGAACTCCAGTCGCGCTATAACGTTCACTTTCGAGCAAATACCCTTGGGAAAGGTATGAACCCCTTTATCCTCCCAGCTGTGGGTTAAATAGCACCACTACTGTTCCTCAAAGAATATTGCTTCGGAATTACATAACCTACAAAGGTTGATATGCCATTAAACAAAGAAACCTAATCCTTACCAACCACACCCGACAATGGGCGAAATCAACCGTCACTTATTAGATTGCCATTCATCTACCTATATGTTTATTGCTTTCTTGGTACATCTATTCTCACGCATGCATATAAAAACGTACATATACGTTAGGTATGTCCCAACAACCTGCCTGTAAATATATGCTCCCGCCTCATGAATATACATATATAAAAAAAAATACTGATATAGAGATGACAGCACAAACAGGCATATACTTCATTATATTTTAAACAGCGCTTCAGAAGCAGAAAAGTGTTTTGTGTCTCAAGATAACAATTTGTAAAATACTGCTGATGATTGTGTGCGGCAATGAGGGATTCATTCAACTTTCTATCTGTTCAAATTTGACATGAAGAGAAACAATGCACAAATCCAGACTCACACGCTCACACGTGTTCGTTTCAAAAAAACGCTTGATCCTCTCAGATCCCGTTTGGGGAACCTCCATCGCCCAGAGATAATATTAGCCTTTGTATGATGGTTTTTGCCTTAGGAAGACCTTTGGGACTAGACAATGAACTTTAAATGGCCATTCAGTGATGAGCATGTGAATATCATGTTAATGATGATTGATTGTCTTGGTGGTCGGTTTTGGTTGGTTGGCTTTTACAGCGTAAAACCCTAATAGTTTATTTAATCCCAAAACTTTTAAATATATATATATATATATATATATATATATATATATATATACAATTTAAATGTCTGCAAACAAATGCTAGCTGGCCAGAGATCCTTTGTTTGAATACACTTAAATGGTTTCAAGAAATTCTATTTCATATTAGTCATCTATTTACGCCCAGTTAAATGATTTCAAGTATTGCTAATAATTCTATATAATATTAGTAATTTGTTTGTTAAATATTTGTTATTATTGCTCTCTAAAACATATTTCCTATTTGCACACTGTCAAATGGTTTACCTATTTTACGCTTATAAATCAATTCTACATCTCTCATTTGTTTGATTACAGTTAAACAGTTAAACAGTTCTATTTGACTCATAGATAGGTCACTAACAGGTACTTCCACTTCAGATCAGATGAGACACGTTAGTAATGGCATTGAAGGGATACTCTACATTACTCAAAGCTCCAGGACTAAAGGCATTCCATCAGACTGTTTAGTGCTAAATCTAAGACGCTCGTTGGGGATGGGGGCTTACCCCTCGGCAGAAATACAGTCGGTGTATTAGTCGGTGTATTCTACAGCCCAAGTTGACAAGGTAACTCATTGGTCGAGAGAGATTTAAACATTTAAGAAACTACAATTTAAGCATAGCCAGTTCTACGGTATTTACTCTAAGCTTTCTATTCTTTAAAGGTTGTGGAAAGAAAGTGGAAATATTGCGAGTTATGATCATTTGCTATTGCGGTAAGGATTCGTAATTGTCTTGTGCTCACGTAGAAATTTTGAAAGCATATTGTTTCATTTCATGTTTTTACATTGAGATTTCTAACAGATTTTTACTCCTTTTTAGCACTGAAAATGACTTAACCTTTCTATTTGACCTACATGACCCTAACAGGTAATGCCACACTGGGTCAGAGTAGGTCTGGGATGAATGGCATTAAAGTTCTATTTCATACTCCTAAATCTCAAGGCTTAGAGCCTCACCATCATTTATTGAAAATACTAGTTGAGGGGGATCTTACCCTTCTGCAAAGATGCAGTCCGTGTATTATACAGGTCCAGCCGACTGGGCTTATGAAAATATGGTTTGTTTGATATAAAACTTCGGCTCATTGGTCTAAGGGGTAGAGTGTTCGCCAATGGCCCAGGAGACTGGGGTTCAATCCCAGATCGAGATATACCAAATACTTAAAAAGTGGTACTTGATACTTCCTTGCTTAACACTCCGCATTATAAGGTACTTATCAAGGGTAACAGTTGAGAAATCCAGGAGAAGGAGAAGTGCCCTCCCCTATACCTAGGTGTAGTAGCTATTGAAAAGAGAGCATTCGGTTCGCTCTTCATAACAGTCGCCAAATTTATTATTTAAAAGAATCGGATAGAAAAGTTCTTTTCTCTCATATTTATGTTTGCATATGGCTTTTAAAATTTGATCTAGTTTTAAATGTAAATCACACGAGGAAGAATAGTACGTTCTCTCTCCAGTGTGTAATCGAATGTGCTTCGCTAAGTCATATTTGACAGCCTCTTTGAATTACCGTCTGGGTCTCTTCTCGTGCTTCTAATTCTTGAGTGACTCAATTCCAGCAATAACAATATCATTGGATAAAACCCAGAAAATTGACACCTGGGAAAGAATTTCTGATCAAATCATCGACTTACATACATA
>OY757905.1:13754509-13882009 GCA_963585895.1 Sepioteuthis lessoniana
TAGTCTTTCGTTGGGACCCAGTTGAGAATATGTTTGATATTAAGGCCAGAAGCTGTATTATTTATAAGGAATGAAAACTATAAACAAGAGGGTGCATCGACGCAAATGAAGACAGACAAAAAAAAAAAAATGAGTCAAGATGTTACTGTTATTTTTTTTTTTTTTGTTGCGATGAAAATCAAGATTTATTTATTTATTTTTATTTTATTTTTTTTAAATCGGACTTACCTCCTGTTTGATTCCTGCTTAGAATCCGCTAATTGTATCCCCAGAAGTGATATAAGAACCCCTCACATCCCAAGAATGCGTTCTCCTGGACATGAATGTAAACTATACTCCATAGTGCGTCGCCAGTTTTTGGAAGTTTGGAGAACACCGTTATTGCTAAAAAAAAACGCCAAGTTTATCGATGTTTAAAAATGATTTGTGATCAGTATGAGAGTAAGCGAAAAAAAAAAAAGAAGTCTTACAAACAATTACACAAAAGATATATCTATTAACTCAAAATGATGTTTTCGTTTCTTTGTTTAATGTCACATCATCTTTCATGAGTTATTTAAAGGCAAATCCATACTTAAATAAGAACAATAGGAATACAATTTTGAAAATAACTGTGGAGATTAGTCATTTTCTTAAGGTTATCAGCCCGAAAATGAAAGTAATTTTGAACACGCTTACTTCGAGTCCATAGTCCAGCACACGAAAACTCCCCCTAAACTACAGTGAATGCGATTCCCTAACCTGTTGGAGGGAAATAAAACAGACAGTTTGATATGCCGTTAAAATCCATCAACCAATCTGTTTGATCCATGATTCGTTTTTCTTTTACTTTTCATTTTGTCTAGAGCATATCTCAGTGTTTTTTTTTACTGATGCATAAAGGAAGGCCTGGTCTGTAGATGACACTTGTGAAATTATTTTGCCCAATAATATTTACACGAAACTCTTCTGTCAAGAATGAGATTACATGAAAAAACTTTAAAAGTCTTACTCAATTTTTCCAGTAAACTAATTGGTTGACAATAATTTCTTCTTGTGCTCACATGCCCTGATCGTTTCTTGGCATGACAGGAATTAGACTCATCTGATTAGAATATCAGATGTTAAAAGAGGAAAATATCAGTGAATTCTTACCTAGATATTTGTATCTATGTAACATAAAAAAAATCTTGGTCGAAAATCGAACTCTCTCTGCCGAATCTAGTTTCTTTACAGAGGTAAATGTAGCTACATCCTCACTCAGTGATCAGTATTATCTTTTAAGTGCATTTGGCTGGAGGAAAAAAAATCGAAGGACCCTATAATAATGTTACGTTAATTTTCAAAGCAACACGGGTTAGGTTGCCTTCAGTATGAACACGATCCTTTTAAATAGATTTTAACGTACACCATTGTTATATGAAGTTAAAGTATACAGCGTGTTATAGAAGTTCCATGAATTGAAAGCAGGAAGTACATTTTTCCAAACCAAAAACAAGTTACCTAAAAAAGCCAAAAAAAAAAAAAAAAAGAAAATCTTTTAGTAGATTGATTTTGATATATATGTTTCATGAAACAGGTAAGGTGTTGGTTAATTTGACAAATGAATCGTCTAATAACTTTATTGAATGTCACGGAATATGATATTGCGTCTGATAAATACATGCAATGTTTGTTCAATTTTTATATTCATGAGTATGTCTAAATATGTATTTAGTATTTACTTTTACATAAATTAATTTCACTCGCATTTCTCTTTCTCTGTCTCTGTCTTTCTCCCTCCCAATCTCTCTTTCTCTCTCTCTCTCTCTCTCTCTCTATATATATATATATATATATATATATATATAGCATGAATTAAAGTGATTGGACAAATATTAATATTTCTTTTGTGTCATTTATTTATTGATTACTTTCACCTAGTTTCGACCTGAGGTCCGCGACAGGAGATAAGATTTTCTGGGAGAAAACTTTTAGCTACTTTTTAAGAGATTTGACAGCTTTGAGAGGAGCAATGAATGCATTGCTGACGTAATATATCCATTGGTTCAATGAAAATTATTTTCTGCTATTCAAGTGTCTTCAACTGATCTATCTGTTGCCAGGACAACTGGCAAATTAACTTTTCATGTTTGGGGTGGGCGTGTTCAGATTAGCGGTGACTGCTTGGTTTTTATGTTGGTTTCTTTTATCCGTACACTGTCATTTTTTTAGCTTATAACTTTTTTTGATCAGATGTAAGAGCCTTTGTTAATATGATTCTTTTAAAGCGTGCCAAAAAATAAAGATTGCCTTAAAAGAAAGCCTAAAAAAGAATGTTAGTTTTATGTGGGTGTAAAATAAATTCTTTGCTAAATAGTTTGAAACTAAGTGGAAAAGAAATACATACAAGAGGCAACTTTTTTAAAGTTAAAAATGATATATTTATTAAATATTTTTTTGGCTGATGTGGTATGAAAAGTTCAATTGTTTAAAAATCATATGAATTAGGAGGATTGTTCATCAAAATATCCGTCATTTGATCAAGAGCACAGGTCAAATTTTAAATTTTCATGAGAATATTTAATGCTAAATTACGTTCTTGTAGTGGGTTTGAAATTTTTTAAGATTCCCTGAAAATTGATACAAATAAAATATATTTTAGAGTATAGCAGATTAATTCATTTTCATATAGGTGCTTCAAGTTTGATACATTGAGATTAATATAATGATATCCAATGTTTACGAATGTACATAAAGTTTTGTAAATTGAAATTAATTTCATTTGATAGGACATTAATATAGATATAAAAATCTTTATTTTCTATTTTAAATCGCATTTCAAATTTCTATTTCAAGTTATTCAGTTTAATCAAACCTTTCTATTTCAAACAATTCAGTTTAGCATAAACACGCTGTTTTTTTCTATTAGACCCTATCAGGTACTACCACTCTGGGCCAAAGTGGACCTGGGATTGATGGGAATAAAGAGGTGCCTTGCATTCCCCAAAACTCTGGCATAACTCGAACCTCACCATCAGATTGTTTAGTGTCATATCCAGGATACACTTTTGGGGGTCTTAACCCCCTGCAGTTATTCTAAGACGTTTCGACAGCCTCTGATGAAACATTCTCCAGATCTGAAGAAAAAATATGGATGGATCAGGATATTCAAAGCAGATAGACACCGAACAAAATTACAAAAAGATATAATCGAGTCTGTTTGATAAAAAGTCAGAAATCGAGAAACCAAGCACAAAAACCAACCAATGTTCTGCTGGCTTTTAGTAATATTCAAATAATCTCTTCTAGGATTTAAAGTAGATTCGCCGATTCCATTTATAATAATATCTGTCGCACTAAGTGCACTTCCAAACCTTTTGTTATACGTTAAAACAAGGGCTGTTGTTCTTAGTCTACCGAATTTTTTTTTTCTTTTTTTTTTTTTGGTCTTGGTTTTGGTTTTTACATATTAGTTCCCCTGTTGCTGGCTACTTAATCCAAAAGGTTTGGCAACCAATGCTGAGACATTCTCAAGATTTACTGAACAAAAATTGATATTTAAAATCATATGAAAGAGGAGGATTTTGATCGAGATATCCACATTTTAAAAAAGGGGTAGGTTTATTCAACTATAAGAAACTCTTATCAAGATCAGTATAAGTTTAACTTCGTTGGCCGAGAAAAACTGTTATAAGAGACCTTATTTTTATTCATGAATTATAAACAGAAGTGTAACATTTCTTCAGTTTTATTATTCCCACCTATGCCAATAAATTTTATTCTTTAGAGAAGTAAAATACACACTAATAAAAATCCAGTTGTATTTAATCTCTTTCATTTCAGTTTAATTTTTCACACACACACACACACACACACACACACACACACACACACACACACACACACACACACACACACACACACACACACACACACACATATATATATATGTATATATATATATATATATGTTTGATTTAACAAGATAGACCTTTTTTATCTACATACTTTTTCAAGTTACCGTATCGATTTTGTGATATCCAGCGGGAATTGATTAATAAACTCTCCATAAACAATTGGTTTCCTGGTACTTTGTACCAGATTTTGAGTCATCATCAGAGGTAGTGTATATCACCCAAATGATGCAACATGTGCATGTAGATAGCTATTTGAGAAAAATAAGCGTTTATTGTGTAAATAGGTGAATAAACACTTCAGCATTACACCACTATAAACAGTAAACGTTTAAATATCACAACGGCAACTTGAAAAGAAAAATACGAAAATATGTTGACAAAAAAGTCATATTGTTTAATGAAATATTTATTAAGAAAAAAATGCTGCACACACACACACACACACACACACACACACACACACACACATATATATATATATATATATATATATATATATATATATATATATATATATATATATATATATATATATATCCTGAATGTAGATTTTCTTCTCTCCTTTTTATTATTTTGATAATTGAAATATAAACTTCCTTTTTTTTGTTTTGATTTTTCGGACCTTCTTTATATTTATTCGCTAATGAAAGCTTTGACGACGGGGCTGAGTATGCACTGACTGTAGACCTTGCATTTGAGTTAGACCTCCATAAAAAGGCTTTCCATGGTATGACACTGAACCGTATCTGATGGTGAGGCTCCAGTTCTGAAGATCTAGGGATTCAGGTTCTATCAACGAGTTAAATTGAACAGTCAAAAATTAGCAACATTCCATTGGAACGTGAGGAAAAAAAAGATCGAGATACGGTTACACAATAAATGTCGATATGAAAATACTGTGAACGTGATTCCCTAACGTCTAGACATAAAATAAGCCTAAACATTCCATTATAAACAAATGATCAATCAGTCCTTAATAAAGACTAACACTTCTAACGTTACTATTCTTCAGACTATGTTTTTTTTAATAATATGTTTTTCACGCCAGTTCTAACTGAGATATTTTTTGTGAAGTCTTCATCACAGCAAATATTCAGAGACTTTCAGGATTGTTCTAAATATCAAAGCAGATTTATCAGTTTTTTCTGTCTTGATGATGACTGACTAATTTTTTATGATTTCTGCTTCAAATGAACAGCTACAGCACAAATTGGAATACACCCTTCTAAAGCCTAATTGTCACAGCTGGAGAATTTCAAAAATGCCATCTGACACTTTGGAAGAACGATATGCAATAAAATTCTGTTTTAAACGTGGAATTAAATGCCACAGAAACGTACAGAATGCTTCAGACTGTTTTGGAACATCTTGCATGAATCGAGCATCAGTTTTTGAGAGGCATGAGAGGTTCAAGGAATGCAGGGAGTCTGTGAGGGATGATGAAAGGTGTTGGAGGAGTAAGGAAGTCAATACACCACAGTTGATTGGCCAAAGACTTTGGGTTAGGGTTAGGTTTACTATGTTGAGGTTTTAAGGAAGTTTAGGAAGAGATTCCGTCGGAAGAGGCCAGCACTCTTCAAATCGAGTCAGTGGCATTTCCACGAGGACAATACACCAGTCCACAACTCCATCCTTGTCACAGACTATTTGACCAAGATGGGCATCAAGACAGTTCCTCCGCCTCCCTATACTCCAGACCTTGCTCCCTGTGACGTCTGGTTATTCCCTAAGCTCACAGGCCGTCGTTATGAGACAATTGAGGAGATGAAAGAGGCTGTGACGCAGGTCATTGACACGCTTACTTAAGAAAACTTCTATGGGGCCTTCCAGAAGTTGTTGGATCGGTACAACAAGTGCATTGCAGCCGGAAGAGTTTACTTCGAAGGGGACTTATTTAATGATCCTCGTATATGTTACGATAAACTTTAATGTTTATTTATGTTATTTATTTTTCGATTGTTTTCATCATTTTCTCACATTTTTAGAAACTTTTTAAAGGTGTTGACATGCTATAAGAGAATTGTTGAAAATTGCACTGGTGTCATAACATATTTATCGAATTAGTTGCTGGTATCCAAGTGTCTTCAATTGGTATCCGAGGGTCTCTAACTGGCCTCGTTGTTGTCAAGACAAACCTTTCATTTGATATGTATTTGTTGTATCCAAAGCTGTAGGGATAACAGATGGCTTCATACCTTTCACAGCGGCTTTAGCATAAAGTGAAACAAAAAGTTTCGCCAAGGAATTAAACTTAGGTCCCCAATTCAATTTTCTACAATGATAAACTTTACGGTAAGTAGGAGTGTTATGCTGTTGTGTAGTATGTTCATGGAAATGTGTACGAGTAGTACGAAGATTGGAAAAGTAATATTTCAGAGTCTGCAAATGGCTGGTCTCCGTCTGACCAATAGAAAATTAAATGTATTTTTATTGCAGGTGTTGGAAATGCAATCTCTCAATGGACACGAGAATTCATGAAATACATTGTCGTTATATTTTCATGTACTTCTTTTGTAATCATATATAGTGTGACCATTACAAAATGGGTTTCGTGACGCTGAACTTGAGCCAGATATAGACAGCCATAAATCTATGTGCGTGTTCATTAACAAAATTCGCATAGACTCATCCATAAATGCTTGTAAAAGAAAAGTGGTGAAAGTTGTCATTTATGATAAAAGTTCGTTTGATATAAGACCTCAAGAATGGAGTATCCAATGGAATTGCAAATTCCTAATAAGGATCTGCTAGCTTTTCTCGCTAAGCACTACCCCACCCGAAGGCGCTTAGCAATGTGTTGAAGGTGAAGTAACCCTAAATCAACCGAGAAATAGATTTTGCGAAGTGATTTCGAATTTCAGTTAAAAATATTTTACAGTCCTACCTTGACTAACATATTTGTAAGGTCACAACTCTTCTTTTTTTTTTTTTTTTTAGTTAAACCGTACGTAATGCATCAAAATGCATTCAAATGATTGTAAACACTCGCGAAACTAGTGTAAACTACTTGCGAAAGAACATAACTATCGCTAAATATCAAATAACAGTAAAAACAAATCTTAATTATATTTCTTAAAATGATAATGAATAAATTTATTGGATAGTATATAGATCTTCAATGTATTTTTGTTATATTTTAAATTCCTATTTACGTTTTTATCTTCTATTGTTAATTTCTTTTTATTGTTATTGGTGACATTGACGTAAGTGACTTTACTATGTGAAGAAACGTTGGATGTAATGATGTTTATGGAACTAGAAATGTGGCGCGGGAAATCAAACAGACCTTATGACTATATAAATATATTAATTGCACTTGTGAAATCGAGACTTTTACTTGTTCTGAATCCTGTTATAAAACGTCTCTTTTCTCGCAATCATGGTTTGAGAGCTAACAAATGAGTGCATAAGGACTAAAAATACAGCCACATTATTAATATAGTGGATTGATTAGTTAATTGATTTAAACGGCATACAAATCCTTATTGGGTTATGTTATGTGTTTGGGTTACAGAATTCATTGAACATTTATATTCATGTTTTTACATTTTTTTTTTTACTTTTGTAAACTCATTACCCAGTCACCTGGAAATGTAAAGTACACCGAGTGATTCTCTGCTGAATTGAAAGACCCATAAAAGTGTGTCCTGGATATGACACTAAATAATATGATAGTGAGGTTACAGTAATGCCGGAGCTTTGAGGAATGTAGAGTACTTCTTCATTGCCATCGCTCCCAGGTCTAGTCTGGCCCAGAGTGAAAGCATCTGATAGGGTCCTATCTATGGGTCAAATAGAATTAAACTGTGCACTTACGCTAAACAGCATTGTTTGAAATAGAACTGTTTCGGCATTTAAAGTGTGTACTTATACTAAAATGAATTGTTTGAAATAGAACTATTTTTGATATTGCAACTGTACTTACGCTAAACTGAATTGTTTGAAATGGAACTATTTTGACATTTGACTTTGTGTAAACGAAAACTATACTTATACTAAACTGAATTATTTGATACAGAACTGTTTGTCTAAACTGAATAGCTGGAAATAGAAATGTTTTTGACAATTAAAATTTGAACTTACGCTAAACTGAATTGTCTCAAATAGAACTGTTTTTGTTTAAAAATGGATTTGGCATTAAACATCCCACAAAGACTTATATGCCATTAAACTCAAACAAACAAACAAACAAGCAAGCAAACAAACAAAAAAACAGTTATATGATATTAATTATTCACATTCAAGACAAATAATTTGCATATATTTTTATAGTTTAAAATATTCCAATCTAATACCAAGGATTATATGCTTCATTTATTTATTTCCCTTTCAGAATCGTCATTTGTTTGCACATAGTAATATTGTTTCAAGTAAGTTATAAAAATCCTTAGTAAACAATAATTTCTTTAGGTAACTATTTTTAATATAAATAAATGGCACCCAGAATTCCAATCGAATTTAAATGATTTTTAACCAGATCTATATGACCTATAGCAGGTAGAACCATTCCATGTTAGAGTGGAACTGGGAGTAACGGTAATAAAAGGGTACTGCAGACTCTCTAGATGTACATAACTGAAGCCTCGATATCATGTACAATTAATGTCTTAGTCAAAACACCACTTTGTTTTTGTTCTGGGTCTGCGGGACATAAAGTCAATGTATTCTAAGCACTGTCCATAGAGCAGGTTAAAAAAAGCTCTTTAGGTATTACCAACCAAAGCTGTTTACCCCATCGTTAACCTTGACAAGAGCCTGTAAGTTAGAAAGTAGGAGTTGATGTTTGTTACTGAGTGTATGCCGAGTTACTTAGTGAATTTTCTTTTGGTTGATGCATTGATTTATTTACAAATATATGGAGTTAATATACACGCACCTATCCTTTCAAATAAAGATCTCTGCAGCTATATATTTTTATACACATTTTATCTATTAGCATAGAGTTTATATTATTGATTTTGCGTGTATATTTAAGTGTGTGTGTTTGTGTGTGTGTGTGTGTGTGTGTGTGTGTGTGTGTGTAAGTTTATGTTAGTACTAATAGCCGTACGTAGGTAGATCGCGGATTATAATTCCTATACAAAAATAAAACCCGGCAGACGTTAAGCTGACAACTTAATTCCGTCATGGGTATTTTAAAGTCATCACTAAAAGAAATGTTCTCTAGCTGACATTTAATGGACTCAAATATCCTCCGCATTAAATCGATTCTTCGTTGAACAACTTGACGAGAAAGGAAGCGCATGTCTCGGCTCTTTCCTACCAACTGTTGACAAGAATCAAATGTCAGTATTTGTAAATACGTCATAGTTATTATTATGGTATCCATTCTTTAGAGAAAAAAATCCATTAAAACAGTGAAACTAGTGGGAGTTGTTAAGGACTTGACCTCTCTGCAAACAAATCAAATACAACTATCTTAGAACCCGTAGGAAAGAGACTTTATATCAGTGCGGTGCAGACACGAGATGCAGTCAAGAGGAGTAGCCAAAAGCGGTGGATGATAGGGATGAATGGAGAGAGAGAGAGAGAGAGAAGGGGAGAGTGAGCGAGAGAGAGAGAGAGAGATAGACCGATTGAAAGACAGACACCCAGAGACAGTGAGAGAGAGAGAGAGAGAGAGAGAGAGAGAGAGAAAGTTAAGGCTCTCAATGTAATCAGTACGTGTGGTTGATGATGATGATGACTGTTAATGAATAATCACCCTAAACCAGAGTCAGTTGTCCTAACAATACGTTGACACTATCACTTGCTTTTGCGTCGGAAAGAATATCCTGTTATGACTCTAAACTGAATCAAATGGTGAGGATCCAGTCCAGGAAATATGTGTAGAGCGGGGTATACTTTGATTGCCATTACATCAAAGCCCACGTTGACCTGGAGCGGTAGTACCTGTTAGGGCCTAATGATGGGTCAAATTGATCTGTCTAAAAGTATTCCCATTATAAAACGTGTGCAATAAAAACAAGCTTTTAAAACTCAAGAAACAACTACACAAAAATATTAATATGGACGTACAATGAATGCAATTCCCTCATCTGGAGACATAAAATATCCTCAGAAGGGTTAATATGTTTTTAAAATCTATCAATCAATCATAAACCATGTTTCAAATACATGGACTGCGGGCCACCCTCACCTGCAAACTACTTTTCTCTGGCCTGCGGTAGAACACTTTTCTTGAGTGATATTTACCTAAAACTTCCTCAGTCTAACCATATTTCTCCATAAAGAAAAATAAATATACATTCATATTCCAGTCGTTTTAGCTTCAAGATTTGAAGCTAAAAGAAAAATGTTACACTTTTATAAGAATTTTTCATAAAACATCGATGAAATATGCATCATCTTGGTTCATAGACCTGTTCTGTTTAACTCACACAACAAAACATTATATTTTTTATTTTGTAACGTGAGAAGAGATAAATTTGATCACTCATATTGGCATGGAGGGTTTAGTTGAAATGAATGTCAAATAAAACACTCCACCAATCGTAAGAAATAGATTTGTCAACTCTTTATGGCATTGGGAAGGTGTACCTGAGATGAGAGACAATAAACACAAATAGAAATATGTCTGTGAGCAGAAGATTAACCAAACAATATTTTCTATAACTTGAAATCTGAAAAAACTTAATTATTGTTTTTTCTTTGCCAGTTTTAATAATATTTATTGTACAATTTATCGTGATTCATACATGAAATACAATGAATTAGAACACACAAACACACACACACACACACAGAGAGAGAGAGAGAGAGAGAGAGAGAGAGAGAGAGGGACTGGATTTATAAAAAGTGAAAAAAAAAGAGAATTTATTAAGAAAAATGGAAGTAATGAAAATTTTAAACCGAAATTTATTCCCATAATGTTTGTAGATATTTCTTCCATACTGTTTGTAGATATTCACATACGCCACTTGCTTATGGATTTTGAAAAAATGACAGCCTGTACAGCAGATTAACATAATTAATAAAAGAAATGAAGCTCAACTCATCTCACTTTTGAACTGCTCCAGGAGGAAATAAGACATTTGAATCGTTAAATTTGACATCCCTGTACTAAACATTATCAAAAGCGACTCTAAATCCTTTTTTTTTATTATGATCATATTAAAGTTTATACGTAATATGATTAAGTATTGCTCACAAGAACAGATTAACATATGGATAAAATGGGTTGCAATTCAAGGCCTTCAAGTCCAAGGGACGTTTATTAACAGTAGAATAAGTGAATATGTACGTCGAATAATATATTCATGTACAAATATGTAATAGCAATTATACGTATATGGTTGACAAAAATGTTTTTAATTTCATTCTGAAGTAAGTCAGTGGAGTATGGTAAAGAAAGGGCAAAGGACTGTGAATTAGTTGGTAATGGAAAAAGTCAACAGCCAAAAGAAAACTGAAAGAGTTCAACATTTCTACTGGTAGGCTTGCTACAACAAAATATACTTGATCTCTTACTCCAGACAGTAGCTATCTCACCCATCCAAGATAGAATGTTATTTCAGCCATAATATATATATATATATATATATATATATATATATATATATATATATTATCAGGGATTTCATGATTCGGCAATTTCACCTTTCGGTGGTTGGGGTGCGAGGAGATAAATGGAATTCAAGAACGAGGAACGATTCAAAGAAACAAAATGACAGAAAAAACATGTCTTTACATTATTCTACTTAATGTACATTAAGTAGAATAATGTAAAGATTTTCCTAAGGCTAAGAGGAGTTGCAGTTTTGTTTGATTTTTTTCTCTCAAGATAATGATCAACCATTAATTATATATCAGTCTCTGTCAAATTCCCTGCATCCGTTTTAAATGATTTAAAATATTGCATTAAATATAATATTCAAATTTTTTATATTCCTTCCAGGACAAGACATTCTGTATCCGTTTACAGTACCAAGTCACATGACAATTTTATTATTTTACTTCTTGTGAGCTTTTCACTTGAGTTTGAGTAATAACACGCCTCTTCAAGTCTCCAGGACTCTTCTCAGTATTCTGGATTATCTTAATAACGATATAGTTTAGATTGTCTCCACTTATCCTCTTATTTTCAAGTCCGACATTCCCTTTACCAATCCTTTGGTGATTGTATTGAGCAAGCCGATTACAATTAGTATCACAGTTACTTATATGTTCCATAGCTTCTTTCCGTTCTCTATTCTATCAAAGCCTTCGTACTTATCTCTCTTTTATTATTATTATTATTATTATTATTATTATTATTATTATTATTGTTATTATTATTATTATTATTATTATTATTATTATTATTTTCTCCTTGAGAGCTTTTTACATCAGTTTTTACATCAGTTTTAGGTGATGGTCTTTCACTTGAGTTTGAGTGACAGCAATTCTCCTCAAGTCTCCAGGACTCTTCTCAGTATTCTGGCCGTTCTCAAAAATGCGGTATTTTGGATGGTCTCTACTCGTTCGCCAACTTTCAAGTCCTCCAGACCCTTTAATAATCCTTTAGCTACTTTACCAAAAGCACCTATCACAATTGGTATAATTTCCATCTTCATGTTCCATAGTTTTTTTCAATTTCCTATCAAAGTCGAGGTACTTATCCTTTTTTTCATTTTCCTTTAGTTTTATTTTGTGGTCAGCTGGGACAACAAATTCGACAATTTTGCACGTTCTCTTCTTATTGTTAATTGTTATAAGGTCTGCTTTTGTGGCTGACATCACGTGATCCGTCCGTATGTCAAAGTCCCAACGTATTATTATTATTATTATTCACCCATTAGAGCTTTCCACATCAACGTTAGCCGATGGTTTTTCACTGGAGTCTGAGTGACAGCAAGAGTCTTTAGGTCTCCAGGACCCTTCTGAGTATTCTGGCCGTTCTCAACAATGTTGTTTGGATGGTCTCCACTCGTCCGCCAACTTCCAAGTCCTCCAGTCCCTTTAGTAATCCTTTAGTTACTGTTCCAAACGCACCAATTACAATTGGTATAATTGTCACCTGCATATTACACAGTTTTTTCAATTCCCTAGCAAGGTCGAGATACTTATCCTTCTTTTCAAATTCTTTCAGTTTTATTCTGTGGTCAGCCGGGACTGCAAAGTCGACTATTTTGCAAGTTCTCTCTCTTTTTTTTTTTTTTTGATTATTATTAAGTCTGGTCTTCTAGCTGGGATTAGGTGATCCGTTTGTATGTAAAAGTCTCCTAGGAGTTTATACGTGGCATTTCCTAGGACAGGTACTGGGTTGTGCATATACCATTTGTTAGTATGGTCGAATTTAAATTTTTTACACATTTCCCAATGAATCACCTTGCCGACCCAGTTGTGTCTCCTCTTATACTCCCGCTGAGCTAATTTGCTTATAATTATATGATTGATGGTTTCATCTCTGTCACCACATAGCCTGCATTTGCTATTTTGTTGTATTCTCGCTTTGATATGATTGGTTCTTTTATTATTATTATTATTATTATTATTATTATTATTATTATTAGATATTGGTGCTAATGATTGCGGATTATATTTTCTTTATTGTTTAATTTGTTATTATATATTTTAAGAATTAGTAATTCCAGACGTAATATTCATGTGTCTTCAGGAGGTTTTATAAATGAAGCGATGTTATTAGATTTGTTTGTTTTTCAGTTTTATCAATTACTGTGAATTTTTCGTTTCTGTCTATATTTTGTTCCATAAGACCGATATTGATATTAACCAGGGATTAGTTTATAATAGTTTTAATGATCTTATGCAATGTCCATATTTATTTATTTTAAAATTGTAAGTCTCTTCTGATTTTTCGAAATATTGGGAGCTGCCTGTTGATTCTGAAAGAAAATAACAAATCCAGTGTTACAGATTAATTTTTAGTAATTTTTAAGCAGAACAAGGTACGTGATATGAAAGGATCATCCACAATAATTCTCCTGGTATTTGTGAGAAATAATCACATGAATTCGGGGAATTCTTATAAAGATCTTTCCATCAGTTCGTAACTGACAAAGAAGAAAGAAGGTGAAATTATGAAAGTACAGAAACCACTCCCATCGTGAACGGGAAACGATTTATTTATTTTTCTGAACAATCAAAATTTTCCTTTATTGGTTCAAAAATACCGTATCGCTTCTTTCTGTTTTGAGGCCCACGAACTCACTGTCATCTCTTTAACTCGTATTTTTCCCCAGAAAAAAATTCAAGACCTAAATGAGTTTAACTCAACTATCCTTTAAACAATTATTGTTGTTATCATATCTACAAAAATGAGAAGTATAAAAAAGATGAATGAAAAAATATCTAAATATTTCATATTTTATACAAAGCCTATAAAACTTAAACGATTTTATAGTTTCAAAGAAATATTCAATTTTTTTTTACTGTTGCGCAAATATATTGGCCAATTATTCAAAGAGAAACGGTAACCTACCATCGTTTTTGCAAATATAATATTACCACATTTTCCACTATTGTCAGTTTTCTCAAATTAATATTTGTAATTAAAGATTTCCACAGTGGGTATTGACTGCAGATTGCTTACAGATGCGTCCATACATTCCATAGATTATTGTTCCTCTATGACGTCCCTAAAGATTCAACGTTGTGTCTAAATCGATTTTCAATAGCGAGGGTTTCCATTCTCTCCCTTATGACATTTGGTTGTATGCTCGTGGGGAGTAACCCTAACAAAAGTTTAATGACATCTATTCGTGTGCGTGCTTGTCCGTATTTACCCACCAGAATTCTTTCATAATCAATCTGCCTACTTCTTGCTTTACTGAAGTCACTTAGAAAATAATGACAGCATGCTATGTTTACAATTCACCATTTGATTATGATACAACATTCTTGAATGTTATTAAAAGTTATATAAAACATAAGAAAGAGTTTTATACATTTTATCTCAACAAAAATATAAAAAGAAATGAATATTATTTGAATCGTTAATGTTAAAAACTATTAAATGATTTTATTTCGACGTTTTTCAGAATAAGACAAATTGTGGCATTGCTGCGTCTCTAAGACACAAAGAGGTATAGGTGTCGGGCTATTGTTCATATCAGGAAAGAAAAGTCAGATTCATGGTCTCATGGATGGATTATTTTCCCTCGATAATGAAAATAATTAATTAACGTGTTTCAAAATCGAGGGAAAATAATCGATCAATATTTCTCATCAGCGGTTCTCATTTAAACATATTTTCTTTAAGTGGATCTTATGAAATAAACGTATTAAGTTGCAACTTTATATGAATAGATTCAAGTTGGATATTCGCTGCTTATTCCTATAATCTATAAGATGTTTAAATGTTTCAAAATGTTTTATTATGTTTATTTGCCAGCGGTTTGAATTTTTTTATAACACTACATCCGTAATGAAAAACATAGAGAATAATCATATTTTATCTCAGTTGTCATCTCATTTAACATGTAGAAATAATCGTGAAAATGAAAGAATAACCCACACACACATAGCAAGATTTAGACATAAGGCTTAATTTAAACTATAGATTAAAACAACATAGAAATAAGTTGTGAAACACGGTAAAAAAACGTATCCAATATACGTACATGAAAGAAATAGGTAACTGAGGAAATAGACTCGAAATTAATATAAGTATTAATATTTCCCTTACAAAAATTTATTATATAAACATAGCACATAAAAGTTAATTACCGAACTTAACAAAAAAAGAAAATAAATAAATAAAATAAATAAAAAAAGGTAAATTACCATAATTCCAACCGACGGTAAAATTAGAAAAATGAATAAAATAAAAAAGTAAATAAATAAAAAAACGGAAGTTTATTAAAACTAGGGGGTAACTCTTCACCTCTCTTTCTCTCCCCCACCTCGTGTCTATTCTGTTTTATTTTATCCATAAGATCTGAAGAAGTCTTGTTATATTTTTCTTCATGTTTTGGTTTACATTAGAAATACAAAACAGGATGGAAATAAATTTATAATCGTAAAATAACCGGTCATTGGTTTTTACCTTAAAGAATATATATATATATATATATATATATATATATATATATATAGATAATGTGTGTGTGTGTTTTTGTGTTTTATGTGTTGTGTGTGTGTAATATAATTTTCTCAGCAACATGATAAAAGACCATTGACAATTATAACTGAATTAATTCTTTTATGGATTTTTAATATATTCCATGTGGAAGAATTTCCCTCTCGAAGTTCTCGATTATATCCTGTGTCACATTTCTAAGAAAACAATGGGCGTCAGCGTACTAAAAACCACCAGCCTTTTTCACTTGCGCAGAAAAAAAAATACTCCAATGCATTCTTCAAATGCTTAGATTATACAGGAAAATATTTCTCAATAATAATATGCCAAGTCAAAAAATTGTCATTGAGGTTTCCTTTTGAATCCACCGAAACACAGTAAAGAATATGCCACAGTAGATTCTGTTTTTGTGTGTTTTAGGTATCATTAACTTAATTTCAGATTCTCGTGAATAAATTATTGATAATTATCTTATCCAAAAACGGCTTTATTTTAGCTCAAGCAAGAAAAAAGGATAAATATTTATTCGCTGACCGATATACCTTTCATTGAAATCCACTGCAATGCATTTTGCTAATTTTGGAATTTTTCCGAAGGCTTTAGCACAATTGTTTGCGAGGTGCCAAATGGAATCTGCAAGTCAAATTCACATTACTACCAAGGCTGTGTAAGCTTCCGTGATAATTTCCTCAGGAAAGGTATGATTCATTTCTTGGCTCTCTGTACGGATAAAATAGTAGATCATGCCTTCATGGGCAACTAATAAAGTATAAAAATATACCTGAATTGAAACCAACAACAACAGGTTTAGCAGGCCGGCAATTGATAACGATTGCTCAAGAAAAAAAAATGTTGCCGATTTCATTTTCCAGAGACACTTTTCTGGCCAGAAGATATATGCACACACTAAAAGAGTAAGCTCTTTAAAGTAGCCTGAAAGATTTCGATAATTATGGGCACGACTAAAATTTGCATTTACTTAAAATTATACGTTAACTAAAACTATTAGAAGGTTCACGGATTGAAACATTTATTTTTTCAGTCTCGAACCTTCAATAAAAGGGTTGATGCAGGGAAAGTAGCAAAATAGCGCAGAAGACACGACTAGGAGGGAGAGGCGATCCACTGGAAGGTGTTTAAGAAATTGAAATTTAACCTAACAACTAAATTGTACATGCACAAGCCAAAATCCCTCCTGGAGAATAAAACAAATAACATTCTCTGGGATTTTAAAATACCAAACAGCTCACATAATATCGGACAAAAGACAAGACCAAGTGATAAGAAAGAAAAGAGAGAACTTGTCGTATGGAAGACTTTGACGTCCCAGTGGACCACAGACTGAAAATCAAAGTTAGCGGGGTGGGGGTGTCCTCGTGGTGTAATGGTTAAAGCGATGGACTGCGGAATCGTATTAAGCGAGTTCGAACTCCAGTCTCGCTATTACGATCACTTTCGGGCAAATACCCTTGGGAAAAGTATGAACCCCCATATCCTCCCAGCTATAGGTTAAATAGTACCACAAGAGTTTTTCTAGGAGAATGGCTTTAGCATTATATAACCTACAAAGGTTGATATGCCATTAAAACAAAGAAACCAAACCAAAGTTACCGAAAACAGAGACAAGAATTTGGACCTTGCAAGAGAACTGAGAAAATACAAAGAACAGGAATTTGGACCCTGCAAGAGAACTGAGAAAATAGAAGAGCCAAGAGTTTGGACCTTGCAAGGGAACAGAGAAAAGAGTGGAAAATGAGAGTGACACTCATACCAATTGTAATTGATACGCTAGAATAATTAAAAGAGTTCTTCAGACTCGAGGAAACTTGTTTTCACTCAAACTCCAGTGAAAGACCATCAACTAGATCTTGTATGAAAAACTCTCAAGGAGTAAAATAATAATAATAATCAGAAAGATAAACAGATACTTGCACTTTGCGAAAGAGCTGAAAAAGCTAGGGAAATTAGCTATTGTAAATTATTTGGCGGCAAATTCGAAACCATAAATCATATGACATGACTGGGTGAGAAAAAAGATCCACTTGCAGTTGCGCAGGAAATTGAAATCCGATCATACTACCAAATGATATATGTACAAACCAAAATCCCTCCTTGGGAATGAGACACATGCTATTAACTGGGATTATGAGATACAAACAGAGCCACAAACTAGAAGACCATGCCTTGTGATAATTAACATATAAAAGACAACTTGTTGAATAGTGGACTTTGTTAAAACTGCGAACCACTGAGTAAAAATCAAAGTCCGTGAACAGACAATCAACTACCTTGGTAGAGTACGGAGAAATATGAGGAACGTGACAGTGATTGTAACACTAAATGTAATTGGCACGCTTGGAACAATCTTCAAAACCTTGGAAAGAGGGCAAGAAGAGTTGGAGGACAAATACAGATCTTCCAAGTACAGCAATGTTCGAGATTGGCCGGAATATTTTGAAGAGCCCTGAAAAATTTGCAGTCATTCAAACTCTAGTGAAAAACAATGAGTGAAAACTAGTGTGAAATACTAACAGAAAATGAAATGATAATCCGAGAAATATTAATCTTGAAAAAGTGATGTCTCTTAACATACCGTTTCCTAAAAATAGATTAGCTAATTTCTTACAAATTTCGAAAATATTTTCAAGCCAAAATCAACAGTTGATTTTTAAATGAGATGCCGTTAAATAAGATTAATTTTCATAAACCAAAACGTTCTTCAGACGATCAGTCTTGATTACTGCAGTGGCCCCGGAAAGGATCACCAATGAAAACACAAACACGGATATTAGATAACAGATTATATTACACAAGGAAGATATAGTTACATGGAAAAGGTAAGAAGTCTCGTACTGTTCGGGTAACAGCGATATTGATCTGCCTCTCAGACAGCAAAATCTCTCAGTACTAATAACGGTGAGAAGAGTCCATTTTGGTGAGATGGATAAGACTCCCACAACAATTACTCGGTTGATTGTATAGCAACCAATTGTGGGTTATATTATGCCGAGGTCAGAGTTTTACATAGGTCTCAGTTTACTTAAGGATCTGTTCTTCGATGGTCGGCTATTTAAATACCAAGCAGGACAATTCTTGCTAAATATAATTGATCAGACGAAAACCTTTCTCTTGGCATGACTTGACCGTATGTCTATCAATCTTAAAAAGTTAAATTCTTGAAATAAACATTCCTTGGTGATGAATTCAGGCTGAAAACACTTGGGATTAATTACAAATCAATAAAACATATCTAATAAGGTTTATGCATCGATTTTTTCAAAGACGTTATATAAATCCATCCATACACACACGCGCGCGCGTGGGCACACATACATTTGAAGAAAAGAGAAAAAAAAGTAATCTAAAACTGTTGAATTTATTATAAGCCAAAACGTTTCGGTTTTAGTAAACCTTCATCAGGACTTTAAGATGGTGAAACAAGTGTTGATAGAACAATGATGGATGTTTTAATAAAATTCAATAATAGGGGAAAGAAAAATATATATACAAAGAACATTTATATAACAATTCAATCATTCAATCACCGTTCTTTTTAGGATAACTTCATCGGTTTTTGTTTACATTGTCTCTTTTTTCATACAGTCGAATTCATTTCCATAATTTACTTCCATATATATATATATATATATATATATATATATATATATATATATAATGTTAATGGTTTGAGTTCTTTGTTTAATGGTATATGTGAGATATTGAATATCGATGTCATCCTCGTAGAAGAATAACAATGATATCGTTTAATTCATAGTTTGGGAATAATGAAATTCCTAAAACGCCTGTTCATCTCATCAAACTTGTTACTGTAGGATTGCCGAACAGTACTTTAACTACAACGCAACAGGACCCTATCTGTCAGAAAAGTGTTTTAAAAATTACTAGGGTATGAATAGGCAAAAACAGAACAGAAGAAAAAGTAGGCAGTTCATAATGTATGTATGCCTCAAAATGTTCAATTAAATATTCAACAAAATGGGAGTTGCGCACAGCGAACCGTTAAGTTATCCAATAAACGTTTACCAACGGAAAAATTGATTGAAGATTGACGACTAATTTTCGCCGGCGAACGAGATTTTACTAGGAAGGAGACGAAGAGATATTACAGAAGGCGCACCAGAAAGAGAACCTTGGTTTAAGCTCTCTCAAATTTGGAGTTTAGCCTTTTTGGGTAGAGTGTTTGCCAATGGTCCGGGAGACCTGGTTTTAATCCCAGGTCGCGTCATGCCAAAGACTTTAAAAATGGTACTTGATACCTCCTCGCTTATCACTCAGCAATATAAGGTACGTATCAAGTGGAGCAATCCAGGGAAAGAAGTAGCGCCCTCATTTACACCTATGTGTAATAGCTATTGAAAAGGGAGCTTTCTGGTCACCTTTGACTGCGGGCGCCAAATTTACTTACTTGTAGAAGAAAAAACATTTTATGCTTATATAATTTTTGTTGTTTCATGAGTGTGTTTAAATGAGTGCTGTCTGATTTTCAGAATTGAGATCTACTTCTCCTGAAAAGAAATATAGTAATTCTCAGGAATAGTTACAGACTCTACATGTAATTGGTTAATCTTAAGTTTTTCTCGTGTGCTGAAAAAAAAAATTAAGGAAATAATTATGTGAACTTATGTTGTCTTTTCAGTTTTCTCGTGTTTAATAACTGTTAAAAAAAAATTATTAACTGACTTTTTCCAATTTATTTCGAATTCTTTTAGATATACTTTTTTTTTTTTTATTATTTGAAATTTCAAACTGAAACAGTTAGTCACACACACACACACACACACACACACACACACACACACACACACACATATATATATATATATATATATATATATATATATATATATATATATATATATAAGCATTTGTAGATATTTATAATGGACAGCTTGATATATTGGTAAATGCGAATAAACTGATAAAGGAAGTTTTTAAAAAATCCTCAAGAGATATGGACCCACTGTCAATTCAGTAAATATGAGTCGTTTTGCATTTAAAGCAGTGATATGACTAAAATAACGACACATGTAAACGATAAACGATCGATAAATATGTCTATAATATTAATCTACGTTACTCTTGCCTACCTTCTTGAATATATAAGAATATTACCCGATCAGATATCATTAAATGATGTATTTATGGTCACATACATACACACGTGCACAGAAATGCTCAAACACATACACACACACAAACACTATATATATATATATATATATATATATATATATATATATATATATATATGTATATATATATATATATATATATATATATATATATATATATATATATATATATATATCACGTGCACCGCTAGCAAAATCTCTGATTTCTTTCTTTTTCTGCCATTATTTATTTCACAGGTTCCATTATTCCTGCAAAAAATTTTCATTTTTTCGTTTCTATTTTTAATCATGAATATTTCAAGTTTTCATTTTTTTCAAATTGGAAGTATATATATATATATATATATAAACTGTTACCATGATTACAAATGGGTTTCATTTCAATTCTACTAGAGTGATTTTGTTCGTGTTCATGGTCAACAAAAACAAACTGTATTTGAGAAAAAAATCTACACCGGAAGAAATAACTTATAAATATATTATTTTATTATTTACTTCCCTAATATTTTTGTTTAAGTCTACTTGTGTTTTATGATTATTTTTTATATTAATAATATAATTCATACAAAATCATTTAAAAGAACTCCACAAATACACAGTCACATAAAACTATTAAATATTATAAAACAATACTATGATTGTCTATGAATCCATGCATCGAAAAAAGAAGAATAGATGACGTGTATTTACTGGAAGTTGAAAAACTAGAAACCCAAAATTGGGATAGAAAGACGTAGATAGATTTTAGGGTTTAATAGCATATCCCTATTTACCAACCCCTCCGCTCGGGCAGGATATGACACAAGGTCAATTTTTTAAGCGGACTTTAACAGGTTTGAATTCAGAGTTTTCCTTCTCCTAGACTAGTTTCCTCACCAAGGCTGAAGAACCTAGTTCGTCCTACTATTTATCCATAGCTGGAGGGAGAATAATTGGATTCATATCTTTCCCAAATGGTATTAGTGCTATGGGTTTAACAGCATAGCAATCTTCGAGGATTTCTTTTAATATCAAAGCCACCATTGCCGGAGAAAAGTAGTTATACTCTTTCACACACAACACGATCCTAAGTGTCCGAAAGAGTACGCAATAGCAAAACTACAGATAGAACTTACTTCTAAGTTTCAGTCCAGCCCTTAAAATATTAAAACACAGTGTGACACATCCCCCGTCGGCCGGGCCCTGACTTATCAACTCCTTTAAACCAATGCTATACATGGCCAGTGAACAGTGGTTTCCGACCGGGGTATAGCACATTTCTTTAGGGCCACATAAAATACAACCGAGATGGTGGAAATAAAAGAACAAATGAACAAACACGAACATGGGTCAGCTCCAAGTGCAAGAAAGGGAGTTTTGAGACACTTTGCATTCTCCGTGTATCTGTAGACTATCGCCGGCGTGTATTTTGCACGAAAACTTCTACAAAAGCCACGAGGAATGCCAACTCATCTTTGACTGTCTTCCCTCGCTGCCTCCTTCTGTTGACCTACCTTCCTCTAGACAGCTATCTCACGCCGACTGTCCTCCTCTGCTCTCCGTTAGTGACTGCCTCTCTTTGTCTTCCTTTGTCAACTGACCCTCTGTCATCTCTCGGACCTTCCTTTACTTCTCCACTTCCGGTCTCGTGGGAGATCTCGAGCTCAGGCATTTGTGTGGGTTTCGCGCCAAAGCAAAGAGATTCTCTGACCGGCGCAAAGACACACACTAAATGGCCACAACAGGGATTCCCCTACTTCTTCTTACATGATTCAAAAAAGAGAAGAAAAAGAAGGCAATTCACGATATATTGATGTCTCAAAATGTTTTTGTAGACATGTAAAAACGTGTGAGTTGCGCCCCGCAGCGTATAGGGAGGGAAAATTAGAGTGATGAGAGACGATCAATTTTCGCCGGCGAACAAGATTCTAAAAAGGAAGGTAACGAAAAGATTTTTTGAAGTGGATCGGGAAGTATATTCCAGGTTTAAACTATCTCAAATTAAGCGTTATTTCGCAGAAGAAAAAAAGGAATTTTGGTTTTCTCTCCCATGACAAAAAGAAAATCTCACTGGGGTTATAATGTTTATATATATATATATATATATACATTTTGTCTAGTGTTTGTTTATCAACACTACCATCTTCCATAAGAAATCTGAACTGAGTTTTCTCTCACGTAAAGAAAAATATTTCTCAGGAATATTTACAGGTTCTGGATGTGATTGTTTACTTTTAAGTGTTACCTTTTACTCGTGGGCTGAAATAATGAAACAATCAATTGAACTTTTGTTGTTTTCTCAATTTTCTCGAGTTTTAATAACTGTTAGAAATGAAAATTTTATTGATTACGTCTTTCTAATTGATTTCATATTATGAGGATTTTCTTTTTTTCAAAATACTAATAAATTTGCCGAATCTTCTACCACCTGAATTAAGCTGACTCCATGAAGAAGATATTTAATTTTTACAATTTGAAATTCAACTTGAAAGTCTTACTTACACACACACACACACACACACACACACACACACACACACACACACACACACACACCTGAACAAACACACACACGCGCACACACGCAGACGCACACACGAACAAACGTTCGCAAACACACACACACACACACACACATATATATATATATATATATATATATATATATATATATATATAAACACGTGAGGCGCTTTCAAAATCTAAATTCCTTCACTTTCTCTCTTTTTTATTTCACAGGTTTTATTACTCCAGCAAAAATATTCATCTCTACATTTTTGTTTTTTGTCGTAATATTTGCTGCATTTTTTAAAAATTAGAAGCATACACATACATATATGTAATACAGTAGTAAAAAAAATGTGTTAGAGTGATTATGTAAATGTTTTATTTCAATGATTGTATTGTGATTTTGTTCGCGTTCAAGCTCAACAAATACAAAGTGAGATAAGATACAATACCGAAAGCAATTAATCATAAACATTTCATTTTATTATTTTGTCTCCAAATGGTTTTATTTAATTCTTCTTCAGTTAAATGTTTGTTATATTTGTATTAATAGAATGATTCGTGTAAAAACTCTTATAAAAATCTCCTCCAATGTACAAATACATAAAAATAACAAATATAATAAAGGAATATTAAAGTGGTCAATAAACCGATGCATCGCCTAAGAAGATAAATAGATGAAGAGAATTTCACAGGTAGATTGAAAAAAAAACCTTTCAAAATTCAGATGAAAGTCGTAGATAGATACATCGATAGATTTCAGCGTCGATTTCATTGGCTAATGGAATGTCAACTTTCGAGGGTTATTTAATTTCATTTCACACCCATGTAGAACGGTAGTGATACTGTATAAAAATATCCGTGGATAAGTGGGTTTATAAATAAGTAGATAGATAGGTAGCTTAATAGACTTGTACAGAATCACTTATATATATATATATATATATATATATATATATATATATATATATATATATATATATATATATATATTTACACACAAACTAGCAGTCATATGTATTTGACCACATTCAAAAACTTTTATTTTTCATCTTAAAGGGCATTTTTAATGAAACACATTACGCACCACAATGGTTTTATTTACTATTGTATTCTTGAGCCACATTAATACAAATTATACTAAGTAGAAAAACACCAACAAAAATTTCTTAAACTACTGATTCATCAAAATGTCCCCATTTAGCTGCTATCACTGTTCACAGATTATCGGCTTTCTTTCTTCCAAAGAGTGGAGGTAGACTGAAGATAGTTCTGTCGAGCTTTGCTGCATGTGTTGCGAGAGATGATCTACACTTGCGGGTTGTTTAGCTTAAGTTTCTGTCAAGTTAATCCCACAACAGTTCAATGAGATTTAAGCCTGCTGATTGAAGGACGGGCTGTTCCTCTTTGATTTTGATGTACCCCTGGCAGAGTCTTTGGTGAAAGGAATGCTAAGAATCTGTGAAGCAGTGATAGCGGGAAAAGGGGGTCGTTTTGATGAATCAAAATTTCAAGAAGATTTTTCTGTTTTTCCTTTGGATGAGATATAAAAAAATGAGGGAAATGAAATACTTCTGACTCCTAATATATATATATATATATATATATATATATATATATATATATATATATATATATATATATATATATATATATATATAATATTATGTTCTGATAGATAGATAGATAGATAGATAGATAGATATTAGGAAATGTATCTCTATGGTTAGGAAACTTAGTTATTGATATACAAGTTAACTGAAAGTGATACAAACACTGAATTATTATTCGTTTGCTATGTACCTTAAACATACAGATATGTCTGAGGAAACGTCACTATATGTCAGTGTGTTCTTTTCTGTCTTTCAGAGACTTTTCTTTCTTTTATACGTTTCATTTCACTACGGCCTGCCGGATCGTCCAAGCATCCCATCTTAAATTGATTCTTGGATCAAATACATTTGCTTATTTTATCTCACAGAGTTATTTGTGTTCACCGAACCATGTATGTTTGCATGTTTTAATGGCTGTTCTAATACATTATATAACGCAATACAGCGTTATATTTTTCTACTCTTATCTTCCTTGATTTATGCGAAGAATATCTACACCAAAGAACACCTAAAGAATGATTATTTTATAAAAGCTACACAAGTGCTTTTGTGCCATTCTTAAGTTTATGTACAGTACATTTAGATTGCTGACGTCCAGAGATCTAATTGTTTCATTAATGAATATATAATATACACGGTACCTTCAGTAAGTGTCCAGGCATTTTTGTACAGATATTTAAAATTTTTGTAGACTCTTGAAAATTCAGTATATTATTGCTATACATCTTATGAGATGACTGACAATTTTTTTATGATTTCGGGTTTAAATAAACAGCTACAGCAGGAATTGGAATACACCCTACTAAAACCTGATTGTCACAGCTGGTGAATTTCAAAAATGCAATCTGGACGTGAGGATACTTTAGAAGAACGATATGCAATAAAATTCTGTTTTAAACTTGGAAAAAAAATACCACAGAAACGTATGGAATGCCTCAGACTGCTTTTGGAGCATCTTGCATGAATCGAGTTTTTGAGTGGCATAAGACATTCAAGGAAGGCGGGGAGTCTGTGAGAGTTGATGAGAGGTGTGGGAGGAGTAAGGAAGTCAAAACACCATAGTTGATTGGCAAAAGGGTTAGCGTTACCATGTTGAAGTTTTAAGGGAGTTCAGAAAGAGATTCCTTGGGAAGAGACCAGTACTCTTCAAATCGGGTCAGTGGAATTTCCACCAGGACAATGCACCAGTCCACAACTCCATCCTTGTCACAGACTATTTGACCAAAATGGGCATCAATACAGTTCCTCAGCCTTCCTAAAGTCCAGACATTACTCCCTGTGACTTTCGGTTATTCCCTAAGCTCAGAGGCTGTCGTTATGAGACAATTGAGGAGACGAAAGATGCGGTGACGAAGGTCATTGACACGCTCGCACAAGAGGACTTCCATTGGGCCTTCTAGAAGTTGTTGGAACGGTATAAGTGTATTGCAGCCGGAGGAGATTATTTCGAAGGGGACAACAGTTTCATGCATGTACTATCAATAAAAGTGCCCATACGAAAAAAGTCTTTTATATACTGTCAAATTGGCGTACTTACATGAGAATCGTTCAGCTGAAATGAAGAAGCCTGCTAAAATAGATTCTTTTTGAATTTCTCATTCTTTGCTAACAAAACGTAATTTGATAGATAGTATCTATGCACATATTTTAATAGATACCAGTAAATTAACCAGCAATTTTCATATTCGAACTGATATCCTAGATATTCTAATGATATATCTTTCTTCACTTAACTCAAATGCAAATCCAAAGAGTAGATTTTAAGAATCTATATTACATTCGAACTCCATAAATTTCAATAGACTTTTACATATATCTTTGTAACTTGGAGCACTACTGTTGTAGAGTGTTCGCTACATGTCCGGGAGATATGGGTTCAATCCCAGGTCGCATCATACCAAAAATTTAAAAAATGGTACTTGATACCTCATTGCTTAACACTCAGTAATATAAGGTACGTATCAAGGATAAAGTGGAACAATTCAGGGAACGGAGTAGTGCCCTACCCTACATCTCGGTGTAGTAGCTATTGAAAAGGGAGTCTTCCGGTAGCCCTCGACAACAATCGCCAACTTTACTTACTTACTTACTGTTATCTATGAGCTAATGAATTAATTCATTGAAAGTTACTCAGTTCCCACTTTGGGAGTCGTTCATCATTCCATGGAATTCTTCATCATAAATGCGTTTATTAATAACTGGTACAATAAACACGCATAAAGTCCGTTCTCTGGATGTAGACACAGACTACTTCGACATAGAAGCAGGAGTTCTACAAAGAGACACACAAGCCCCATACCTATTTATCATCTGTCTAGACTTCGTACTTAGAATATCTATCGATAAAATCAAAGGAAACGGTTTCAAGCAAACAAAAGAAAGGGGCAGAATGTACCCTGCTAAATGATTTAACAATGCCGACTACGCCGATGATATAGCGCTTCTGGCAAATGCACCTGCCCGAGCCAAAACCCTGCTATATAGTCTGGAACGAGCCTCTGCAGGCATCGGCCTCCATGTCAATGCAGACAAGACGGAATATATGTGCTTTAATCAAACAGAACATCTCCAGACAAAACGGTAGCACTCTGAAACTAGTTGACAAGTTTGCCTACCTAGGAAGTTATCATTTTAGACAGACATCAACACGTGACTAGCAAAGGCATGGACAGCTACCGATAGAAGCACAGTTTTTTTCAAGCTGCCATCGTGCTATATGGATGCACAATACAGACGTTAACTAAACGGATGGAGAAAAAGCTTGACGGCAATTACACAAGAATGGTGCGAGGAATATTGTGGTAAGGCCACCCTCCAACGAGTTTCCTGGATATGACACTAAACAATCTGATGTTGAGGTTCAGCTGATGGTCGAGCTTTAGGGAATGAGGAGTACCCTTTCATTGCCATCGCTCCCTGGTCAACTCTTGTTGGGAGTGGTAGCACCTGATTAATTGATCTTACAATTCATAAAAATTCATTGTCGATTTTCTTCTCTCCCCAGCAAAGTATTTTCTATTCCCATTCATCAGTGCAATCAAGCCAACTTCTCTCGCCCTGAAACTGCCTAGTAAGACCTTTCATAGACGCCAAGCAAGTAACAATAAAGAATTTCCTTTTGAATTCCACCCGACAAAAAGATTAATTTTTTCTCCAATATACCCGCGGTTGAGATATTGAAAACTATCATAAGTCCAGCAATGTATTTTCCTAATACTTACATTTTATTACTAGTGATCATTTTGTCTTCAATTGGGCGGTCTTTGTCTGGTAAGAAGGAAAAGATATTTCAAAAAAATCTAATCGATTTTTGTTTCCGGATTTGTAAGGGAACCCATTTTCTAAATCTCATAAAGCTTGGAAAGAAGAAAGATTATTTGACTGATTGGCCTGCAATAATACATTGAACTAATCTTCAAAAGCGCACATATTTATTTTAGCCGCTAAAAAAGCTGGATTTCGAATTTTTTGTGTCTTATATGAATATATTAATCAGGAATTATAGAGAGAAATGTATTTTACGCCATAAACCTTTCCTAACTTTTCCCATTAAATTTTGTATTTCTTAATATTACTTCAATCATTAATCAGTAATGGAGATTAAAATGTTTCGATACGCACAACTTTATCAAAAACAAGAACGATGTAAGTTATGCAAGATCGACTTTAACTATATGACAGACGAAATAGGTAAAAAAACAACCTGAAGCTTTTCAACTTGACGATGCTGACAAATGGTATAAGCACAAAACAGAATTTGCCATAGGAACATAGAATCATCAATCTCTGTGGAACTTTGAAATACAAACGGATCCCGGCCTGAAGACTCAAACAAGTATTTATGAACAAGGAAAATAACTAGAGTATTTTGCCGTTCTAGCGGATCATAGAATGAAAATAAAAGAAAGCACTGCATTTTGAACCTTGCCGACTGGGTGATATAAAATTGATATTGAAAATGTGTATTTATGTATGTCTAATGACAATTAGGTTTCCCAGTTTCTGGACTCAAACCAAATTGTTTATTATCTACTCGGATAGGATTTGCTCATTAAATACCTTCAGCAATTAAATTGTAATGGAATATTTGATACTCTGATTTGTTAGCGGGAACTTTTTAGCTGAAATCTGATTTGATATTTTGCCTTTGAATTTTTTATTAGATTTATAAGATGAATAAAAAAAAAAGCGTCAATTTAATAACGAAATGTATTAACTTGAAAAATCAAACAATATTTTTCATGTAAAATAGATATTGGTTTGGTCGTTCAGTGAAAACTTACTTACATCAGCTCTGTGTGGGCGCTGGATGCAGTTTGGAGGACCTGCCAGGGGCAATGAATGATAGGGATGGATGGAGAGAGAGAGAGAGAGAGAGAGAGAGAGAGTTAAGGAAATCTGCTCTGTCAGCGCAAATTAATGATGATGATAATGGTGATGATGATGATGATGAAAACAAATATTTTCCTTGGTATTCTCGGAAATTATTACTAAACACATACGAATACGCTAACCATGTCGCTTTTTTGTATAATGTAAGGGTCATTATTTCTTCTTATATCATACCGAATACGCAATTTTGTAGATATGTTCCTTTTTATATGAAATAGTGTATAGCAAGGTAAAATAATTAAGATTACTGATATGGTGTGTTTCATTTTTTTTCTTATTTATCATCATCGTTATCATTATCGAACCATGCCTGGATCTTCTCTCTCACTCACTACCCGTCACTATCTGACTTTACATTGTGTAGACCTTTTAGACGGTACGAACTGTCCCCATAAAATTAATGACAGTAAATCTTTAGCTGGTTGGCCAAAACTGAGAATACCCACCTCTGCAGCTTGTTACATAAGTTATTAACCCCACGTCGGGAACTTATGTGTGGCCGGATCGAGCGAAAGGCTGGTTCAGAGGGAAAAGAAACAAAACACAACAACAACTTTGTGGTTAGAACGCCAAGGGAGGATGGAGAGCGTGTAACACTTTGTGGATAATTAGTTCTAGACTGAGTTTCGGCTGACAAAAGATTATCTTAACTAACTGGGTCCGGCTGGTAATGTCGCTGTTCGTTGTTATTTTTTCCGGCCTAATCAACTTTCCTCGAACCCAAACTAAATCTTACTGCTAGGACCGAAAACGCACCTGTATGTATAAAGAATGTTTTATTATTATTTCCGGTCAAGGGACACCCACGAATAAACCCATAACATTTTTTTTTGGGTGGCTATTCCTCTCTTTAAAAAACTGGACATAAAAATATTTCCTAGCCTGGCCGTCTCCGATACAGGGACATTGAATACAGACCCTTTTAAGTTTTTGACCAGTAACCGACAAGTACTTAAAACTTACCCACGTCTGTGGCCATATGTATAAATGATTTCTTATCTAGATTTCCTTAATCTAGTTAATGGGTTTTCCTAACATTTGAAATTTGATACCCAGGCCGAATCTAACTCATCTTGTCACATATATATGTGTGTATATGTGTGTGTGTGTGTGTGTGTCTAGGTGTGCGTGTGTGTGCACACATATGTGCATGGGCGTATATAAATACACACAAAATAACACGTGTGTATACATGTATGTGCATATATCCAACTCATAGTGTCAAACTGGTGTGTCTAAGAGTAGGCATTCATAGGAAAAAGTTGATAAGGAATTCGTCTTTATTTAATTAGTTGTGCCCAGCATGTCTTGCAAGGCTTATTTTGATTTTTTTTTTAAATATAGGCCATAAGTGGTGCTACAATTACTACTTTGTAATGCTGCCTCCAGAATTTCTTTAAAACTGCATCGAACATCATTATGTTGTTCCCATTAAGCTTTTTTTCAAGGGTTTCATTAGAGTGTAAATGGTACTATTGTAATATAATGGCTGAGGGATTTCGTTTTATACATCTTGCCTTTCGGTTTAGTTAGGCTGAGAACCTTTCGCTTAGCGTTTGGGTTAGATAGGTGCAAACATGAGCGCTGGTGTCCATGCGCGCGCGGAGCGGACGTATCATTCAGAGATGTCACAATAGAAACCCCAGATAGAAAATGTGACCACGGGATGTGAATGACGTCATGCACCGTAAGCGTGCGTGGAGGATTTGGGGGATTTGAAATAAAGTCAGTGAGATGAGTTCCTGCCTCGGAAGAAGTGAATTGAGTTTTAGCGTCCGAGGAAGACGGTTGACTTTCGGAGCTCTCCGAGGCCTTGCAGCGGGTGCCGCACGTGGTTTTGGGCAGATGGAAAAGTCGTGATAGAAAGATTGTATCTCTCTCCTTATGTCGAAAAACCTTTTTACTCAAAGGTAATAAAGTTTCGTACCTGAACTAAGAAGTCGTAAGTGTTTTTGTGTTTCGGGATTCCTATGTTATCTATATATGAGTTATGAACATTCTATGTACATTTCACATATTCATGTATGGGTATGGTACACTATCATACAGTAATACTGATTCAGCTATAACTTAAAAGAATCTAAGTTTCATTTTTTCGGGAGATCATATTTCCATTTGGTTAATAACCAGTGACGATAAGTTATTATTTTAGCGATACGTATATCGGCATCACTCTCAGAAGATGAGGTATTGCTACTGAGGTATATGAACTGGTCTAATAAATTCTGAAGCTCAACATTTAAATAGGAAATGGTACAATCTTTATTAAAACAGAACTTAATAATTATAGGTTTGCAAAAAATTAGTCTGATATTACGAAAGCCAATACATTATTCAGAATCTTTATTTTTTCTTTTTTTTTTCTTATTCAAGTACTTAAGAAAATAAATGTCCCGTAACAGAGTCTTATATCAATTTAAACTTTCATAATGATTAAAGAAGTTGTTTGATATATTGGATACGTTTCTTTACAATATTCTTTTTCTTTTTGAAATTCGGCGGTGAGTATTCATATTCATTTATAATGTTCAATTTTGAATGGATTTGTAATTAAAAAAACAAACAAAAACATATTATAATGAATGAGTTTACATAACCCTTACGCCAAGATGTGACACAAAGTGAATACTAAGCAAAGTGCAACTTACTTTGAATTCAGAGATTTTCATCTCCCAGATTGTAAGCTAAGCAAAGATAGATCGCACAGTCTTCCATACTATTTCCCCAAAACTGGTGGGGGAGAAAATTCGTGGATTCATGCTTTTTCCAGGGGCGTTTGTGCTAAGTGAAACACGGGCAGCCTCGTCCGTGATTTGAACTTGAGTCGTCGATACCATTTCCTTCTAGGAAACCTATTACGCTAAGCACTACTCCACGCTTCATGAAAATGAAGGTAAAACTATTTCAAATATCACGCTCAATGTGTACAACGGCCCCTATTTTTTATGAGTTTAAGATTAAGGCAACATTACCTATTTTTACCAAAAAATAGTAGGGTATCAATATTTAATGGTATATCAATCTTCGAGGACTTATAATATCAAAACTATCCTTGTAAACGAATAGTTGGAATACTATTTGAACCATAGCTAGAAGGAATAAGGGGGTTCCTTTCTTTTATAAGAAATTAGTCTGAAAATGAACGTTATAGCACGAGGGAGGTTCGAGCTCGCAACATGCGATTTATCTGGCTAACCCGTTAGCCAATACAACAGTAGAATCTCAATGTATTTAAAGGGTTTCTGTTTGTATTTAATACAACTTCACTATAAAAATTGGAATAAGTTCGTTTGTAAAATACAAATGTAAATCTTTACATTTTAGATTTTCAGTTATTCAGATCGTTGCAATAAACTATTAATCACACTACTTTTAAATATTAGAAAAAGTTTAATTCATTATTAAGATTATTATCTTCAATAATCATAGGTTAATTTAAAAAAGAAAAACATTATTTATCGAAGAAATGCTGCTAATATGCTGTCTTTATAAATTTTAATCTGTCGATTAAATTATGTCTTCAAGAACTGAATTTATTTCCGTAAAATGCCAAGATAGATAGATTGATACGTACGTACATAGAAACATTGATAAATAAATCGATAGATATGCAGATAGATAGATACAGACAGACAGACAGACATATATACATAAAAACATACGGAGAGACATACATACGTATATACATAAGAACATAATGAGATAGATAGATCTACCATTCATTACGAGCATGCTGAAGGCAGCAGTATGAATGCTGAGAGCCGACACGACATTTCTGTACCTTCTTAGAATGTAATTTTCGCATTGGTATAAACGTGTCATACATACACAGGTAGTCAGACTGATATATATATATATATATATATATATATATATAGAGAGAGAGAGAGAGAGAGAGAGAGAGAGAAAGAAAGAGACAGACAGACAGACAGAGCTACTTTGCATTACGAGACAGAGTTACTTCGCATTACGAGACAGACAGAGCCACTTCGCATTACGAGTCAGTTGATTAGCCGACAGCTACATAGTTGCATATTTTAATTATAGGAATTGAAATGCAATAGACAGATGATGGATATTCAGACAGACAATCAGATTGAGAGATTGATAGATAGATTATGAATCACAGAAAATCGCCCATCTTTATGTTGGAATTCATGTTTATCATTCATAAAAATCACAAGTTGATTCCAGACCTTTCTCGGTGCAAAGCAAAAGTCTCAATGGTAAAACAAACGATTTTCCCCTAGGTATATTTCAATGTATAGCTATGATAAAATACAGACGCAATCATCCTCATCATTTCTGAATTATAATGATATAATAACGTATCAGTGAGAGATTTATAAGTTGATTTGGCAGAAATTATATAAAAATTGCAGCATCCGTCGTAATTTCTATGTAATATGATACCAGACTGATAGACCCTCACACACACACACTCACACACACACACACACACACACATATATATATATATATATATATATATATATATATATCAGTGTTTGTCCGTCTCTACAAATCGACATTAAATATTTGTCGACCTGCTGAATGGTTTATAAATGCATGTTTCTGCAATCACACACTCAGCCAACTGATAGATAGATAGAGTTGATAGATAGATAGATAGATAGATTTATATTTACCTATATGTGTATGCAAAAACAGGATATATACATGTACCTGATCGCCAATATATGTTTGTATTCACAGAGAGAAAATGAATTGTATTTTTCAGGCATTGCTTTTTCTTTGCACAAAAATTAACATCTAAATGAAACAGAATAGCAGGTCGAGTCATACGAAAGACTCAAAAATGGTACTTGATGCCTCCTTGCTTTAAACTCAGCATTATGGGGTAGGGATCAATAGTAAAGTGGAGCAATCTGGGAAAAGAGTAGCGCCCTTCCCTACACCCTGCTGTAGTAGCTATTGAAAAGGGAGACTTGGGTTCACCCTCGACTACGTTTGACAACTTTACTTTTTTATATGTTTGTATACGTGCTCCATCTTTCCTCTATGTAGGGAATCAAATACACACGTAATAGTTTATGTGTACTCGTTTATACACACATATATAGGCACTGTACTCGTAATGAATAACTTATATGCGTTACTAAATACACTCAGATAAATTGTACGTACATACCTATATATGATAATTGAGAAAATAATATACTGTAAAATGTTAATCAAAAGGATTTAAAAACCTGAAATTGGTGTAAAAATTGTTTAATATACTGTATAACAAGGAGATAATCATCTGGAGGTTGCAGGTTCAATCCTCACTTCAGCCGAGTAACAATACAGGAATACTTAACACTTGTACCCGGTTATGGCTAACGGAATCAGAACAGGCGACCCCCATGGTTTCAATAAAGGACGTAGTTCGATGTTCCGTGATGGTTCCCGAGTTCGACAAACACCTGAAGAAGGCCGGAGAATATATCGGCCGAAATATTGTGGAAATAACAATAAAGATGATGACAATAGTCTGAAAAACCTAAATGATAAAAAATCAACAAGCTTCGTCTCAGAAATTTAGACAACTAATACTGTGTAACAGTTTGATCAAAAATGAAAAAAATATTAAACGCTGATAAAGTACTTTTACTATTTTTCTATTTATGTTTCGTGACAATATGTGAACACGTTTTGACATTAAGAGTTTTCAAGAAGTATTTTGTGATAAAGAATATTCACAATGTGTTCCTGTATAATTAATTCTACTACAATATCAGTTCATTTTAACGTTTCAAAATCTTTTCACTAGCGCTTGAAGGTTACATGGGAAATAAAACAATTTTAATCCTAATTTCAGGTTTTCACATCGATTTTTTTCTGCATATTGCTCTATATTATATCTATCAAAATTATCATACACAATATGCTTTATAATCATCATATCCATTATAATCATCGTATATTAATACATTAGTGTGTGGAAGGAGCTGAGCTTAGGGTCACGGTTATTGTTCCCAAATTCATAAACTGAACGAGGCTGTTTGTGTTTCACGTCGCGCTAATGACCTTAATAAACATGAATCCATCTGTTCCCTAAATCTGAAATATGATAATTTATTAGAGCCGATTACGTTTTTAAACCGTGGTTATGCAACTTATCTACGAAAAAGAAAATTCTGAATTCAAACCAGTTTTACTCTGCTTAAAAATTGAACTTCTGACGCATCCTGCTTGTGGCACAATGATTGTGTAAATACACAAACACACACACACACACACACACACACACACACACATATATATATATATATATGTGTGTGTGTGTGTGTGTGTGTATGTGGTTATTTATGTGCTATTTTGAGGTATGAAATTATATTGTCATTTCGAATACATTTATACAGTTTCTTTATATTTCATCCAGTATGGTATTTATGTAATTACAGGAACTAGAAGTGTGCAATAAGTGAAGATGTGTTTCACTATCATTGCAGCTCGGAATGTTTTGCTCATCATATATATATATATATATATATATATATATACTATATATACAGTATGTTATGTGTGAAACAAAATGATATACTGACTTTTTTCTCACGCCGTGATAATTCGTTATTAGAAAAACTAAAAATCATAAATCATGTATACCAAAAAAATTTTAAAATGCCAAAAATTAAGTCAGAAAAGGAGATATACCTCTAAACAACTGATAACCAACCAAACAAACAAAAAACAAATAAAACAAACAAATGACCTAGATATATATATATTAAAGGTGCTTGGCCCATATAAAAGCCCGGTGAAATGTGTATGTCAAATTTCAAGATATATTTTAAAGCAACACTTTATTTATTTTTCATTTTTGTTTTGGTAATTACTGCGACAATCTCGATAGTTTTAACTATTTTTTATCAACATGTATTTATATATAAGCTTAGATTATGCCTAAAATTCTTCGGATATATTTTTTTAGAATATGAATAGAATATATGCACGCAAATTACTGGATACACCTACTGAATGACCGAAGGACACACGTACATACAAGTATAATTTAAAATGTATGTGCGTGCAAATGGACGATTACATTGTAGCTTTCCGAGGTTTAATGCATGTTTTTTTTTCTTTTGAGATCGTTCTAAGATAAATGATTTATTGAATGCTTGACTCAGATCACCAACTATCGTGACCAGTAACAAGGAAATGTCACTTTTCATATAGATATTCTTTATTTATATTCAAAGTAACTTTCTCTTTCCTCCCTCTCTCTCTCTCTTTGTCTTTGTCTCTCACTCTGTCTCTCTCTGTTTCTGTCTCTCTCTCTCTATATATATATATATGTCTGTGTATATATATATATATATATATATATATATAACGTTGTGATGATCAGTGTGAAGATAGAAAAAAATCTCCAAAATTCCGATTTAATACTTAATCCAATCACGATGTAGGAGGTTCGATTCTCACTATTTGCCTATTTTACTCGGGGTTTCATTGGCAAAATGACTGTAAGTAAAAAAAAATGATAAATTGACGGTCAGGTCACGCTAATAATACAGCCCTAATCAGATCGCTAACATTAAGCAACGATTAGTCTATTTATTAATCAGATGGGTGACCAGTAGATAATGTAGGTACTTTGAGTCTGATTTTGGAAAAAGCACTTAGCCAATCCAATGAGTTGTATCTTAAATTACACACACACACACACACACACACACGCACACACACACACACACACACACACAAATATTGTATTGGTAATCATTGTAAGAAATAGACACTGCGACACCAATTTTAATCCTGGACGATGCTGATTGCATTTCACATTGCACTAATACCGATGGGAAAGTTATAAATCCAGTTTATAGGTAAATAGAAGTGCTGGCGGTGTTCTTTAGCCTTAGTTTGGCAACCATTCCAGGAGAAGGAAAACTATGAATTCAAACGTTAAATTCCGGTCAGAATGTGTCCTTGGGTCACCATCCTGTCCGTGCGAAGTGGTTAATATATATATATATATATATATATATATATATATATATATATGTATATATATATATATATATATATATATTGGTGTAGTAAGCTATCGAAAAGGGAGCCTTCGGATCACCCTCGACTATGGTTGCCAACTTTACTTTACTTATATATATATATATATATATATATATATATATATATATGTGTGTGTGTGTGTGTGTGTGTGTGTGTGTGTGTGTGTGTGTGTGTTAATGACGTTCCAAGATTCACATAATTCCATTTCTCAAAACCAAATATAGAAAAAGTCTTACGGAAAACACCATATCACAAAAAAAAAACCTCCAAATTCTTGAAGGTCTATAGAGAAAGATTACCAATCTTTTCATGAAAAAGATCAGTTTCAAATGTAGCAACCACGTTTTGAAATACCTTTAACACTTCTCCCGCTACTTTAAGTCTATTGCCCACCCACTTGTCCTTCCTCTTACTCTTTTTATAAAATGGAAGTACCTTGACATTTTGTTTGTCATTTCATTGTTATTTCCCCCAAACGTGGCTCCAGTTAAAGTTGAATGTATTTAGGGTACCATTCGTGCTTTTTTTAATATATTCCATCCAGATTCCAAACGATATATGAAGTTTTAAACAGATCAACAATAAAATAAGCAGAAGTGAAGTGTCTGTCTTATTTAATTACAAACAAACATACACACATAAACACCTACATATATGTATATATAAGAATCTTATTTCTTCAATTCAAACCTGGCAAACTCCACTAAAAACTAATATTTTACCGCATGCACTTCATGCGGTGGGGCTGGAAAAAAAAATATATATGTGTGTGTGTGTGTGTGTGTGTGTGTGTGTGTATGTGTGTGCCTATGATTATGTGAGTACAATAGACACAATGCATAAAAAATATTAAGAAAAAACACATTTTCCTGCCAACTAAATTCATCTACTGTGGAATATAGTGTCATGCATATTTTTGTTTTCATTCATAAAAACCCTTGATAGAAAGACTCTCGTGTGAGTCCGTTCAGTGTAGTGATGAATATTGTCGACTGCAAGATCGTAGTAATCGAGTTTAAAAATCAAATTCTGCAATTGCGTTTTTTTTTAGACTTATTAAATAAGGAAATGTATGAATATATTTCTCCTCCAACAATGTGTTAAAGAGTACTACAAATTTCCTTTTACAATAATGGCGTTGACCTTAAATAAAATACATAGATTGATATGCTATCAAACAAATAAACCAGACCAAATCAACAATAACCGGTCATCATTATCTTACGATAAATTTTGTTTGTATTTAGTCAAATTCTTGGAATACTAGAACTGTATCCAGTCTTGTACAGTAATCATTTGTAATATCTACATCTTTCCAACCCATTGGAGAGAGCCAACAACTAACAGTTTGTTATTTCAACGAAATAAGATTTGAATTAACAGACTACATAAATAAGTCAAGACAGTGAAAGAAGAATGGAATCTCATCGAAATTCACAGGTAAGGCTTTTGTTTAAAATGCCAAAAATGAAACGTTGATTCAATGAAGTTAATTAAATTACATGGTAATATCAGAAATTCAAATAGCGTTAATTCTTCATTGAGTCAAAATCAAAAATAATGATATAAAAAAATCTTGTGATTTAATAGAATGTAATAAAGTACGTTAATTCATTTCCCTTTAAGTCAGTACCAGCTGCAACACAACAATTAATTGTCGTTTTGTAAGATTTCCAGATGATCCATATACACACGGGGCGATCGAAAAGTAATTCCCTATCAACTAAGAATATATATTCATATATTTGTATATATATATATATATATATATATATATATATATGCACAAATATATATATATATATATATATATATATATATATATATATATATATATATATAAAATGTGTGCGTGCGCACACGCGTGTTTGTATATATATATATATATATATATATATATATCATGTGTGTGTGCTTGAATAAGCATGAATCTAGTTTAATTTAAATTTAGAAGCACTCTAGACAACGTCACGCCCAACTTGAGAATGGAGGATCTTCCAACCTAAATATGCTAATGTTTTTGACTTTCGAACCCACTTGAGTTTTGGAGAGTTATCATATTATTTGGACAGCTACCATATTTTTATAGGATCAATCTTGCTTTTCAAGTAGCTATTTACATTGATTAGACATAATATAAAGAAACACGCTGTTCAAAATTTCGCTCATAATTAGGAAACAAGATATGGAATTGGGAATATACCGAGACAATAGCAAACATACAGGAACACAAGAACCATGCATGATTTCGAAGTAATAGAGTGATTGCTTAGATTTTATGAAAATTAGCCAAAATTTATATATGAATTTAGGTTTATTTGGATATATATGATCACACACACATACACACACACACACACATACACACACACACACACACTTATATATATATATATATAGATATATATGTATCAGGATCGAATAGTTCGATCGGGGAACTACTGTTGCTCCTCTATAAAGGTGGGTTCCCTAGATGAGAATAAAAACAACCTTCGAAAGGTTACCATGACCCACACCCAAATCACCTTTCCAAACTGCATCGGACTTCGGGCTGGTAAAAAAGGGGCGCCTCCTGCTGAGGTTGGGGCTCTGGCCTCAGTGTTCAGTAAGTTAGCTACAGAACTCAAATAAAAATTAATAAAATGCAAATGCCAAATATAATTTATGACATTCAAAGTTAGAATCTTATATAGAATAGGACAACTACCGAACCTGACTGCCTCGGCCATAGATCATAACATAGACTTAAGGAATATATATTCATATATTTATATATATATATATATATATATATGCACAAATGTATATATATATAAATATATATATATATATAAAAGAACACAAATACACTTATAGCGAGGATACTAAATATCATGACACTGGCACTGGATGGACGCTAGCCACTGCATCTGCATGGATAAACTATTTCAATGCCACAGCAGGAGGTGTGGGTATGCTTATAGGACCACGATCCCTAAAATCACTAAACAGCATATAGAAAATACAACCTAGGATTATGGTAGCTACTTCTCATGGCAACCCCGGCGTAATAATTATCTCCTGTCAAAGCCCTACCAATGTGAGTGAAGAAACTGACCTCATCAACCTCTATGGTGAGCTATCCTCCCCTGGTCGTAGCATCCCGAAACACAACGTTCTCGTCATTGGCAGAGATATGAATGCCCACATTGGTAAAAACGTAAATCACAAATTCAGACAACACAACTCGTCAAACAGAAATGGGCAACATCTAACAGATCTAACGCTAGCAAATAGATAAACAAGCCTAAATACAAACTTTAAAAAAAGAGAGGGAAAATTATGGACCTACACATACGCAAACAATGCTACAGCACAGATATAAATAAATAAATAAATAAGAAACGGAATAATAGCACATTGAATTGTGAGGCATACTCCTCATTCGAGGGTGTGTCCTCCGATCCTCGGATTGTCACGGCAAAAATACGACTGAGTCTACGAAATAATGCGACCCAAACAACAACTACCGTACACTATTTCTTGTCCCTGCTTAATAATAGGCATATTAGAGATAAATATGCGTTAACACTTATAAACAAATTCGATGCAAAACAGGAGAAGACAGAAACACATACACCGAATGACAAATATGAGAATTTCGTCAATGCACCCTTAGAGGCGGCAAGAGAATACATATCAACTAAAAAAGAACTAAATTTAGAGTCCCATGGGAGACATTAGCGGTTAGGGAAAAGCGTACAGACGTGAAAACGGCCTCCAAATGCAGTGGGAAGAACCCAACCAATACCAATGCACTGAAATTTAAAAAGGCACAATATGAATTAGCAAATATATACCTAAAATAACTAACAGAATACATACAAAATCAGATCGATAAGATAAGAAATTCGGTTGCAGATAGACAATCTAGGATAGCATGGCCAACTGTAAAAGAAGTGAGCTGAAGGAAGATCACTGCGAAAGCTAAAATAAAAGCTACCCGCCAACAAGATCGAATAAACCTATGGCAGCAGTATTTCGAGAATTTACTAGGAAACCCTCTGAAAGTTACACATGAACCAATCACAAGAATTATAAGTAATTAATCAGACATCAAACTAGGACCGACCACGCAAAAAGAACTCGACTCGGTAGAAAGAAAAATTCAAAATAGAAAAGCAGCGGGGCTCGATGAAATACCCCCAGAAGCATGGAAGATCAGAGAATTCGACGAAATACTGCTCCGACATTGTAATACCGTATATAATCAAAACCCAATAGACAGATGGACCCTCCCCTTCTTTAAAAAAAGGCAACCTCAGATTAGCCAAGATCTACCGATGTATAACCTTTACATACATAGCGGCAAAGATATACAATGCTCTACAATTCATCCGCATAGAACCCAAAATTGAAACCATACTTAAAATGGATGCACGACGTCATAAATTTTGACTATCCGTCGAATTCTTGAAGGTGTACTCGCAAAAAACCTAGAGGCAACAATATCATTTGTCGATTTTACCAAGGCCTTTGACTCCATTCAGAGAGGAAAGATGGAGCAAATTCTACTCGCCTACGGCCTACCAAAAGAAACCTTCGCGACCATAATGATGCTATATTGAAACACCAAAGTAAAAGACCATTCCTAGGATAGAGACACAAACTACTTCAACATTGTAGCAGAAATACTGCAAGGAGACACATTAGCCCCATAGTTCTTTATCATCTGTCTAGACAACGTGCTTAGAACGTCTATTGATTAAATGATAGGAAACGGTTTCAAGCTAACAAAGGAAGAAAGCAGAAGGTACATGCACAAACAATTACGAACGCAGACTACGCTGATGACATAGCACTTCAGGCAAATGCACCCGCATCAGCCGAAACCCTACTACATCGTCTGAAACGAGCAGCTACACGCATAGGCTTCCATGCACACAAGACGGTACCATGTGCTTTAATCAAAGAGGCGAAATCACCACACTAAACGGTAGTTCTTTGAATTTAGTAGACAAGTTCACTTACCACGGAAGCAGTGTCTCATCAACTGAGGCAGACATCAGCCTGCGACTAGCAGAGGCATTGGCAGCGATCGATGGGGTATTGGTCATAGGGAAGTCAGACCCGGCCGATAAAATAAACTAAACTGCAGTTTCTTCCAAGCAGCAGTCGAGTCGATTCTGCTGTATGGATGCACCACATGGACGCTAACTAAACGTCAGGAGAAAAAGATTAACGGCAATTACACAAGAATGGCTCAAGCAATATTGAACAACTCATGGAGGTAGCACCCAAAACAAAGCAGCAACTGTACGACCACTTTACACTCATCATGAAAACTATCCGAGTTAGCTGAACCAGACATGCGGAACACTGCTGGAGAAGTAAGGAAGAGCCCATAGGTGATGTACTCTTGTGGACTCCTTCACATGGACGAGTAAAAGCAGGACGACCAGCTCGAACCTACATACAGCAGCTCTGTGCGCATACGGGATGTAGCCCTGAAGACCTACCGGAAGCTATGGACGATATAGAAGGGTGGCGAGAAAGGGTCAGGGATACCCGTACTGATAGCGAAACATGATGATGATGATAATATATATCTATCTATCAGTAATTGTTAATGAATGTATACGATATATTTCCTTGCATGTCTGTTTCATCAAACGCTGATATATCCGTCTGTGTTTCTCTCTCTCTCTCTCTCTCTCTCTGTCCTCTCTCTCTCTCTCTCTCTCTCTCTCTCTCTCTCTCTGTATGTGTGCGTGCATGTATAAGAGTAAGCTGAAATTAACATGTCTAGAAATAAGCATTATATAACTTGTATACATCTATAAATAACTATACTAACATTTGCTGACATATGATTTTCAAAAGGTTCTGACGCATACAGAAACCCATAATCACACACACACACACACACACACACACATATATACATATATATATATATATACTTAAACCTAATCATCTCGGTTATTCTTTCTGATAAGCTTAATTTTCTTTATATATATCCACACACGCACGGACACGCAAATATTTATACACAAATACAAACGGGGGTTTCTGTGTTGTGTGGTGGTATGTTCGTGCGTGCATGCGTGTGTCTGAACACATAAACAGACCCAGACCCAGACACACACACTTACATAGATACAAAGATACATATATATATATATAGTTTTATATAATGAGCTCTGTATATGTCTGTGCGCGTGCAAGTTTTTCTATTATCTGTGCATAACTGTCTCTCTGTATCTTTGTGTGAATGCGTGTGTCTTTGTTTAATAGAAGCTATTTCTAAGTAGTGGAGAATAAATTGATATCGGAGCGTAGCCGCCATTGATGATTGGGAACAAGGAACTGACAAACTGGAATAAGGCTCTTAATGTCATCTCTGTTTATGAGTTCTTCTTTCTGCGAGGCGGACGGGCGAAAAGAACTTTCGAAAAGATCGATCGCCATTTTGGGAGCCAGCTCAATGGTTGGTTGGTTTGTTCGATGGTCGCTTGATTGCGTGGCCAGCGAAGCATTAAGCCCCTTGCCTCCCATCTTTGGCGGTAAAAATATTTGGGTATAGACCTATATATATGTTCTGGTGTGCAAAATATAACGAGATTGATGTAAAGACATTGTGAAAGAAAACGAAAGGCAACGACAATCATATAAACCAACAGTGTGTGTATGTGTGTGTGTGGATGTTTAAGAGAGAGAGAGAGAGAGAGAGAGAGAGAGAGAGAGAGAGAGAGAGAGCACTCACAGTAATATGCCAGAAGATATGAGAATTCTATTTTCTGGTTGCGTACATAACTTAACAAATTTTAACTTTCTTTTGTTGATTATCTCTGCTTGTCAGATTATGGCATCGTGAACCCATGAAACGAAATTTTCACGATATTTGAAACTGCAACAAACGGACACACTGAAGAAAGCGGAAAAAGACGATTTAAAATAGAGAAATAAATAGAATCCAGCTGTCATCGAATATCAATCATCACAGATTGATTTCCTGTTGTCTAACCTTTTTGAAAATCAATGGATGAAAATTCAGACTTTAACAGCCCTCTCACTATATATATATATATATATATATAAACATACACATAAATACTCTCACTCACATTCATACACACACACACACACACACACACACACACACACACACACACACACACATATATATATATATATATAAATACATATATATATATATATATATATATATATATATATGTATGTATATGCCATGTCGGTTGCAACTGTTGAGTACGCTGACTGCATCTCTGCAAAGAGGTAAGAAACCCTCACCAACGCGTGAAGCCTAAATACTTGAACTTGGGGAATGTAGAACATGTAGGTTGCCGTGGTGTAATGGTTACCGTCGTAGGAAATGGACACAGCAACAGAAGTTCAAATGCTGGACGAGACTGATTGCATTTCACATCACACCTATACCCTTGGAAAAGGTATGAATTCAATTATTCTCCCTCCAGCTATGGGTAAATAGTAGGACAGACTAAGTTCTTCAGCTCCGTGAGGCAACTAATCTAGGAGAATGAATATTCTGAATTCAAACCTGTTACACTCCGCTTAGAAATTGACTTTGTGTCATGTCATGCCCGAGCGGAGGGGTTGGTAAATAGGGGAATGTAGAGCATTATGATTATTTTCAGTTCCACTTTGACTCGGAGCGATAGTAATTGTTAGGGACCTTGGGGTCAAACTGAATTGATCAATTTTAACTACGATTTATTATCATTGGTTATTTGAAAGCATTTAGCTGTGGGTAAGTTATTTGTATTAGAAAAGATTATTTGGTAGATAGCAATACAAAGTGGACAAAAATATCTGAAACCATTTAACTCTGTGCAAACAAATGAGCTTTACGAATTCGTTACAAAAATCCCCTACAACCTATTAACTTACAAATCGTTTATAAAAAAAGTTTTTAACCTTAAATAAAAAACATGTGACGATTTAACTTTAAACAACAATCAACTATATATATATATATATATATATATATATGTAATTTCAAGAATTAAAATAATATTCAGTCACATTAAGATGATAAATTTATTTCTATCCTGTTATGAGCATTGATAAGAATAAAAAATTCCCAGACCTTTTTAAATAGGATTTCTTCAGATCCAACATTTTTCATGTTGGATCTGAAGAAGTCCTACTAAAAATTTTGGGGGAGTTTTTGATTCATATCAATGCTCTTAACAGGATGGAAATAAATTTAAAAGTGTTATTTACTATGTAAAATTATTTACATTGAACTCATTAGCAGGAATATTCGAATGTTGAATAATTTAATTGTCTTTTTATCAAGAAGGGTTTTCAGAGTATAGTCTTTATCTTTATTGTTATTTCAACAATGTTTCGACTTATATGTTCTCCGGCCTTCTTCAGGCGTCGTCGAACTCGGGAACCTACACGGAATTTCGTCCTTTATTGAATCTACGGGGGTCGCCTGTTCTGATTCCGTTAGCCATAACCTTGTACAAGTGTTACGTATTCCTGTACTATTCTTCGCCTGCAGTCAGTACTGAACCTGCAACCTCCAGATAATTGTCTCCTTAGAAACCTAGGAAACCAACGCCTATAACCGTTACGCTATGTGTCCTGCTGGACAGTTTAGAGTGCATTTTTGGGACTAATAAACTTATTGTTCTTACTTCACAAGGATTGCTACTATTATGTATGATTTTTTACCTGTTCTCATATTTAAAAAAAAAGCTGAAGAAAGCCGGAGCTCATATCGGCTGAAACGTTGTGGAAATAAAAACGAAGGTAAAGACAATAGTCTGAAAACCCTTAATGATAAAAATCATCAAGCCTTGTCTCCGAAATTTAGACAACTAATTTAATTGTCCAGACGGAAATGTTACGTACTGCGGATTTACTGGATTGTAGAATACCTTATATATATATATATATATATATATATATATATATATATATATATATATATATATATATATATATAACGCTTTTATTAAACAGTCGAAAGAGATAAAGTATTCAAACAATTTCCCAAAATAAGCTTTAAAAATTTACTTTTTTAATACTCAATTACAATAAAATGATAAATTATGACTTACAATATTAAAAAAAATATGACGAAAATAACAGAAAAATATTTTTGTCCATATATTTTTCCTGGAGTATTTATACTATATTGAATAATTCTTTAATGTATTTTTCAGAATTAATTGGTTTTCCTCAACGGAAAAGTAAGATTACAGGGTATTTTAACTATTTTTCTTAAAGTTGCTTAAACTTCACCGGATATTTTGTCTCAAAAGGTCACATTCTAACAACGTCATATAATTTACATTAAAATTAATCACACATATAAAATTGAATAGAATAAATTAAAATTCATCTCGTGCTTATTTTATAATAAGTATTTACTGTTTCTATTTTACAATGTTTATGCTTTGCAGCAACCAAGATGATATAACATTATTAGTAATTTCCAGATTGGAAATTGCTTTATTCTCTCAATCTTAATCCATATATTTCGTTGTAATATGCCTTTTCGGTTCTGTTAATATAATATTCACACTAAAATTGATTCATCGTAATATGGATGATAGCATTTTTTAAAATTTTAATGATTGTCCACTAGAAGTCAAATGATTTGTGGTCCCATTTCAGCATCTATTCTTTTGTTGATATACTTGTGTTGGACGTGTATATTTTCATTGTTTTCATCAATACATGCTGCATGTAGTCACTGTTGGCGCCAAGATTATCAAAACTGGTGAAAAGTGTAAAAAAAATTGATACGTCAATTCTCTTGATAAAAGTCATAAAAAAATTTTCGTCCATGTATTCGGTGCGTCGTCGCCAGATATCTTGGCATGCCACAATATCTAACCAAGAAAAAAAATCGGTAAATGAGGACATAGGCCAACCATATCCTTATAGCAACTTATTTATAATGAAATATATCCGTATCAACATTCTTAAGTGCGTTTAACTTAACGGTCATCATCGTACGAAATGGAATCAGTGATTCAGATTCGTATACTATGTGAGCCTGTTTGTGTTTCACTCCTCACTAATGTTCTTCAGAAAGGGATAAGTCCACCTATTTTTCGTAGCTATGTTTTAATAGCAAGGCAGACGGCAAATTTTGTTTTGGTTAGGTGACCAATAAAAGAGAACGAAAACTCTGTATTTAGATCAGTTTATAGGACTTACACTCCTATAATTTAAATTGGGCGGTATGCCATTTGTTCCCTCAACAAAAATGGCGGACGCACGCAAATATTCAGTCTCGAGAAACCATTGGCCTGGAGAACCACGTGACCTGCTTAAAAACTGCTTAAAACTACGTCCCTGTTTGAATTTCGTCCCGCGTTTTTTGGAGCCGATTCCAAGACACGTATTTTCTATAAATACGTCGACTTCAAACACTCTATCTCTGTTTCCCAATTTCTATTGCAGCGCTAACACACTCTCTCTAGTGTGACTCTCTGATTCACCAACAGACGTAAAACGCCACAAAATGGATAAGCCTCGCAGACATTCATTTCTTCAAAATACTTTGACTATGAGACTTTTTCCAGCCTCGGAAACACCGACTGTTTCAAACCACAGGAAGAAATGAACATTTAAAAATATATAATCAACCTTAATAGGACGCTCTCATTATCTAACCTTTTCAGTAGTTTTAGTTGTGTTAGACACACAAACATAAAGAGCAACATTAAATTTTAGGGGACTAAATTTATCTACCAAATAACATGTCCTCCTACAAGTTGTATTTGGCTTACACACTGACCTTGTGTCCTATCCAGGCCCATGTGGATAAGTTGGGAAAATACGTTGATTCTAGTCCATTGCAAGCACTGTACCGTCAACCGATATATTATCATGCCACAATTTCTCACAGAGAAGAGAATTAGTGACTGACGACTTATGCTGACCACACTACAAAACTACTGAAAAAAATAACATAACGATTATTATCAAGCGTGTTGAGCTCAACGATTTTCGTCGAACGAAATGAACTCAGTGACGCGAGTTCAAATCTTCGACGAGGCAGATAGTGTTTTACTTCGTGCTAAAACCTTTGGAAAAGATATAAATCTACATGTTCTACCTCTAGCTATGCATAAATAGTAAAGAATACTGGGTTCTTAATTCTTATTTGGCCAACCGGTAGAGGTGAAGTAAAACTCTTAATTTGAAACCAGCTTAAATCTTCTTCAATATTGACCTTCTGTCTCTGCAATGCATGACAGATGTGTTGGGTAAATCCATACGTCCAATGATAAGATTCGTTTAAAAAAAGTAAATAATCAATTATCAGATAGGGAGAATCGAACTCGCAAGATTAGTTACTGTGCATGTGTGCACTTGACTAAATTCTGTAATACAAGAAGAAAAAAGATATCAATATCAAAGCGAATTATATCAGTGTTTCCTTAACTGGTAATTTTGTTGATTTTTTTTCTATGTACAAACTGATTATACCAACTTTTTGTTTTAGTATAACATTTCTTTTTACAAGTTTCTTTGAATGTAAATAAATAACCTTGTTCAGACAACCAGTCTCGGAGACAGAACATTCTGAATTCAAAGTAACTGATTCAACTTTAAAATTGATCTTTTTCTTATTCTGTTTGTTTCAGTGGGTTTGCATTGATATATATCAACATTCTCAATCTTGTTTGAGATCTTTGGTTGATATCATGCTTTGTCGGCAGCGTTTAATATACGTTAACTGTTTCTAAATGGAGCAGTTAGCATCTCCCCAACCCTTAAAATTAGTGCTTTGGTTATCACGATAAACAGCATCTGATTTTGGATATCTGATTAATATGGTGTAAAATGTTCTTTGTTATTACTCCCAAGTCCACCCTGAACTACTGTATTAGGACCTGGGAAATATATATATATATATATACGGTCCTCCATGGGGTTGAGCAATCTGGCGAAGGAATTTACGCCTTCCGCTCGCATAATGCAAAGATCTTTGAACGAATTAAGCACTCTGGTATCCGGTAAAGTATAAAATCTAAACAATCGAACGCTGCCAGTTAATACCTTATAATTCCCCAGCTAATAGCGGTCTAATACTGAGTCTAACGTAAAGTTGTGCGCGTTTCGATCCCAGCTTCAAGCCTCCTACATGTCTAGCCACACTGAAGAGTTGTGATACAACGAAACAGTCTGTCTGTGGGTGACAATATATAACACTTCAGAAACAAGCGTACAAAAAATTAATTATGAACGTTCAATTAACGTGATTCCATAATCTCTCGGCATAAAATAATCTTCAATGGTTAACATGGCCTTAAAATCAAGCTGTCCATATTTTGATTTATTTTATCCAAATGCTCGAGGGGACCTCGTTGTATCTGTTCCGAAATTAGTGGGTTCGAACCCCAGACGAGCTATTACGTTCACTTTCGGTCTAATATATTCGGGTAATGAATTGAACCCCCTTATCCCTACTAGACATGGCTTTAATAGTATCACTGCTGTTCTTGTTGATTAATGACTTTGGCATAAAATAACCCACGAAGCTTATCATGCCATTAAAGAAAACAATTGAACAAAATACTTGTAAATGATATTCAATTGAGGAATTACTTTGGTGTTAGATTTTTATAAGATAAATATCTACTAAATAAGGACAACGGTAAAATAAAATTTCTTCTTTTTATCAAAACAGCTCATAATTATTATTCGGTATTCATTTTACATTTCTGTATAATATTGTCATTTTCGTTGAATTTAAACTTTAAAGAAATTAGGAGAAATAGGCTTAACAAGAGAAGTAAAGTTTCAAAAGAATTCAGAAAGCATAATAAACATTTTGCCTCGGAATATAAAAACTGAAATAAAATGAACAAACTTAATCATGATTTAAAAGATAATTTCACTGTTAGAAATAATAGAATAATAGTTATAAGCAACACATAAAAACAAGAATGCAACTGCTCGTTGGCCCGAGGTAAATCTATTTACAGAAGAGTTCAAAGATCTTTTTTTTTTTTTCGCTTCTCTTCTCTTCGTGCCGAAATTGGTTGAGATAAAGAAATTATTTGTTTCTTTTGTGAATATTGTATATTATCCAAATTTTCTTTTCTGGTGACTCCTACTCTGCATGTAATAGCCGTGGGAAGTACAGGATTTTCAATTCATGACTTGAGTTTAGCATCTTGTATTATTTACATGATTTTCATCCTTACGGGTAGAAATGGATGGTGGTTGTTGAATAAAGAAATGGGTGATATTTTAGGAATACGGGATAAAAGAGTATTGCAGTTATTAGGTTGATGTAAAAGATTTCAGCTGTAGATTTTGCACATTTACGGAGAGAGCTTATAAAAAAAAAGTCGGTAAAGTTTACTCAACTCAATTTCGTTTACAAACGGCAACTTGTGTTGAGTCGTTTAAAAGGCTTATGAAATATTGAAACGTTAAGGAAATATGTTTTATATAAAAGGAATCAAGAAAACAACTGTTTGCTTTTAAACTTTTATCTTCCTATTCTCGTTCATAATAGGAAAACTGTATTTTGAACAATATACGCATTAACAATAAGAGATGGATTTATCTTATATATATATATATATATATATATATATATACATATATACAAACATATATATGTGTGTATATATATATATATATATATATATATATATATATATGTGTGTGTGTGTGTGTGTGTGTGTGTGTGTGTGTGTGTGTATGTGTGTGTGTGTGTTATCAGCAACACGACCTCCGATACTTGTGCTAAAGAACTCGGGAAAGGCATGAAGCCTATCTGTTCTTCTCTCAGTTATAAATAATTAGTCGAGTACAAAGTGTACATTAACCTTGGTGAGACAACCAGTCTATGAGAAGGAAAACTCAGTATTTGAACAACACAGACTTCTCTTAAAATGCTATTGTGTCATGTCTTGTTCGTAGTGGACAGGTTAGGTCAATCTGTACACCCAAAATGAAGATAAAACTGGCTACGATAAAGGACATTTTGTATCAGTAAATAGCCCATAAAGTTTGATATGCCATTAAGACAAAGAAAGAAAGAAAAGACAGCATTCATTATCAGAACCTAAAATGAATCTTCAGATTATTTTTTCAATATTTTTCTTGGTGAAATATAAATGGAATCACTTATTCCGTAATAGATAAACAAAGCACACTCTCAATACAAGCGAGCACTTGTTTCGTTTGAATAATACATTAAAAGATAAAAAATATTTGTTGAGAAAAAATAGTCGATCGTTAGTTTTGCTATCTGGCAAAATCCATTGTTTCATTGAACCTATTACGTTCTGATGTATTAAAAAATATTTTTCCATTTTTCGATCTCAATTTGATAAAAAAAAAAAAAAAAATTGGCAAGCATTTTTCATGGTAGGGAAGGATAGGAAAATTCTGGTTCACGATTGAGCTGAATAAGGCAAGCTTGAATTCTAAATTTTCCTTCTCCAAGACTGGTTGCCAAACTAACTCTGAAGAATTCAGCCTGTCCTATGTATCCATATTCAAAGTAACTTGATTAAAAATATACAGCGCTCATAAATATACTTGGAATTACCGTTTTTATGATGAGAAAACAATCTACAAAATCACAAGTCTACAAAAGAACGAATATAAATCAAAACCCGGCGTGGTCCCCTTGAAAATCGATCTTGGGTTCTTTCCTGTATGGAACTATGTGGTTTGGTGAAAAAAATATTACAAAGTGTCATGTTTTTTATTTTGTTTTATTTTGATTTTTTATTGAACGTTGCTTTTTAATCATTATTTTATGTATATCTTGCAATTACCCATAAACCAATTTCTTCAATTTTAGTCTTAGTAAAAGTTGATTATTGCTGCTACGCACACGATTTGGCTTGAGAATTTACTCCGCAATTCTTTCTTCTTCCGACATCATAGCATAACAGAAACAATTCATTGTTCTCAAGTTATTTAAGGAAACTTGTCAGCTGAGATTAGAATATGCAAACTGTATCTCTTGCAGAAATGCTTAACTATCAAAATTTACAAAACAAAACAAAACAAAACAAAAAAACAAAAAACAAAAAAACAGAACAAAAGGTCTTCCCACGTAAGACACTAAACTTCATCTAAGTGAAGCCCCAATTTTGACGATCTTGAGTACTCCATCATTGGTATTATTCCCTGGTCCATTCTGAACAGGAGTGATAGACTCTGTTATGGGCCACCTCTCTGATTCAAACTGATATAAAGTAATGTTGGAGACTTTAGTTGAGGGCGACCAGAAGGCTCTCTCTCTACAGCTACAACAGAGGAGTGTTGGGGAGGTCACTATTCCATTCCTTGGATTGCTGCACTTTACCCTTGATGCTTACCTTATAATGCTGTGTTAGGCAAGATGGCCTCAAGTACCATTTTATTGAGTCTTTGGTATGACTCAACATGGGATGGAACCCCGGTCTTCCGGACCATTGGTGAACACTCAACTCATTAGGCCAATAGGCCTTTTCAAATTGATATACATAAATATATTCATATTCATTTACACTGTGTGAAAAAAGGAACGCCCCAAAACCTTAAAAAACAGCTACAGGCACCAAAAAGTGCAATGAACTCGATTGCCTTATCTAGTGGTATCAAATCACCCTAGACACGTTGTTATGCCGTTTAAATCACTTAACTAATAAATCAACCATACTATTTGTAGAAACATAATCCAAGAAGGAAATGCAATGAGAAGTGTACGCATCATTAGTGCTAATTTAATCTAAATATATTCACTTCAATTTCCCGTATATCACCCAAGAATTTTAAATATTTTTACAATCTGTATATGTCTGTTCTAAATACTCTCATACGATGCATTTTTAGTATAGCATATAATTGACGAAACATATGTTTTCGCCAATGACGCTTCTGATAACACCCCTAGCCGGCCAACCCCGACCATCTTAGATTTCTTAAACCAAACTACTCATGGCCAATGATTCATCTATTTTTTTTTTCTCATTTCCGAGCAGGGGCATTACAGATTTCTTTACAGATACGCAAAACACAACCGAGAGGGTGTAAGAAAAGAACAAACGAACAAACACACACTTGAGTCAGCTCCAAGTGCAAGAAAGGGGAGTCTATGTGACACTGTGCAGCTCTCCGAGAATTTGTAGACTATCGAGGGCGAGTATTTTGCACGAAACTTCAACAAAGCCACTAACAATGCTGACTTCTTCTCGCGTTGGTTAACCCGACCTATGTGAGTCAACAGGTCTTAGGAGTCGCCTTTCCGACTTCTGTTGACTCTCTTCTCTGTCCTACCTCCATCTTCGCACTAAATCCTTCTGCTGACTGTCGCATTCTCTAGACAGGTATCTCAAGCCGATTGTTCTCTTCTGTCCTGCTTTGTCAACTGCTCTCTATGTCTTCTCTGGGACCTTCCTTCCCTTCTCCACTTCTGGTCTTGCAGGAGATCTCGCCCTCAGTCCTTTGTGTGGGTTTCGCGCCAAAACAGGCAAAGAGATCGTCTGAGTGGCGCCAACACAAACGGAAACGAATTGCTACGCATCGTGTCACACGCTTAAAGAAAGAACAGAAAAACAACTAATGTGTTATTGCCAAACCTGTATCAGTATTAAGTAAAATAAACTAAACAAAATCTAAGCTACAGAAAACCACAAATGAAAAAAAATGCTGCTTTTGTAGTAAAAATATAACCTATAAAAATTGATTTAGCAAAGGCATCATATTAAGCTAAAGCCTATAGTAAAGTATTAATTATGTACGAATTAGAAATTATTATATACGGATTAGGCAGACCCAAGTCATAGAACAATTAGAAACTGTTCTGAACGAAGAAAAAAAATATCATTTCTGATTTTTGAATTCAAAAGAATCTTGATGAAGAATGAAAAAATCGATGAAATTCTCTATAACTAAAGGGGATGTCCTCCTGGTGTTATCGTTATAAGCAAGTTCGAACGCCTGTCGTTCTATTACGTTCACTTTCAGACAAATACCCTTGGGAAAGGTATGAACCCCCCCTTATCCTCCTAGCAATGGGTTAAATAGTACCACAACGGTACTTCTAGAATGATTGCATTGGAATTAAATAACCTGCGATGGTTGATATGCTATTAAGCCAAACTAACTTATAATTTTAGTTCAGCAGAGCACAGATTTAAAAAAAAATAGAGTAAAAAGCGGTGTTTCTGTGTTACCAAAACATAAGAGGGGTGTCCTCGTGGTATAATGCTGAAAGCGATGGTCTGCGGAATCGTAGTAAAGGTGTTCGTACTCCAGTTGCGTTATTACGTTCACTTCAGGGCAAATACTCTTGGGAAAGGTATGAACCCCCTTATCCTCCCATCTATATCTGATATTTAAAAAAAAACTACTGCAGCTACTAGAGACAAAATGATCAATCACATAATAAGCGAATGTAGAAAATTAGCGGGGAGAGAGCAAAAGACTAGACACGATGATCGACTGGTAATTGTGCAAGAAATTTAAATTCGACCATACGAACAAATGATATATACACAATCGAGAATCGGTCTTGGAAAACGAGATGTACTAAATTCTCTGGAATTGAGAGAAAGAAACGGATCATCTGATCCCAGTCAAACGACCAGACCTTAAGATAGTAAAAAAAAAAAAAAAAAACACAAAAAGAAAAGAAAAAATAACCTGCCAAATAGTGGAGATTGCTGTTCCGCCTGACCACAGAGTAAAACTAAAGGAAGGCAAAAAGAGTGATAATTACCTGGATCTTGCTAGAACATAACAAACAAAAACTATGGAACGCGAAAGTGACGGTGATACCAGTTGGTGCACTTGGTATAGTCATGAAAGGATTTGGAGATCGACTGAAGGACGAGTAGAGACACTTAAACTACAGCATTGTTGTGATCGGCTCGAAAACTAAGAAAAGTCCTGGAGATTTGAGGAGACTTGCTGTCCCTCAAACCCCAATGGAAAACCCACAGTTAACGTTGGTGTGAAAATACTCAGATGAGTAAAATGATAATATCAGTGTTGGAACAATTAATCTCATAATAAGCGAATGCTGCAAACTAGGACAAAGAGAGTAGACGGGGTAAAAATAGTAATCGAAAGGGAAATGTGCCAGAAATTAGAATTTGAACATGTTGACAAAACGTAAGTACACAAAAAGGAATCTCTCCAAGAAGATGAGAAGCGGAAACTTATTTAGTACTTGATAAGCAAACGAATTACGTAATCCCGGTCAGTAAACTAAACATAGTGTTTATTATCATGTTGTCTCGGGGATTTTGCAGTTTCAGCAAATCGCTGAATGAAAATAAACGAAAGCGAAATGATTGACAAATATCAGGATTTTGCTATAAAGCTGGAGAAGCTGCGTGATTGGAAAGTAACCGAGATAGAAATTGTAGTTTGTGTCCTTGGAATCTTTCTCAAATCCTTGGAAAGGAAACTGGAAGAAATGCAAATCAGAGGAAGAATTGAGACCACCCAGAAAAAAGTAAAAAGACTATCAAAATTCAGCTTGAATTCTTTGAAGAGTCCTGGAGACCCAAAAGGATTTGGTATCACTCAGACTTCAGGGAAAAAGCATCAGTTACATCTGGTAAGAAATTATTATCTCCTTTGGAGTTTTTCACATCAGCGTCAGCTGATAGTCTTTCACTGAAGTTTGAGTGACAGCAAGTCTCTAGGGATGTTTTCAGTATTCTGGCTGTTCTCAATAATGTTGTTGTTTGGATGGTCTTCACTCGTCCGCCAACTTCCAAGTCCTCCGTTCCTTTAGTAATCCATTAGTTACTGTAACAAAAGCATCAATCCCAATTGGTACAATTGTCACCTTCATGTTCCACTGCTCTTTCAATTCTCAAGCAAAGTCAAGGTATTTATCCTTCTTTTCATATAGTTTCAGTTTTATTCTGTGGTCAATCGGAACAGCAAAGTTGACAATTTTGCAAATTCTCTTTTTTTTGTTCATTATTATAAGGTGTGGTCTTCTGGCCAAGATAAGGTGATCCGTGTGTACGCCAAAGACCCATAGGAGTTTATGTGTGTCATTTTCTAGGACAGGTGCTGGATTTTGCATATACCATTTGTTAGCGTGATCAAACTTCAATTTCTTGCATATTTCCCAGTGGATCACCTTGCCGACCCAGTCCTATCTCGTCTTATACTCCTTCTTGGACATTTGCCGGTGTGGTCAAATTTAAATTTCTTGCACATTTTCCATTATTATTATTATTATTATTATTATTATTATTATTATACGCCTTACGAGATCTTCACACATGCGTCAGAGAATCTGAAAGATAGATAGTCTCTTCCGGCCTCCAAGACTCTTCTCAATGTTTTGTCCGATATTAATAATGCTGTAATCTGGATGGTCCCTACTTGTCCTCTTATTTCCAAGTCTCCCAATCCCTTGAACAATCATCTGAGGATTGTTCTGTGTACAACATCCATCATTGGTATCACTGTCACCCTCAGGTTCCATATTCCTTAGTTCTCTTGCAAGGTTTTGATGCTTATCTCTCTTTTCGCTCTCTCTAAATTTTCACTCAGTGGTCTGCTGGAATGGCGAAGCGCAACATTCGGCAGGTTCTCTTCTTTGATTGACAATCATTAGGTTTGGTCGTCTGACCGAGATAAGGTGATCCGTTTGTATCTCAAAATCCTAGAAAACTTTATACATCTTATTCTATAGAAAGGATTTTGGGTTGTGCATATTCCTCTTGTTCGTATTGTCAAATTTATATTCCTTGCAAAACTTTCTGTCTATTACTGGGTTGTAAAAGTCATGACCCAGTCGTGTCTAGTCTTATACTCTGTTTAGGCCAATTTACTGTATTCGCTTATGATCATTTTCTCCCTCTCACCACATTTACTATTTTGTTGTGTCTTGTCAATTTTGCTTTAAGTTAGGCGTTGTTTTGTGCTACTATTAGAAGAGATTCAGTTTCTCTTTTATGGTTTCCCTTTCTTAGCCATGTCCAAGTTTTCTTGCGTGAGAATTCACGTGTTCGTTGCTTGAAATGTCAATACAATCGCTTTCATCCCACTTTTGTTTTCTCCTTATTATTGTTTTATTGATCCTTACATTCTTGGTTAGTAACTGTAATCAGTCTTTTCAGTTCATATTTTTGTGATCTTCGAGTCGTCTTATCGATGTACTGACGCTATCTTCACTGCTAGCAACTCGTCTTCTTTGTTCGTTTCAACACACATATTGTCTGTCTATATAATATCTAAGATGTAAGGCCATATACGTTGTCATTAGTTTTTCTTGTTATAGTGGACTATAAAAAAGGAAATGATCGTATCGGTTGACAAAAGGAAGAATTTGGGAAAGTGTATTTAGCATTAAATGGTTTAAAATACTTGCAGAAACGCATCCAAATAATTCTCCACATTTGAAAAGTAAACATAGAAAAAACTGCTTTCATCAATTCCTAAACGCTGTCAATCATTTTCTTCCAATTTTTTATAGTTGTATTGATTATAATATCTCTTATTAATGATTGAACTTTTTAAAATTATCATAGAACTTTTTACAGGTAGTCATAGTGGCTAAGCGAGATATTTATTCAACAAGAGAATTATTTTGAAGATAAACTGCCATATATATATATATATATATATATATGTGTGTGTGTGTGTGTGTGTGTATATATATATATATATATATATATATATATATATATATATATATATATGATGTTAGCAAAAATATCCCTCATTTCTAGAGAAATTGCTGTAACAGGGCCTGATTTTTAAAAGTGTTATTAATAACTTTCATTTGATACAAACCTTAACAAACGATTTATGAAGTGTTTTTTGTTCCCCTTTATTCATTTAAGCGCTGCCAAGTATTTGTGTAGACAGAAATGGCAGATGACAAAATCATTTCTTTTAAGTTATAGTCAACAATATATACATTAAAAGTTTGTCATGTTAAAAATACCAAGACAAAATCATTCATAAAGAAACTATACTTTTGCATTTTTAAAAAACACATAGAACAATAAATATTAATATATAAAAAAGTATTTCCGGAGAAATCCAGTGGGGATATTTGAATGACTCATCATTATCATCTTGTCGTGCCATCAGCACTGATATCCCTGACCCTCTCTCGCCACCCCGCCCTACCGTTCATCGCTATCCTCACAAAGCTGCTGTAAGTAGGTTCGAGCTGGTTACCCTGCTTTTGCTCGGCCATATGTAGGGGTCCATAAGAGTACATCCCTTATGAGCTCGACCCTACTTCTCCAGCAGTGTCCTGCATGTCTGATTCGTCTAATTTGGATAGTTTTCGTGATGGGTGGTAGGTGGCCGTACAGCTGCTGCTTTGTGGGGTGCTTCCTCCAGGACCTCTTCATTATTGCTCGCAGCATTCTAGTGTAGTCACGGTCAAGCCTTTTCTCCAGCCTTTTAGTTAGCATCCACCTAGTGCATCCATATAGCAGTATCGACACGATCGCTGCTTGGAAGTAACTGCGTTGCTGATAGAATAAATAAACATGTAAAAAATAGATTCTTGAAGGTTACATAATCCATTTATTAATCCCATATTGCAACTGTAAAATTAATATGAGACACAAATATATACTAAGGGGTCTGCTGTAGATTGAACGTAATCACATTAGGTTTTGTTTGTTAGTTCACCTCTTACAATTTCATTCTTCATTTACCTCTCTATCGTTGTCCTAACGTCAATCAATTTTATGATTGTTAGAATAAAACTGATGCATTTCTTTATTATCTGAATATAGTAACAACAGTCAAAACTGATGCATCTGTAAATGATGTCAGTCTAGCAATTTTTGAAATTGATATAAATGAATTTTTGATAAAAGATTAACAAATTAGTCAAAGTAGATTCCCATATATAAAAACTTCACTAACCATTGATAGTATGTTTTATCTACAAAAGTTGCGATGTTATTTGTCGTGTAGTGTATACATTTCTGAGTCTACTATATAATATTAAAATTAAAATCTATATTATGAAGTACTCGTTGAAAAAAGCAGTCCAGAAGATGTACTCGAATGCCATGAATTTGTCAGGTACTAGTTTTGAAACTATTTAGAAAATACTTAATAAATAAATGCTTTAAGTGCATGGCTATTGATTTCATATTTATTTTTCTCTCTTTTTTTTTTTTTTTTTTTTTTTTTTTGCAATTCGGTTTTATTTCTACATCTGATAATATGGGAAAACGTATAAATACTAGATGATTAAATTTCTTCTAAAAATACCGTGGATTTCACTTAACAGAACTTATAAGGTTTCTTAAGGGTCGTCTGCACAAAAGGACCAATGCTAAGAACTAACCGACAGGAAAATAAAATCTGATATTAATAAAAGTGTCCATGTGTTGTTCTTAAAATAGTAATATGCTGAATATTCTTCGCCCTTAACTCAAAGCAAAAATGATATTAAGGAATTCTTAAAAGTACGTCGAAGAATTTTTTCGTTGACTGAGTTACATAGATTGTTTAAAAAAAGGATTTTCTAAAAATTAATTTTCTCTGAATGTAATAGTTTTTGATTGTTTGACATTATTAATCTGTTATACAACATAACAACGTTAGTCCAGTAATAAGCTAAGTTTAGTTATTTGTTTAATGTCATATCGACTTTCTAGGGTTATACAATACCAAACCTATCTGTGGAGAAGAACAGCAACGATTATATTCAATCAATATTTTGGGGGATCGAAGGGTTCACATCTTTTCCCAAGGTATTACTGCATAAGTGGAGGTAATATCACGGTCAGAGACTGCTGTATAACACTTTTATAATGTCCAGTTCAGTCATTGTCCTTGTAAACGGAATCGATTGTACATATTTGTGTCAGATTAACAGTTAAATCATCAGTTTTACTTTATTTCGTCTGTGTATATCTAATATGCTTCCGAACACAATTTGAATATGGTCAATTTAGCAAATTACCTATATCAGAGATGTTAACTTCAATAATTAAGAAAATGATGAAGTGTGAGAAGTAACACGGCTTTTCGTATTCTTTCTCGACGTTGGACGAGAAAGTACACAAATTAACTAAAGCGTATCTGATTGCTTATAATCAGCTTTATTGCTAATTATTACAGTAATGAGTTACGGTCAATGGGTATCCCTTGACAACAGCCACAAAAGCCGGGGGGGATGGTTTATATTTCCACCACTTAAGACACAAGACGTACATACAAGTGTGCCTGTGTGTACATGTCGTGGTATCGTGGAAGTAAAGCCAATTCCTACTGGTTTATATATATATATATATATATATATATATATATATATATATATATATATATATATATATATATATATATATATATACCAAGTAAAATGTTAAATAAGTTAATATAGCAGGATAGCAAATTTAGATTCAATTAAATAAAGATACTGTTCAGTTGAATCCAACAGTCTTGAACACACACACACACACACACACACACACACACACACACACACACACACACACACACACACACACACACACACACACACACACATATATATATATATATATATATATATATATATATATATATATATATATGCGACTGCACAGATTAAGAAATTTGTCTTTGAATAGAAATTGTCTTGAGGCAGTATACATAACACTTTTCAAAAGGAAGGAAAGCGGCAATGATGAAAGATTCTATTTCGATGCCAAAGAAGTAAATTGAGAGAATAAATTTCTCTAATTAAAATATAAAGACCTCAAAATAATATAATCATTATCTATGCATATATCTATGTATAGAAAAAGTAGTTTATACGATAAAAGCAATATATACTTGTTTGAATAGCACAGAAGATCTTTTGTAGGTGATCTGTACTTTAATGTTTAATAACTATAAAAATATTACTATACACTTGATTAAAATCAATGCATTCAGAGAATATTATTTGGTTGATTAATGTGGAAATATTTCTAGTCAATAATCACATGGAACATTTTTTTAATTTCATAAATTTTCAGTGAACTTTAAAATCGTTTCTACAATTATTTGCATATCTATAAAAATAACAGATTACACTCATTAAGTTACCTTTAATTTCAGCATACCTTTAAAATCTACTAAACAGAAATTTATGACATGCGGAAAATATACAATTATACATAATATATACATAATATAGATGATAAAAATAATAACAATAAGATATATTTCTTTTGAGGCTTAATACTTTTATTAATCGCACAATGAGTTATGAAGGTTTTTTGATTATTCAAAAAATAACTTCGTTGTTTAATTTACTTTTTATAAAGGTTTTAAATATTTTGAATTTCTGTACAACGTTTATTCTATATTGTTATTTTTGAGATATCATTAAACAATATTTCTTTTAAATTTACATATCTAACAATTAACAAAATCTAATCAATTTTATCTAAATAAGTGATATTATTTTACATTATGTAATAAAGATTCAGAATTAACACATCTTTAAAAGGTTAAGAAATAATGCTCTACCTCAATAAATTGAAGACTGACACATTGGCTGGATTGCGAAAAAAAATTTTTCCGCAAAATTTACCAACGTAGCTTGTTAGATAAATAAATAGATGTTCTACATTTGTTGCTATATTAAAAGGTTTCCATGCATACTTGGACCGCATATCTGGCTCAAACATAAAAACCACTGAAATATTTGTATTTAAAAACACCCGTATATGATCAATAACTGTTACCTATCATATATATTTTTTATATACTTCTAGAAAAAAACTCATAAATATTCATCAAAACCAAACCTTCCAAAATTTAAAATACGCTCAGTTTATCGTCTGCATAAGGGTAAGTCCTCAAACTTCAAAAGGGGTACAATGAGTAAGAAACTTTAGTGCATCTGATGGTGAGACTCATGTTCTAGAAGTATTAGGAGTGTGAAATACCACTTTATGACTATTCCTTCCAGTACTAATTTGACACTTAGAGCTTGTATCTCTTTTATCCATTTGGTTGATCAAAAAGTTCTATTTAAAAATAATTTGTATTCAACAGGACTGCTTAAAAATCTCAAGAAACTATAAAAATGTATATATAAACATATAGAAAAGCGGTTCTATAACATCTAGGCATATAAAAAAACCTTTACGGGTTTAGATACCGTTAAAATCAATCAATTAATCAATCAATCAAAACTGAGTTAAATAATGATTTAACAAATTAATATTCTCTAAATTACTTTCCAAAAATTTCTGCAAGAGATTTTTACCGGAAAATATTTATTATTCTGTGTAGATCTAAGGGATGATAGGTTCGGAGAATATATTTAACAGAAACGTAAAAAAATATTGTAGAACAATAAAATATTTTATGCAAAATGAATGTTTGTTCTTACCCGATAATCTTCCTGCCATTATCTTTCAAATGAAATCGAGTTTAAAGTATGAAAAAAGGTGTTTAAATTGTTCTATATTTTAAAATATAAAGTGAAAAAGCCCGAATATTGCTTTTTCCACTGAATTGGCAATTTTAATTTTCGTTGCGAAGGCTAAAAGTATTTGTAGATATATTTCAGAAATGGAACCTTACTAATAGACACAATTTAGTATTATACTTAAGAGAGCCTCTTTGAGAAATGCAGGAGTTACTATCAACGTATTTTAAGCCTCGCCGAATGTATAAATGAGTGATGTTTTAATTGCCAAGAAATATCATTTGTTACTGTTATAATGTTCAGCTGTTTTTAAGTTTTCTTGGTACATTTTAAGTAACCTTCAAGTAGAATATTAATAAATGGATGATAACACGATGGGTTCGTTTTCTTTGCTAAAAAGCCTTCATGTATTTGCTGATATTAAACATTACCATAGCAACAATCAATAAGTAAAAGAAGATACACAATAAAACTTTTACAATTTGTGGCTCTGAGCTCTCAACTGAAACCTTCATGTTTTCAGGTTTAACCTGAGCTTCAAACCTCCGATTTTTCAGTCGAAGGAACTTTAAGCATTGGCCCGAGTGAATTTGATTAGCTCTTAAGGATAATCTTCAAGAGTTTGAGTCCACTGTTAATCTCTTGTAAGTTGACCGAACGGGGTTCATTTTGAAGAGCTACATTTTGTCTTATAATGACGTGTAATGTTTAAAAGGGTATTTTTACACGGTTAATATCTCTCTCTCTCTCTCTCTCTCTCACACACACACACACACACACACACACAAAAAAAAACCCCAAACAAACAAAGCTAAAATAACAGTTATCGTCACGTAGACTCACTTAATAACTAAGTTCATTATAGTTAAAGAAAGTATTATTAAACAAAGGCCAACTAATGTTTCTCTCCAAACAAACACACAAAGAACTACTCTCATTCGAATGCCCACAAGATCACACCATTCTTTTTTTTATATCAGCAATCTATTTTCACTTAACAGGATGTTTTCTCTGAACATGAGTGAGAGTAAGTCTCCTTAACCTCCACAACTCTTCTAAAAATGCTTGAGGATTTTTTCAGTGATGTAATCTTGGTGGTATTGATTCTTGATCTGATCTCAAGTTTCCCCAATCTCTTTTCTCGGCCTTCGGGGACAATTCAAAGGGGTCCAAATGCAATTCTTATCACCGTCATTTTCAAGTTCCAAAACATTTCCGGCTCTCTGACAAAATCCTGATATTTGGTATAGCTTTTCGCTTCCTTTCATAATTACTCTTTGCTCTATTGGAATGGCAAATTCACCTCGAAGACAAATTCCTTTTTTTGAATTGATTACGTCAAAATAGGAATGGCTGGGATTTGGGGTCTGTCTGTTTCTCATTGGCCCAGAAAATTCATGGACCATATTTTTTACAACAAATTCAGGTTTGAGTTTATACCATTTGGCAATGTGGTCTCTTGCACAATTCCTATTCGCTCCCCTTTCCCTCTCAGTCATGACTTACGTTGAATTGCTTTTATACCAGTTTGTAGCATTGGCTTATCATCTGATTAATTTTCTTATGTTTGTCCCCACGGAACCTACATGTTCTACAAGGACGGCTTTGACATTAAATAACCCAAGAACGTTTATATAGCATTAAACAAAGAAAAGAAACCTACACTTGGTATTCTATTGCTTATTTTAAACTTTAGCTTTGATATATTCAATTCTTATGGCTTAATTTGGTTTTAATATTTAAATAGATTCAGCTTTTCTCATTAGTTTTTCCCTCATGTTCAGATCACCTCATGTTTGCCTTAGTTTGTCGCTTGAAGTATCCCTCCATTCGTTTTTGAATATTTTCACATCAGTAGAAACTGTTGGCTTTTGCGGAAGTCTAAATAACAATTTTCCTTGGCTTTCTAAGAGTGTCCGCAGTATTCTTCCCTGGATGATTGATCAACTGATCGATATATATTGTGTTTTCTTTTTTACGGCATGTCAAAAAACATTGGGTAGTTTTATGCCAAATTTTAAGGAATTGAATAAGTTTATATTTAATTTTTTTGAGATGTTCTTAAAGCGTTTTTTTGCACATGATTACATGATAGGGTTATTACTATCTAACAAAAATAATTTGTAACCACACCTATTTTACCCATACAGACTCTACCCTTCCGGGTCAGAGTGAACCTGGGAGTAATATGAAAGAAAGGTTACCCCACAATCACAAAAGTTCAAAAAGAGGGGCTTCGCCATCAGAGGAAGTTTAGTGTCATACTCTGGACATCTATTTTGGAGAGGTATTTTATAACACCCTGCAGGCGATACAGTCAGGCTATTCAAGCTCGACCTACAGGGCGTTCTAATCTGGATAGTATTAATTCTATCTCTAATCGTCAGCTCTCCCCGTCTCCTTTGAAAGATTCGTAGGGAATAATCTTACGGTTTAATTTACGATTGGTTCAAAAAGCCGCATTCAATGTTTCACAACGTTTTTCCTTCTCTGTCAAGTACAGTTATTTTTTCTGGCATTTTTCAGGTTTTTGCCTTTTTATTATTATCAATGATGGTACTTTTTTCGTTTGAAGCTGTACGAGTAAGTTAAATATAATATATTTCGTAAATATGATAACTCTTATTTTTATTTTATATTCATAAAATAAAAAGAAATTTTAATACTTTTGGTTTACTTTTCGTTTAACCTAATACAATTAATGAAAAAAAAAACTATTAAGGCAAATTTGAAGTAATTGAAATAACTGAGAAAATAAGGGAATGGCAATCTTTTTTAAGTCACTATGAGTAATTGGCAAAGAAATGTACAAAAAGCATTGTAAGTTTAGAACAACAGATTGTAAGGAAAAGGAAATTTCTTTAAGAAAACAAATGTATCAACAAATATGAAATGGAAAAAATCAGAGTCTTCAGAAATTCTTTTTCATTTGAAACTTCCGTTAAATCTCGATCAGAATTTATTTTCATTTTTAAGAGAATTAAATCACAATTTGGATATTTTTAGTTTGGATTATTTCTTTTATGGAATATCAACCTTCGAGGGTTATTTAATGTTTAAGTAATCATTGTAGATAAATAGTAATGATACTATTTAAAAACAAAATATAACGGAAATTTTGCACTGATAAAAACTGAATTGGAGAGCCACTGAGGCGGATTTGCTAATCTACTAAACTACGTCATCTTAATAAGTGAGTTCGAACTCCAGTAATTACATTCATTTTTAGACAAATACTCTTGGAAATATATAAACCTCTTTATCTCCAGCAGCTATGTGTTAAATATACTGTCCTTCTCTAATGATTGTTTTGCGATTAAATGACCCAAATTCCTACGTGGATCATTAAATAAGTTTCCAATTTTTTTTTCGTATGGGCACTTTTATTGATATTACACACATGAAATTCTAGTACCCTTCGTAGTAATCTCCTCCAGCTGCAATGCATTTGTTCTACCATTCCAACAACTTATGGAAGACCCCATGGAAGTCATCTTGTGTGAGCGTGTCAATCACCTTCGTCACAGCCTCTTTCATCTCCTCAATTGTCTCAAAACGACACCCTCTGAGTTTAGGGAATGACCAAAAGTCGCAGGGAGCAAGGTCTGGACTATAGGGAGGCTGAGGAACTTTCTTGATACCCATCTTGCTCAAATAGTTCGTGACAAGGATGGAGTTGTGGACTGGTGCATTGTCCTGGTGGAAATGCCACTGACCCGATTTGAAGATGGCTGGCCTCTTCCAACGGAATCTCTTCCTGAACTCCCTTAAAACCTCGACATAGTAACCCAAACCCTAACCGTTTGGCCAATCAACTCTGGTGTATTGACTTCCTTATTCCTCTCACACCTCTCATCATCCCTCACAGACTGCCTGCCCTCCTAGAATCTCTTATGCCACTCAAAAACCGATGCTCGTTTCATGCAAGAGGCTCCAAAACAGTGTGAACCATTCCATACGTTGCTGTGGCATTTATTCCAAGTTTAAAGCAATTACATTCGTCTAGCTGTTAGAGTGTTCGCCAATCGCCCGGGAGACCTGGCTTCAATCCCAGGTCGAGTCATACCAAAGACTCAAAAAATGGTACTTGATGCCTCCTTGCTTAACACTCTGCATTATAAGGTACGGATCAAGGGTAAAGTGGAGCAATCCAGGGAAAGAAGTAGCGCCCTCCCCTACACCTTGGTGTTGTAAGCTATCGAAAAGGGAGCCTTCGGGTCACCCTCGACTATGGTCGCCTACTTTACTTACTTATTGCATATCGTTCTTCTCAAATATCAGATTACATTTTTGAAATTCACCAGCTGTGACAATCAGGCTATAGTACGGTGTTTTCCAATTCCTGCAGTAGCTGTTCAATTAAACCTGAAATCATAAAATTTAGTCAGTCATCTCATAAGATGTATAGCAATAAGATAGTGAATTCTCAAGAGTCTACGCAAATTTTAAATGCCTGTACAAAAAAAGTCTGGAAGATTATTGAAGGCACCACGTATGTCAGTAAAGAAAGAAACCGATAACAAAAAACTGAAATAATCAGAGAAAAAACTTGAACACATTTGGCATTGGTACCAAAGGAATTAAATCCTTATCTGTTTATCACAACAACATTTTTGAAATCAATGAATCAACGACCCGATGAGATTTTAAATATGTCCATATCAAATAACATAGATTAAATTCTCATTATAACTGTTTGAAAATCTCAGGATTATCTTCATGCACCAGATTCTAATACTAATGAATTATGAATTAATCATGTTGCTTTGTATTCAGTCAAACTATTTTATGTGCATATTGAGTACTACTGGTTTTATCATTGTCTTAACACATCTTCGTCTGAGCATTTTAATTAATCGCTTTACGATTGCTTAATTGTTTATTGGAAATATTGGGTTTGTAAAAGTAAAGTTGGCGACCGTAGTTAAGGGCGACCCGAAGGCTCCCTTTTACATAGCTACTACACCGATGTAGACGAAGGCACTAGTCCATTCCCTTGATTTCTCTACTTTACTCTTCATCCCTACCTTATAATGCTGAGTGTTAAGCAAGGCCGCATCAAGTACAATTTTATGAGTCTTTGGTATAAATCGACCTGGGATTGAACCCTGATTCCTCCGCACGAGCAAGAACTGACACTAGGTCGATTTTTAAGCTGAGATTTATAATTTTTCCCATCCTGAGACCGATTTCCATACCAAGTTAAGGAGCTCACTTTAACCTACCTACACATCAATGGAGGGATTAATATTAATCCTAAGAGTATGAAAGAATTGGAAACATTAATACAGTCCGTGAGGATATACAGTTGGGTTACAAGATGGAACTTGGAATAGAAAAATGCGCGATGCTATTAATAGGAAGCAGAAAACGACAAATAATGGAACAGAATTACCTAATCAAAAAAAGTCAGAATTCTCGGAGAAAAGTGAACTCACAATATATGGAAATATTGGAAGCGGACAGCATCAAACAATTGAAAATGAAAGAAAAACATTAAAAAGAGTATCTCATGAAAACGAGAAAACTACTCGAAACCAAACTATATTGCTGAAACGTCATCAAGGGCATAAACACGTGGGCTGTCTCCATCGGAAGACACTCGGGACCATTCTTGAAGAGGGAGAGGGAAGAATTTTTTAAAATGGATCAAAGAACAAAAAAATTCATGACGACGCATCAGGTCTTACTCCCCAGAAATGATATAGAGAGAATAGAAAAAAAGGAAAAAGAAGACTCACCAGCCCTGAAGATAGCGTCGGTGCATTGGAACAACGACTTGAAGGTTACAGCAAAGAAAGATTAGAACAAAGAAAGACTTATTAAAGCGACCAGAAACAAGACAATGATAAACAGAATTATAAAAACTAGAAAGCAAAAAGGGAAAGAAAAAACAATTATATGGATATTTCAAGCTTTAAACAAGAGAAATCTCACACGAGAAGAGTTGGACATGGTTAAGAAAGGGAAACCTGGTGGGGGAAACTGAAACTTTTCAAATAGGAACAAAAACAATGTCCTTGCGATCAACTATGTTGAAGCACAAATAAATAAAACGCAACAGAATAGCAAATGTAGGTTATGTGGTTATATAGAAACGAAATGATAAATTCCATATTAAGCGAATGCAACCACTTAGCACAAAAATAGTGCAAGACTCGACACGACTGGATAGAAAAGGTGATCCACTGGTAATTGTGCAAGAAATTGACATTTGATCCTATGAACAAGTGGTATATGCACCACCCAGAATATGCCCTTGAAAATGAGACGCACAGTGTTCTCTAGGAATTTGATATATAAACAGATTGCCTAATAACACCTCACAATCTGAATAGTAGTAATAGGTACACTTGGTACTATCCCCAACCGATAATAAAGGTATTGGAAAAGTTGAAATCAGGGGAAAATGGGGGAAAATTGGTCAGAATACTGAGAAGAGTCCTGGGGATTTGAGGAGACTTGCTATTGCCCAAATTACTGTGAAAGACCCTCGGCTAACGCTGGTGTGAAAAACATTCAATGGAATAATAATAAAAGTGTTTGCTTTCTAATGAATTTTGCCTTCTAGTAGATTTTGTCGTTTCAGCAGGCCGTATAATGAAAATCAAAGAAAGCTAAAAGAAAGAAGAGTACTAAAACCTTACCGGAGAAATAATAAACCTCTAGAAGATGAGGGTAATGGTGACATCAATTGTATTTAGCACGCTTAAACCGGTCCCCAAATGCTTGGAATGGGGAGTGGAACTGATGGAAATCTGAAGCCGAATCGAGAGCAACTAGACTACTGCATTTTTGAGATCGGCCAGAACACTGAGAAAGAGTCTGAAAGACCAGGGGCACTTGCCGTCAGTCAGAAAGACTACCAGATAACACTGGAGCAAAAAATCTCTCAACGTGTAAAATAATACAATATAACCAAGAAGATAAACTACGTTTCTCGAAATATTCTGTAAACTAAATCAACCATCACATCGTACCAAACACAATCGTCAATACGTGAATACACTGATACCTGACTCGCGAGAAACACTTAGACTGATGATTGTGTCAAATAGAATGCAGCAATTCCTTAGCGCAGTTCACTTTTTGTCTGCGCTATTAGTTATATATATATATATATATATATATATATATATATATATATATATATATATACTCAGCATTATAAGATACGGATCAAGGGTAAAGTGGATAAAGCCTGGGAAAGGAGTAGCGTCCTCCCTACACATTGGTGTAGTAGCTATCGAAAAAGGTGCCTTCGGGTCACCCTTGACTATGGTCACCAACTTTACTTACTTATATATATATACATATATGGGGATATATATATATATATAGAGAGAGAGAGAGACAGACAGACAGACAGACAGAGACAGAGACAGAGTGTGTGTGTGTGTGTGTGTGTGTGTGTGTGTGTGTGTGTGTGTGTGTGTGTGTGTGTGTGTGTATCTGCGTCTGTGTCCGTGTGAGTGAGTGTGAGTCTCCGTGTGTGTGTGAGTGTGTGTGTGAGTGTAATTTCGAAGAAATTATATGAGTGATTTGTCTCCTGACGTGGACCAAAAATATATTTAGATGATAATTGCTGCCTTATTCATTCGTTCTTGTATTAATTTTCTTTTTAATTTTCTTTTTGATTGTAAAGAACTAAGGTTATTTGTTATTTCTGTTTTTTAAAACAACAAAAGATTATAATGTAAATTCCCACATGATGTTTTACACTGAAATATTAATATTCATTTTTGTCTTGAACTCAGTGATTTATAAAAAAAAAACGAACTGTCTTATGTGTCAGCAAAATTCTACAGAAATGAAAAGAATTCGATTGTTAAATGTTGACCTAAATAAAAATAGACCAGTCACCTGACAATCAGTCTTTTTTAGGTCTTAAAAATCGATTAATAAATTACCATCCCTTGTTTCTTGTTTATAGGATTTTTCTAATGAATTTTCACAAAAGAAGAATTATGAAACATGTAATACGGAATTAAGAGAATACTGAGAATATACCGGCATTCATTCAGAAGATGCAATAGAAGAATCATATGACAATAAATAAAAATAATTTGAAGATTCCCCACTGCCAAAAATATACATACGATCATACATAGATATACATAAACACTTACTGACAGAGGCAAACACGTGCACCTGTGCACAGACGCACATACACAGGAGACTACACAGACATATATTCCGTGACCGTTTTACCAGAACATGCTCTATTAGTGATACTGAGCAGTCTATATTTACAATTATAGCGGTCTCTCTATTCCTCTCTCGCTCTCTCTCTCTCTATATATATATATATACATATATATTAGAAGTGCTAATCTGATTCAGATGATCTGAAGCGGCCTGTATACAGGTAAATATGTATATTTACCAACCCCTCCGCTCGGGCAGGATATGACACAAGGTCAGTTTTTAAGCGGAATCTAACAGGTTTTAATTCAGATTTTCCCTTTTCCTAGACTAGTTGCCTCACCAAGGCTGAAGAATTCAGTCTGTCCTACTATTTACTCACAAATGGAGGGAGAATAATTGGATTCATACTTTTCCCAAGGGTATTAGTGCTATGTGAAATGCAATCAGTCTCGTCGAGGATTTGAACTCGGGGCGCCGTGTCAATTTTCTACGATGATAACAATTACAGCTTTATGCAGGTATATATATGGTCCATAAGAACATCCTCTCAGACTCAAACAAACGCAGCCAGGGAATTGTATTGACGAAAGACACGTTCTCAAATAACACTGGTTAACAAAGAAATTGAGTCAAGCACAAAAATACCCGTTTTTACCTAATTGGTAAAATTGAGGGTGCTGAATTCAAATTGGAAATCCGTTTTTACTCATCACCTCTAGTTTTTTAGATATTCATAGTGTGCATTTTGTGCATATACGGTACATAAAGGCGTATATGAATTCAGGGTTAATTCTAATATTATGAGACTTATGGCTTATTTTTTAGTTATTATGCACTATATGTAAGTGGTAGCATTACATTATATATATATATATATATATATATATATATATATATATCAAGACAGATTTTGACAGTTAAGGCAGCATGTCTCAATCCACACTCTGGCAGTCATTGGAAGAGGTTTTCTCGCAGGCAGCGCAGGAGGTTGGTGTCCCTCAACTATCGTGTTACACATCTTTTGGGTTACTAAATATGAGTATTACATTTTCAAATGCACATTTACTTTTACTTTGTTATATTTTCAGATTCTTCAATGACTTCAAGCACGTCAAGATGTCGAGGATATCTCAACAAGGCCAATTCTTTGTGCTATGTGTGTGAGGATTTCACAACAGTTGCACAGCGTCGAACTATCACTTCCCTCCTCAGAACCGCCTACTTTCACTATTTTGACTGTAAAATTGGTGATCAGGACAAATCTTAGGCTCCACACGTCTGTTGTAAACCCTGCTACAATGGACAAACTGCATGGTTTAATGGCAAGAAAGCGGCTTTCAACTTTGCAGTCCCGATGGTTTGGAGAGGGCCGCGAGACCACGCAGATGATTGTTATTTTTGTTTAACTAATATAACTGGTTTCAATGCATCTTCAAGGAAAAAGATCAAATATCCCAACCTTCGATCTGCTATGAGACCCGATCCCCATTCAGAGGATCTTCCTGTACCCGCACCTCCAGTAAATAAGGGTCTTCTTTCCTCATCAGATGAAGAAATACCTTCAAGGGAGGATTCTGCCGAGTCAATACCTTTGGAAGATATTGAGTCTACATATTAAGAAACAAGTGGCAATGAGCCACACTGGATCATGCAAGAAGACTTGAATGATCTTGCTCGTTATTTGTATCTGTCAAAACACCAGTCAGAGCTCTTGGCTTCTCGGCTTAAACAGTGGAACCTAGTCCAGGAAGATGTAAGGATCACCAGTTTCAGGAATCGGAACGCATAAGGTCATTGGTCTTCTTATGGGTATGCAAGCGGGCTTCACAAAGTACTTTTGTTTTCTCTGTCTCTGGGATAGTCGAGCTGTATCCCAGCATTGCAAGCAGAAAGACTGGGGGTCTAGAAGCAATTTTGTTCCTGGCGAACACTGCCTCAAGGAGAATCCTCTGGTGGACATGAATAAGGTGCTTCTTCCTCCTCTTCACATCAAGCTTGGTTTGATGAAGAATTTCGTGAAGGCGTTGCACAAAAATGGTGCTGCCTTCCAACACTTGTCTACTGTTTTCCCAGGTCTTAGTGTTGCTAAGCTCAAAGAGGCCATCTTTGTTGGACCTCAGATCCGAGAAGTGCTGAAGGATACTGATTTTGAGGAGCTTCTTAATTTAAAGGAACTAAGAGCATGGGAAGCATTCAAGTCAGTCTGTAGTGGCTTCCATGGTAACAAACGCGTACCAGATTACCAAGCCTGTATTGATAAGTTGCTAAAGTCTTATGAGGATATGGGGTGCCGAATGACACTCAAGATTCATTTGCTCCATTCCCACCTACACTTCTTCCCGCCAAACCTTGGAGCAGTGAGTGATGAGCACGGAGAAAGATTCCACGAAGACATTACGAAGATGGAGAGCAACTATCAAGGCAAGTAGAACCCTGGCACGATGGGAGACTTCTGCTGGATGCTCTTGCGTGACACCCCGGAGGCAAAATTCACCGGATCCTCTAAGAAAACACACTTTTGACTGTCTATGGTAGTATGAATTGTGTAATTGTGTCATCCAAGTACATTGATTCAATCAGTGTTCTTTATCTATCCTGTTTTATCTGTTATAAGCTGCTGCAACTCTTGAAATATGCACATATATTCTCTGTTTATACTAAAATGAGACTATTTAAAAACCAGAAAACTAGAGGGGATAGAGCAAAACTATTTATAAATTTCAATTCACCACGCCCAAATTAACGAAACACACCTATCCCCATTCTTGCCTCAGACAATCTTTTTGTAAACCAGTGTAATCATACACATTTATGTCAAGGAAATTTGAAGAGAGAGAGAGAGAGAGAGAGAGAGAGAGAGAGAGAGAGAGAGAGAGAGAGAGCAGGAAAATTCAAAGTAAAATTACTATGTTAGTAATATGATTGTGTTACGTTGGTATGCTATTGTAACGAACCAAAAATTAAAAAAAAAAGGAAAGCGTGTATTTACTCAGCCGCTCCACCGTGGATAGGATGTGGCACAATGTCACTATATTAAGAGATATATACCTGATTAAGAAATCAGACTTTCCTTCTCCAAGACTGGTAGTCGTATGAAAAGCCCCACAATTTAAAAAAAACAAGCCGTGTGAAGATGAAATGTATTCCTGTTTTCCACGTGGCCATTAGCACAAAATTAAATGCAATCAGTGTCATCGAGAAATTCAACTCAAGTCGCGTTGACATTTTATGCAGCGATAACCATTTCTCCTCGAGCGCATCCAAAGGAAGTAAAACTAATTCTAAGTAGATAATTAACTTGAATTCCTATCAGTCAACAAAATCGCTGATTCCAAAAGGAACTAAATCAATAGTTTGGAAAGTAGATTTTATGATTTTAAGATTTCATAAGGAAAAGTGAAAACTAAAATTTTTAGAATGGCTTTTTTTTTTGTCAAAAGTCAGTTTCTATTCATCTGGATTAAATATCTTTAATGGAATTTTGTTATGAAACAGTCAATTTTGTTTTAGTTCTTAGGTGAGAATATTATACTTACTTGCGGAATATGACTCATGAACAAAATCCCACTCGACACACACAAATATACATGTGCACATGGGTGTACTTATAAATCATATATATATATATATATATATATATATATATATATATATATATATGTGTGCTCACACACATACACGAGCACACAGCAATATTTTTTAAAAGTCTCACACATACACACAAATACACAGACACAGGTAGAGGAAAAGACACACAGAGTATTCTATATCAAGAAAATTCAAGGAGTGCGTATATGTCTGTGTGTGAGTGTGAGATAGATAGATAGATAGATAGAGAGAGAGAAAGAGAGAGAGAGAGAGAGAGAGAGAGAGAGAGAAGTGGGAGAGTGAGAATAAATATTCATATCAGAGAAATGTTATATAGAAATGTTTTCGTCGACATATTCGCCAGTACAGATATAGATGTAGCATCATCTCCAACGTTGAGATATTTGATTTTTTTCAAAGTCGAAGTGCTTTTAGATATGTGAATGAACAACTGATTCCTCGTTAAAAGGAAAAGAATGACGGGAAATCTCATTGAGATGGAATGATGAACTTATAACAATTCTTTATCCTTTATTTATGTATTTTATATAGATGCTTATATCATTTCTATTCACTGAAATTGTTTAACTGGATCTTATGCATTTAAGTAAGTTAAGTAAAGTTGTCTCCCTTTAGTCGAGGGTGACCTGAAGGCTCTCTTTTCGATAGCTACTACACCAAGGTGTAGGGAAGGGCGCTACTCCTTTCCGGACATTGGCCTAGCGGTTAGAGTGTTCGCCAATGGCCCGGGAGACCTAGGTTAAATCCCAGGTCGAGTCATACCAAAGACTCAAAAATGGTACTTGATCCCTCCTTGCATAACATCCAGCATTATAAGGTACAGATCAAGGGTAAAGTAGAGCAATTCAGGGAAAGAGTTGCGCCCTCTCCAACACCTTTGTGTAGTAGCTATCGAAAAGGGAGCCTTCGGGTCACCCTTGACTATGGTCGCCAACTTTACTTTTACTCTTATGCATTTATTCTTTGTTAACTACCGCCACGCTGCATAGGATAAGGGACATCTATAGACATAATTATATTATGTCATCTTTGGAAGACTTGTAAATAAATTCCGCTAAGAAGGGGACTATATTATAAAAAGGGAAGATTTAAGAGACTTAGGAAATTTAGAATTAAGACGTATTGAATATGCGTATATTTTCGCTGGTATCTTAAGACCAGAGATATATCCTTTACACTGTGGATTTAATCCAGTATAAATCTAGACCACACAACTACTATAATATATTTTTAGACCTCATATCAACCCCCGGAATTTTCTATTCACAAGCGTAAATGTAATCCGTGCTTTCAATGAAACAAAATATACATTCGAAATCTACGAATAAATAAAGCTATTCAAAAATATTTCAGTCGAATTTTTCAATATGTCCAATTGCTAGTATTTGCTAAAAAATCTTATTATCAGAAAAGTTATATTTTGGGGCAATTTTGACAATTTTTTAAAAATATTTACAACAATTTCGTACTATACAAAATCAGTTTGTTTATATGTACCAACCCCTCTGCATTTGAAGAATATGACACAAGGTCATTTTTAAGCTGTGTTCAACGAATTCGAATTTAGAGTTTTCCTTCTCCTAGAGTGGTTACCATATCAAGAGTAAAGAGCAGAGTTTGTTCTACTATTCACCATTTCGGGAGGTAGAAAAACCATGCTTTCTCAAGAGTATTTACTCTTATAGATATTTAAACAGACTCGTCTGGGATTTGAACACGAGTCACCGAATTAGCTTCCAAAGATGATAACAATGATACCACGAGTAGCTCTACAATTCTGTTCGTAAATATTCTACCGCTTAAAAGTTGTAAATGAATGTGATGCTTGGAGCAAGCTAAATCAAAAAATTAAATTATGTAACATAATTCTTCATGCATAGCATAATTTAGCACGTTAGAAAAATGATTTCTATTTACAATGCTAAATGAATGGAGTGAAGAGACAAATAAACAGACGAACACAAGAGGAATTTATAAATAGGCTTCGTAGAAACATCAGACTACTTAGATACACATATATGCTCATACATATATATATATATATATATATATATATATATATATATATATATGTGTGTATGTGTGTGTGTGTCTGTGTGTGTGAGAGAGTGAGAGAGAGAGAGAAAGAGAGAGAGAGAGAGAGAGGGGGGTCATATTCAAATGGAAAGGAAGATAGGAATTTCGAGCAGATGAAAGAATAAATTAGAACCTTTCCAGACAAGGTTTATTGCCAGTGTGAAAATTAAAGAATTTAGTTGCTCGGATAAATAAAACATTATGGAAAAGTTATTAATCTAAAATAAAGAGTGAACGTATGCTGTAATGTCACATTATGTAAAATTATCATAACGAAAATGCGTATATACAATGATATATTCTCCTTTTGGCCAAACAATTCATACATACATACACATGTACATACACACATATTACGAACGTGTAAACAAACAAAAACAAAAACACTTGTAAAATTGGAAGAAGACGAACGAAAACAACAGCACGTGAAACAAGACAAAGAAAGAGGTTAGGGAAACGCCAGTAGTAACACATTTTCAAAGAAAAGAAATTAAAACGCAAAAGGAAAGTTACGTTAAAGGACGGGAAAACAATACCTAGAAGACTTTTATTTCCTTCTCTGAAGAGAACTAAAACGCCTTAGAAGGAAAAAATGATAAAATAAAATAAGATAAAATAAAGAACATAATAAAAATGTTATGAAATAAACATTTTATTAAAATAATCTCATTGTGGACCAATTTAACTTAATTTTTTTTTTTTTACTCTTTAGACCAAGCAAATACTTTTTAAATATACACTACAAAGAGAAAATACTACAACAGAATAAAAGATTGAAGAAATACTCATGAACTTAAATATAATAAAAGATAGCCAAAATCGTCTCGAAGAAGAGATTTTAAAAATACATATCAAAATAGGCTCCATCACAGGACAACCTATATCTCCATCAATAAATTCCGACGAAGGGACAAAACTCTATAATCAAATACCTAGAAGAAAATCACCGTTACCAACGAAATATGGGAGAAACACACAGCAAGGAAATAACATACAAGATAAAACATAATAAATTTAAAACCAATGGAAAACCAATGGAAAACAGCCTTTTTCAATGGCATTGAAAGCAAAGAAACGGCAACAATATATAAGGAATTTATACAAATGGAACAAATATTCATCCCTTAGAAATTCACAGAAAAAATAACACAACAAGACACATAACAATAGAAAAAATTAAAACAAAACTAAACGTCATGAAACTAAAGCACAAATAGAAATATAGGAAGATAAAACCACTTATTAAAAGATAGAATATTAAGAAATTGACGAAGAACTATTAAATGAAATAAAGGAACTCTGGCCAATAGAAACATATAAATTCCTATCAGAATTATGAAAAGAAAACTGTAAAAAGGAAGAAGAAACATCAAAAAAGATTCCAGACAAAAAATCACATGGCAAAGGAATCTACCTCAGAAAGAGAAAGAAAAAGAAAAAGGAAAAGAAAAAGAAAAAAGAACAACAGTATAAAAAAAACAGTGATAAAATATTTAAAAAAAAACAACTAAAAAAAAAAAGAAGCCATACATACTTACTATAAATTAAAACCACAAAATCACAAACAAAAACACAACTATATATAATAAAACTATACAGAAAAAAGATGAATCCTCCGAATAACCAACAAATATACAATAATTGGCGTAAACATGTAAAAACAAACAATCACCCAGTAAAAAATACCTTTCAAATAAAAACAAAAACATCAAACATCCATTCAATTAATATTACACACAAAAAACAGGCCCAACTACAACAAATACCCACATACACAAAAATGATTATATAATAACCAGCATGAAGATCAATATTACAGAAAAAACAAGAAATATTCTAGAGAGGAAAATAAGGCAAGAAACCCTCTCTCAAACTATACAAGCTATAAAAAAAAACACCCTATTAACAATCATAGAAGAAAACTTTTTTATTCTATACGAACAAACATTATTTCTTTAAAGAATATAAACAGTTCAAACAAAAGACATTTTTTAAAAGATACAAGCCAAAACTACTTTTTACAACACAACCTGAACAAAAAATCCAAAGTCAAAAAAAAAAAAGGGTATAAAAATCAAAAACCACATTAAACCCAAAATTATAAATTTTACAACTTAGGAACTAAACAAAAATCAAATAAACCTACTAAAACTTAGTGTACAATTTTGCCCACACAAAAAAGTTATATTGGGAACTAAAGAAAAACCTCAAGGGATTTGAAAGAAAATTCAAGCGAATAGAAAAATGCAAAAATAAAAAAGATACTGATGATTCTTTGGTAAAAAATGAAACATAATTCTTTCCAGATAATATAAATAATAATAATAATGAACTTAATACAATCTTTGATACACTATGGAACATTTCCCTAGAAGAAAAGAAAACTGAAACAACCTTTCATTCAAACAAAAACAGGCCTTAAAAAAATTACAAAAAACGAAAATAGAATTATTAAAGAAGTGGACAAGGGAAGTGCAGTAGTTATTCTAGACAACATATATTACAGAACGAAAATTCAAAAAATACTTAGCGATGAAACTATATATAAACTACTTGATGAAAAATTCACAATAAAATCATATCAAAAATTTCAAAACTCTGCAGAATATACAAAAAATCACTAACTAAAAAATAAAAAATAATCTTCACAGATTTATCCCCCAAACAAGCAACTTCTATGGACTTTTGAAAGTACACAAATCTGAAAAAATAAAAAAAGCAATAGAAACAAAAACATCTGAATATATAACTATTTCAAACCCTAAAGACCTCAATTTTAGATCCATAGGAGCTGGCTCGTCAGACCTCCAAAACAGACTCAGTAAACTAATAGAAATTTTACTACAACTATTCCTAAAAAAAAAATTAAAAAGCTATAGAAGGGACAATAAACAATTTTTAAACTCCATTCCTCTAAAAAAATGGATTCCAACACTCTCATAGTCACATTTGACATTACGAACTTACAATACACCCCATGAATTAGGAATAAAAGCTATCTCATTTTGGATTGATAAATACCCCGAAATACTACATCCAAGATTTAACAAAAAAAATTATCCCAGGGGTATAGAAATAATCCGAAATAACAACTCTTTCGATTTTGACAACATAAATTACATCCAGAACTTTGGAACAGCTATGCGAATGAAAATAGCTACCACATATGATACTCTTACCTTAGCATTTTTGGAAGAAAATTTATATGAAATCATACGTAAAAAAAATACAATGAAAATATAAAAAGAGAATTTACTAAATCGTGGAAGAGATACTTAGATGATTGTTTGATATTCTGAAATTGTATATGGGGAAACATTTATGACTTGCACAGTATACTCCAGAATCTACACCCTAAAATAAAATTTATAATGGAATATAGCTTCAAAGAACTGCCATATTTAGACATACTCATCAAGAATGAAAATGGTGAAATAATAACAGACATCTATCACAAACCAACAGGCACCCAATAATATCTCCATTTTAATAGTCATCACCCCCAAAACTGCTTAAATTCCATCCCTTAGACCCTAGCACGAACAATATGTGCAATAATAAAGAACTCTACATGAACCTCGAGCAGAGCGGATACCCAAAACTCTAATAAATAAGGGAATAGAAATGGCAGAAAAATACTATTAAAAGAATTAAGTTCCCATAAAAAGATAACAACGAAAAACTCTTAATATACGTTACAGCCTATCATAAAAACAACCCAGAACTATTCTGAGAAATAACAAAAAATCTCCAGGAACTTAAACATGATGACAAAATCAAAGAATACCAGTTACAACTAAAATTATCAAAAGCTAACGATAACCTAAAAATCTTTAAAAATACCCAATTCTTTCAAATTCAGGGAAAAACACATTAATGGGGTCAGTAAATGTAAAAATAAAATATGCGGAGTTTACAATATAATAATACATAGAAGGACAATCATATACTTTCAAAAACTCTAAATTATTTTTTCATTATAAATGAAAATTTAAGTTGCTTCTCAAAAAATGTAACATGCATAATAGAATGTGAAAAGTGTAAACAAAAATACATAGGTTGTACTGAAAGTTTTGATAACAGAATATCGCTACATAAGAGTAATATCAAAATAGAGATTAATAGAGAATTAGGTGTGCCCCAATATATTTTCGAATGTACACAGGGATTATTTAAAACAGTGCCAATATTTCAAACAGGCAATTACAATTTACCACAAATCAAAGAAAAAGATTTTATTGAAAAATACAAACCCACATTAAATAAAACTTAAAACACAAGTAGATTAATAAATTCACACACACACACACACACAGACACACACGCGCGAGCGCACGCGCGTAAACAAACAAAAACAAAAGAACGTGAAAAATTGGAACAAGACAAACGAAAAAAAAAAAAGCACGTGAAACAACACAAAAAAAAGTTAGAAAAACGCAAATACCAACACATTTTCAAAGAAAAGAAATTAAAACTCATGAGGAAAGTTACGTTAAAGGACGGGAAAAATTTACCTAGAAAAATTTTAATTCCTTCTCTGAAGAGAACTAAAACACGTTAGAAGGAAATAAAATTATAAAATGAAATAAAATAGAATAAAAAATGTAATAAATATGTTATGAAATAAACATTTTAAAATAATATCATTGTGGCCCAATTTTATTAAATAAAAATATTTTCCTCTTTTCACCAAATAAAAACATTATATATATATATATATATATATATATACGCACACATACACATGATGGAAGTTATCAGCAAAACATATGAATATATAGTTGTCCCAAAACAAGTAAACCGCCAATGTTTTAAGGTAGCTATATATATATATATATATATATATATATATATATATATATATATATATTCTTTAAAGAAAAAACAAAGACCGGTTATTTTAGGATTATACATTTATTTCCATCCTGTTTTTCGTTTCTAGTGTGAACCAAAAACACGAAGAAATATATAACAGGACTTCTTCAAATCTAATGGATAAATAAAACGTGTTTTTGGTTCACACCAGAAACGAAAAACAGGATGGAAATAAATTTATAATCCTAAAATAACCGGTCTTTGGTTTTTCTTTAAAGAAAGTATTGCTCTGTAAAATTAATTACATTGAGCTCTCTACAAGGAAAATTTAAATGTTCAGATCCTGAATGATTTTCTTGTCCTGAAGGAATTACTCCCAACTCTGGTTCAACTGGACCGAATAATACTATATATATATATATATATATATATATATATATATATATATATATATATATATATATATCCGGTTATTAGAAAAGTACGTTTTACCAGAGAAGAAATAGAAATGAAGGCAAATTGAATATATGTAAATATAAAGATACAAATTATAATGACTATAATCTTCGGCAACTTCAGCCCACTGGATTAGGAAAACTTCGATTGTAAGTTTGAAGAAATCAAAGTGTTTCTCCGGAAAATATGTTTGAAAGACTACTTTCGCCTTCTTTGTTTCGGAATGTTATGTCACTTCTGAAATTTTCTCGTGATCAAAACACAGAAAAATCTGAAGCTGATAAATCTGATTGGCAAACTAGGAAGAGACCAAATCTTCCATTTAAATAATTTTGTCTTTTTTTTTGGTTTGTTGTACTGAGTATACACTTTCATTTCCAAGCTAGAAAATAATAGCCTTCCTTTATAACATACACGACTCCTTCAACATACAACTTCGTTAACCTATTTATGCTGCCAGAAATAAAAGCCAACAATGATTGTCTTTCTATCTTTCATTTCCTCCTACCTGACGTCACCTTCTCTATTTCACTTAATGCGCAAAAGCATTCTAATTACGCAAGCAGATTTGAAAATTTACATTTCGCCGTTAGACGTTGATTAGACAGAATGATTTATTGGGACCTCATATCAGTGAGGGGAGCCGATGTGCAAATAAAACTGTCGAGATGAAGGCTCCGAAACGGTGCTGATTCTCTCCTGATGACCCCCAAAAAAGCATGGAGTTAAACTGATCGGTGGAAATGAGAATGACTAAAAGGGCATTTTCTATCCCCTCACTTTTTGGCGAGTTTCTGTTACTTGATAAGTAACTTCCTTCTTCACCAGCCTCAATGAAAAACTTCCCTCGGGTAGTGGCTTATTTATTTATTTATTTATTTATTTCGTTGGCACTAACCTCTTAAACTTTTTTAACAAAAGTTGATTTCATTTTTTTGAACACAGTGAACCACTCACTCACCACAGTTATGGTTTAGTTTCAGTTTCTTTGTTTAACGGCATATCAACCTTTGTGAGTTATTCAATGCACAAGCTATCCTTTCAGAAGTGTAGGCGTGAGACTCTTCAAGCCATAACTTGGCAGCGATGAAGAAATCCATACTTCTCAAAAAGGGTTTTAGTTCGAAAGTATAATAGCGGGATAAGAGTTTGTAATCACTTAAAACAATGTTGCAGTCCCACCCGTTAGCCACTACGACATTGAGACAGCCCCGAATAAAAATGAAAGGTTTCGTTTGTTTAATCACATATCAACCTTTGTAGGTTATTTAATGTCAAAGGTATCCTTCTAGAAGAACAGTAGTGGTAATATTAAACCCATAGCTGGAAGGATAAGGGGGTTCATACCTTTTCCCAAGGGTATTTGCCAGAAAGTGAACGTAATAGCGCGACTGGAATTCGAACTCCCTTACTACGATTCCGCAGTCCATCGATTTAACCATTACACCACGAGGACCCCTACCTCGTAAAAATGAAAGGTTAGCATTCCTGATGAAAGGATTATTGCAAATAGAGAAAAGTTACGTTCGGTTCTAAAGCGAAGGCTCGTGAGGAACACCTAATTTTCTCTTTGCAGGTTTTAAAAACTCCCTTCAGATGTTATTGTACCGTTGAATATGAAGCATGCATTTTTGGAGGACAAATATCTGGTGCTTTGACATAGATCCAATTCAATAGGCTCTTTCAAAAGGTTTTCATTCAGAGTAGGTCGTCTTTCAGATATGTCATAATCACCATTTTTTTTAACCTTTTAAGCTACATTTGACATTTACAAAGCTTCACTGCATCTGTAAAATTACAAATATTTTTCACCTGATTCTGTAACTGTAATACCCTTTCAGAATTCATACAGTTAACAACGACAAATATGTTGCTTTTTAAAGACATTGTCCCAGGGTTTTAACTCTGAGATCACCAGGAACGTCAAACTGTCGCAGAGAAGACCAGATAAACAGATTCTATTCGAAGTTTCGTATCATCTAACATTGTTTCAACATTACTTGATTTTTTCATATTTCATAGAGATTAAAAATTTAACAAATATATATATATATATATATACACATATATATCTATATATATATATATATATATATATATATGCATTTATATATATATGTATATATATATATATATGCCCACACCCATACACACATATATATGCGTTTGTGTGTGTGTGTGTGTGTGTGTGTTGAGAGAGAGAAAGAAGGCGATGGAAAGGGAGATAAAATCTTAGAAAAGAATGAAAGATTGTTATTTTGATAAATCTTATCTTTAGTACAACTCACTCTGCATTTTAATTCTTTCCTTTCTATTATTATATACAGAGAGAGAGAGAGAGAGAGAGAGAGTGTGTGTGTGTGTGTGTGTGTGTGTGTGTGTGTGTGTGTGTGTGTGTGTGTGTGTGTGTGTGCGCGCTAAGAATCTTTTCATGATATCGTAGGAGACGAATGTGTCCATTTATATTTTTATCGAAATACAAAATCATTTTTAATTGTTTAGAATGCTGTACAATTTCAATGAGAACCCAAGGTTAAAGATAAATTCGCTGATAAATTTGACTAGACAAGATACATAGATTATGTTACTAGACAATGAAATATTAACAGCGTCCAGATCTTATGTTCGGTAATTAAATATCGATTGTATGTACAAAAAGGGAAACAGAAAAAAAGATAAGAGAAAAGTGTTTACGAATGTCACAAAAAGCAAGGAAAAAAAGAAAGAAAAAAGAAGAGTAGGAAGGAAGGAAGGAAGGATTAAGAGAAAAAAAAAGGAAGGAAAAATATATAAAGGAAGGAATTTGAAATGAAAAAGAAAAAGAATAACTTTTAGAATAAGCAAGCAGAAGTTAGAAAAATGAATGTATGCAAAAATGAATGAAAAGAATGAAGGATAATAGAAAATCGAAAATAAATGTTAGTGAAAGCAGAATAAAAGAAAGAAAGAAAGAAATCAAACGAAGAAAAGTTAAAAAGGAAGAATAAAGAATAACTTAAAAATAAGAATAAGTAAAGAAAATACATGCAATAATTGCTTGTAAAAATGATTGATAGAAATACCACGAGAAAGAAGGAAGTATGAAAGAAAGAAAGACATTAATTTAGAAGTTTAAAATACAAGTCAATAAAATAAAAAATAGTCAAGTGTAACCTTTTTAATAAAAACATAATGAAATGAATTCTAAAAATAAGTTAAAAAATAAGTGTTAAACACAGGAAATTGAGATTGAAAGTAAAAAAATAATTTTAAGGGAAAAGCATTTATACATATGAAATAATGATTATTCATTGCTTGATTAATCAAGTGACATGTCAAACTATTCATAGATATTTTATACCCAGAAGTAAACCGGCCCATTGACCTAATGAGTTGAGTGTTTGCCGATGACACGGGATACCAGGGTTCAATTCAAAACCGATTCATACCAAAGATTCACAATTGGTACTTGATGCTGCCTTGCTTAACACTCAGTAAGGATCAAGGTTAAAGTGAAGCAATCCAAAGAATGGCGTAGAGCCTTCGCCTACACCTCAATGTTGTAGCTATATAAAAGGGGGTCTTTAATCACCCTCGACTAAGGTCACCAACTTTTTACTTACATTAAAATCTATAGATTTTATGTTGTTATTTCTTACAATATTTTTACAAAATCATCAATCAATTCTTCCTATCTGATACAAATAATTTGCTCAAAGTTGAGTGGTTCAATTATTCCTATATAATAATGATAATTATATAATTACAAATAATAACTTCTGTTTATATATATTCATTCCTTGCACACATCAATATGTTTGCAGTAAATGATGATTAGTAAACTATTACAGCTTTAGTAACTATTTTAGTACAAATAATTTACGGTTATATAGCATCAACCATTCCAATTGAATTCGAATATTTTTGAAACCATTGTATTTGACCCATAGATGAGACGCTCACGCGTATAGTCACTATGGTACAGGGTAGAACAGTCAGTAATGGCTGTTTTTTCTCCATATTCCCGTATCTCAAGAACTAAAGCCTCACCATCATACTTATGTCACTTGTTTTAACTAAGGGGCGGTTATCCTACAGCAAAAGATCCAGTCAGCGTATTCTAAGCCTTGCTGAAAGAGGAGATGAAAAACTTAATGATTATTCTAAAAAAAAAATTAGATGAGCAAATTAAAAGAGGGAAGGAAAGAAAGAAATAATGATTAAATTGTTTGTGTAAGATGGTCTTTTAAAGAGAAAAAAGAGAAAGGAAAATAAAAGCCCATCGAAAGAAGAGTCTTTTGAAAGACGTAAAGTAAGATAAAAAAATAAACGTGGAAAAGAGAGACTCTAAAAGAAAGAAATATGAAAGCAGACTGGTTAAATATTTGAGAAACTTAGCTATTTAAAGAAAGAAAGACGAACGAGGGAAAAATACACAAAATGACTGAATAAATAATGTGAACAGATTGAAAATAAGTGTGTAGAAAAAATACATCGATTTCTTTTCAGCGTGTTTATCATGTTGATAACTGGCTTGTAAGGTTACTGATGAAATGCAGGACATGATTCAAGAGTTCTTTTTTTTGACTTTTTTTTTTATTTCAGATTTAAGTATTTGCCTTGTGCGGGTCGACCCTTTGTGAGAGACGCTCATTATTCAAAAACACGAACACTGACCTACAATCAGTGTCATTTGAGCTGTCAATATAACCGCGGTATGCACAGAATTGACATTGCTCCATTTGCTTTTGGTTGGACGTCGAAACAAGCAGGCCTCTTCATCGAAACACGACACTAACGCCCGTTTTCCTTCTTTCACAACAAAGAGGATTCAAGATGTCATTTATAGACTCTACAAAGATTTCTGGTTATAGAGCAGAGTCAATCTCTCATTAATTGAAGTGAGAGTGGTGAATGATAATAGCTTCCAGTTTTATTTCACTATTGTTTACTTGTTTCTTTTCGAGTTATGTTTAATACTTTTGCATTCTTTTTTTTCCTTTGTTATAGATTCTTCAATAATTATTTCAATTCAGCTGTTTTTGCCGACAAGCGATGTTTACACAAGCGAACTCTAGACGATTTGTTGTCTTCCATTATTTTTCGTCTTGTTCTTCAGCTAAAAGAAACGAGTAAAAACATGCAAAGGAGACTAGAATCTTGTGCTATGATATCGACAAATTACGAGCGTGATGTTTTTGGTCAGTTGTAGAACAGTCATTAATGAACATTAAAATGAGTTAAAAACAGCATTTTTTCTTGAATTTTTATTGTGCTTGTGTTTGATATTTACACTGAATAACAAGCGAATCGTAGTGAATATTGTGTTTCAATCACTTCAAGGAAGGCAGAAAAGTCTCATTAAGAATATTAAATAAAGAAAGAAAATGAGAGCGGAGAATGTTGTCGGCGGGAGAAAATGAAATGGAGGAAAACGGCAGTAAAAAAAAACAAAAAAAAAACATTTCATCAAAAATAAAATAAAGACGAGCAATTTTGTAAGGCAAGAATTTAAGAGAAGTACCTTCACGCCTTGTCTAATTTGAAGTATGTGGCGATTAAAACAGGTTTTATATTTAAAAAAAAGATAAAGAAAACTAATAAAAAGAGAAAGATTTGAAATTGAAAATAATGAGAGTATATGTGGTGAAAAGAATAAGAATAGGACAATGACTGAAGAAAAATGATTGCAAAGAGAAAAAAACCCGAAAACAGAAAAGTTGAAAGAAGTTTGAAAGAAAATCTGAAGTAAAAACGGAACATGACATGACACTAAAAACGTACGAAAACAATTTCTGGATATTAGATGTACCTTTAAAACCACACATATATATATATACATAGTTATGTGTGTGAACGTATATATATATATATATATATATAGTTATGTGTGTAAGCGTATATATAGTAACGATAATTACTTAGTGAGTCAAGAACTAACCTACTATTGTTTCGCCTAAGCGAATCATCAGAGTACCTAATCTCTGATGTGCCGCTTAGGCGAAACTATAGTAGGTTAGTTCCTGACTCACTAAGTAATTATCGTTACTATTTTGATCTACTTAGGATTGAGCACTTTTTGCATTGTAGCTTAGCAGCCCTAACGGTGATTTTTTTCTTTTGACCGACCAATTGCGTGTCTTTTGATTTTTTCAATTGGTATAACAAGTTTGGCCTTTTCTTTTTTTCCCAATATATATTTTTTCCAATATATATATATATATTTCCCCTTGACAGTGATTCGTTGTATATTTTCATCGTCAAATCACTTGCCGGGTTTTTCTTACAATAAGAGCTATTATTTGATATACATATACATATATGTATATACACACACAGAGGTCAAACATAAATTCCAGGTGTGTTAGATAAATATTCCCTACAAACATCTCGTCTGTAACGTTTATATTCATATCCTTTGATACTATTTACCAACCCCTCTGCTCGGGCAGGATATGACACAAGGTCAATTTTTAAGCGGAGTTTAACAGGTTTGAATTCAGATTTTTCCTTCTCCTAGACTAGTTGCCTAACCAAGGCTGAAGAACCTAGTCTGTCCTACTATTTACCCATAGCTGGAGGGAGAATAATTGGATTCATACCTTTCCCAAGGGTATTAGTGCTATGTGAAATGCAATCAGTATCGTCCAGGATTTGAACTCGTATCGCCGTGTTCATTTCCTACGGAGATAACGACTACACCACGAGCACCTCCATTATTCATATCCTTTGATATCTTTCTGATTCCTCTTCTTGCATATAGAAAACAATAAATAAACACGTAAGTACAAACACCGATGCACACATTTGCACAGAAAAAGCGTATGGTTAACCTAAAATTCTAAAAATATGAGCATAACTATTGAATTTCCTTCGTGTATGCGTGTGTATGTGTATTTGTGCATGATGTTAATACTTGTAATAATATTGTTCAAATAAACATTGCTCAATATTTTTAATCGAGCATGCGTAGATCTATGTTCGAATAGCGTAGACAGAGAGTCAGCTCCTTGTCCATGCCGTCATTAGACTCTGATCGAGTTGTATTTACGCTATGTGAGAAAAAGTTAGGACGTCTTCATTAATCCAGTATAATTATCAGTACACAGCGAAATTTTGGATATACTACCCGCACGACTAGACAATTTGTCACCATCATTAGTTTTGTACTAAATTTTTTGATCCAATGTTCAATGCATAAATCTTAATTTCGACCCCATGAAAAATTTGCAAAGTAGGGCTAGTAACATAAGCAAGATTATATATTTTCATAGCAATTATTATCTTTAATTAGTAAAAGTATATCTATTATTTTTTAGACATCTCTCATACACATGAACATTCATGTGTGCGTGTATGTGTGTGTGTGTGTGTTATATCATATTTCCTTATACTTAAAAGATTAAGGGTAAAATAAAAATTTGCGATATAAAAGGATTTTGAGAAGTGGGGATAAAATTTGATATGAAGTAAGCGACACTAAACCCTAATTTATCATTTAACTGGGTAATGTTTAAGGGGGCTTTAGTATGTCGTTAACGTAATTTCAGTCGGTAAATTTAAACAGTAAGTTCCACAGCTTTCTAGTTTGGATATTGATTCGAAAAGATAACACAGACAATAAAGTTTTTTTAAAAGGAATCTGATACAAAGAAATAAAGAAAAGGATAGAAAAGATAAAGGGTTGCAAAATTTTAGTACAATTTGTGGAAAACTTATCTTGGAGAGTGTACGGGAAACAAGGTTCTTGGAATTTGAGTCTTTTTTTCTTTTTTCTTTTTTTTTGTTCTATCGAAAAGTTTCAAAGTTCATTAAATTTAGTTTTTTTTTAAGTTCTTTTCCGCAGAATTCTCGGTTGAATTTTCTTTCGGTTGAATTTTCTTTAGTAGTCGACTTTGATTTATTTTTATTTCTTGAGAAGTTTCATTCAAGAAGTGAGTGATGAAACCACCCTGCTGGCTACCTTTTCCGACCTTGGCAGTTCGGTCCCTGAATTTGTACTGAAGATCAAATAGTAGTTTGACAAAAAAGAGGAAATACTTTTTGGTGTCACACTGCCAGGGATTACTTCTCCTTTTTGCACTCCGGCCAAATCAAGCACCGCACATGGTCAGCCGATTTTTTTCTTAGAAATAATTTTTTATAAAAACCAAGACTAATTATACACATTGATTGATTTTTATGGACATCCCTCGTACACGCGAACATAGATGTGTGCATGTGTGTGTTATATCATATTTCTTTATACCTGAAATCATCATCATTCATCATCATGTCGTGCCACTAGCACAAATATCCCTGACCCTCTCTCGCCACTTCTCCCTATCATTCATCGCTTTTGGCAGGTCTTCAGGGCTACATCCCGTATCCTCACATAGCTGCTGTATGTATGTTCGAGCTAGTCGTCCTGCTTTTGCTTGGCCATATGCGGTGTTCCATAGGATTACATCACTGATGAGTTCGACATTGCTTCTCCAGCAGTGTCCTGCGTGACTGGCTCTTCTAACTTGTATAGTTTTCGTGATGGGAGGCAAGTGGCCGTACAGCTGGTGTCTTCTGGGGTGTTGCCGCCAGGACTTGTTCAATATTGCTCTAAACATTCTTGTGTAATTGCGGTTTAACTTCTTCTTCAGCCGCTTAGTTAGCGTCCAAGTAGTGCATCCATATAGCAATATCGATACGACCGCTGCCTGGAAGAAATTGCGCTTCATTTTAACGGTCAGGTCTGATTTCAATATGATCGAGAGCCTATCGATAGCTGTCCATGCTTTCGTTAGTCGCGTGTCGATGTCTTTTTCGGTTGACGAGACGCTGCTTCCTAGGTAGGTGAATTTGTCTACTAGTTTCAGAGAGGTTCCATCTAGTGTGGAAATGTCGCCTGTTTTGTTCTAGCACATATATTCAGTTTTGTGTACCCACCGAAAGTAACGAATGAACCGATCACCAGAATTATCAGTAAGCAATTAGACATTAAACTAGGTCCGTTCACCAAAGAATTACTCGACTCGGTTCTAAGAAAAATTAAAAATAGGAAAGCTGCAGGACTTGATGAGATCCCTCCAGAAGTATGGAAGACTAGACAATTCGACGACATACTGCTCCGACAATGCAACACAGTCTATAATCAAAATAGGATAGAAAGATGGATGAAGGGATGCATCCTTCCTTTCCCTAAAAAGGGCGAGCTCGGATTAGCCAAGAACTACAGAGGTATAATACTTACATCCATAGCAGCCAAAATCTACAATGCCCTACTACGAAACCGCATAGAACCCAAGATAGAAAACATCCTTAGGAAAAACCAAAATAGCTTCCGAAGAAATAGATCCACAACCTCACAAATATTGACCATCCGTAGAATCCTTGAAGGTGTACAGGCAAAAAAAACTACAGGCGACATTACTATTTGTCGACTTTACCAAGGCTTTCGATTCCATACACAAAGGGAAGATGGAACAAATCCTACTAGCATACGGCCTACCAAAAGAAACCGGAGCAGCAATAACGATCCTCTACATAAACACCAAAGTGAAAGGGCGTTCACCGGATGGAGATACAGAATACTTCGACATTGTTGCAGGAGCACTACAAGGAGACACGTTAGCCTCATACCTCTTTATAATCTGTCTAGACTACATGCTTAGAACGTCGATCGACAAAATCAGAGAAAATGGCTTCGAGCTGACAAAGAAAAGAAGCAGAAGGTACACTGCAAAATAATATACCTGAAATAATAGTACACATTGAATGATTTTTTCAAAAACAATTGAGGCAAGCTGAAGACTTTACAGCTGTTTTCATGTGAACTTTAGCTACTTTATTTAAAAGGCTGGACATGCATTGATTAAGAAGGTAGAGTGTTCGCCAATGGTCTTGGAGACCGGGGTTCAATCCCACGTCGGGTCATACCAAAAACTCAAAAAATGCTTCTTTGCTTAACACTCAGCATTAAAAGATACTTATCAAAGATCAAATGGAGCAAGCGAGGGTAAAAAATAACGCCCTTTTCAACACCTTGGTGTATTAACTATTGAAAAAGGAGCCTTTGTATCGCAAACTTTCCTTTATTTTATATGACTGATTAAAACCAAAAAAGACCTAATGGTAAGATACAGCTGAAAAAATTTCAAAATCGCAAAATTATTCGAATTTAGATAAAGGGGTATTGGTATACCGGCCCCTGCTTAATAGAAAATGCTTTTTAGTAGACTCTCCATCAACTATAAAGTGAAGATCAAATGAAAAACATTTAGAGCTGATTTAAATAAACACTAAATTAAGGTTTTCCAATGAGAGAAGGTTGCATATTGGTGGCCACCCGAAAGTCCAACCCCTCCTCAACGTGGTAGGGCGATGGCAACGGGCAGCGTCAGAGCTATGCCGTCGGGAACTTCGGTTCCTGGTAGGACCACCCAAAGCGGATTGGTCAAGCACCCAGCGGTATTAGTACCGCAACCCGGCTAAATGGGGCTCTGGTGAAAATCCAGGAGGTGTCTGTTCCGGCAACCGGCGGTCTCAGGTCGCTCTGACAATGCGTCTGTAGTAAATCTCCGACAAACAGGGCGTTTATCCTGGTAGGACTTGGGACCCTTCCCTCAATCAAATTCCAAAGTATCTTCTTCAATGAGTATTGTTCGGGAGGAAGCCGGTTCAATCCGACCAGGATGAAAGCCGATAAAAGTAAGTAACTAAAATATATTGGTGAAAATTTCTGTTTATACTTATCCTCACGTATAAAAGGTAAACTCATATTAATCTAAATAAGTGCAACAGTTCACTCACCTGAAGGCGATATCAACTCCTTCAACATTGCAAAGAGATCCATTCGTACCAAATATTTTTCTAATATGCCTAGATTACATAGTACAAAATTCAATAGGTCTAATGAAAAGAGAAATGTTTAACATTTAAAAACGACCAGAAGCGGACGATGTTCAACAGACACACAGACACATGCAGACTATGCAGATGATATAAGGTTTCTTGCAATTGCACTAAGTTAAATCCCTGTCGCATAGCCTGGAGCAAGTAACTTTGGCTTCTCCGTAAACGCAAATAAATGAGAGTTAACGGAGTTTGAACAGGAAGATACAATCACCAACTAAATTAGAAAGCCTTTGGAATCAACAGAACTGCTCAAATATATCGGTAGTAATATCTCATCAAGTGAAAGATTCGTCTTCATACGTATTGAGAAGGTGTGGACGGCTCTACATAGACATCGATCATATAGAAATCTGATCTCTCTGATAACATATATATATATATATATATATATATATGTTTGTTTGCGTGTATATATACATAAATATTTCCACCTGAACTATTAGTATATATATGGGTAAATAGTAGGACAGACTGATTTCTTCAGCCTTGGTGGGGCAACTAGTCTAGGAAAAGGAGAACTCTGAATTCAAACCTGTTAAACTCCGCTTAAAAATTGACCTTGTGTCATATCCTGTCAGTGCGAAGGGGTTGGTATATATATATATATATATATATATATATATATATATATATATATATATATATATATATATATATATATATTTCCACCTGAACAATAAGAAAATAGGACTTACTGGAATCTATAGACTTTGAAAGGAACGACGTCTGGTATAGTTGAAATAAAACCTAATTCAAACTGCTGGTACTGTGCTTAAAATTCAGCTTCTGTCGCATTTTAACCGTGGCAGTAAGGCTCGGTAAGAATACACTTACTCCCCAGCAATATATATATATATATATATATATATATATATATATATATATATATATATAGGTAATATTCGGTCAAGTTAAACCAGAGTTTGGAGTAATTCCTTCAGGATAAGAAAATCATTCAAGAGCCCAACATTTAAATTTTCCTGTTAGAGAGCTCAATGTAATTTATTACAGAGCAATATTTCTTTGGTCTTTGTTTTTTTCTTAAAGATATATATATATATATATATATATATATATATATATATATATATATATATGTGTGTGTGTGTGTGTGTGTGTGTGTTGGTCTTTGGATAGCGTATATTCAAAGACGACCAAGAGACTGTTGACTCTGGGTCTACGCAATCCTATCTTATATATATATGTGCTATATCACCGATATTGAGCTCAACTTATGAATGAAAATAGGAAACTGCATTAATAATAATAATTGAATTGGGGGTCTAGCCACACCGAAGAGTTCTGATAGAACGAAACAGTCTGTCTGTGGATGACAATATATATATATATATATATATATATATATATATATATATAAGAATCATAACCATACCAAAGCAACCACCACGATAAAAGCCCCCCAAAACTGCCCTAACAATTATTGGCCTCCTGAAGATAAGTAGAGCAAAGTTATAAAAAATAAAATCTAAAACACCAAATTCACTTCCGGATTCATTCATTTTATAATATTTACTTTTTTCTCATTGGACTAATAAAAAGCATAAATTATATATGTATATGCGTGTGGGAGGTTAGTGTTGTTCCCCTCAAGGTTTTTACGCGGTCGATTGAACCGGAATAACGTTTCTTAACTTCTGTGCAATTGTGTACTCATGTATGTGTTTTATATGCACACGAAAAATAAAGAGACAAATAATTTTATCAATTAATCTAATGGAAACTATATCATGAACTGTCATCAGTAAATCCTTTATACACATTTATTTAAAAAAATATATCTTATAAGGCCTCCAAAATATTTCCTACGTTATTACATTCAAAGTGGATCGAATGTTGAGCAATATTTTGTTAACGTGGGGCACAATCCAGCTTCCTTTTGATTGGTTTCTTTGATTAATGGCATTTTAACCTTCCCGGATTATTTAATACCAAAGCCATTTTTGCAGAGGAACAACAGAGATAATAGATGGGGGATGAGGGACTTTATACATTTTCCACGGGCATTATTCTGCAAGTGAGCGTAACGGTGTGACTAGAGTTTGAACTTCGAAGCCGTGGGTTGATACCCTATTCATTAGAGTTATCTTTATGGCTTGGGGCACGGCCTTGGAATCCACCCTTTAAAATTTTCTTGACTTTGTTTGAGTGCTGAGATTCTTGCAGAGCGAAATTTCTTGAACCACCAAGTTACTGTACTGGGATCAACTGCGTCTCCAACAAAGCCTTTTGTAGCTTCCACAACGGTATGGCTTAGTTTGCATTCGTAAATCATTATTTACTGAATTGGAGGACGTTGCCGGTTCAACTCTGAGACTTTGAAATTGCAGACGAAGCGAAATCATGCACCAGGAATCAACGCACCAATTACTACGATTCTAACAAACATAATGTGAACCAACCAGGGCTTGAACTGCTTCGGTTATATGATTTATGTTCCATAAACAAGCTCTTACCATAATATTGCGAAACTTTTTACTCACGCTTATATTTTAAAACATAACGTATATGTATACTAATTCCTAACACAATCATACAAAATTTCTGTTCTATTTGTAAATCTTGAAGAAACCCGAATGTAAATGTGTTGTGATAGTTCATGTAAACAACACAAATTATTTCAATTCACCTACTTGAAAATCTGGGATTCAAGTGAGTAAAATTTAATTATTCGCTCAGAAAGATACGGACGACCGATTATCAAAAGGGAATAAACCTAGATCGTCCACTTGAAGCTAACTGATTGGCGGCTATAAAAACCGATTCTCTTTTATTGTCTATATTCCCTGGTCTACTTTAACGGAAGGAAAACTGGCTACAAAGATGAGGAAATCAAAGTATATCCTCATTGTTAGTATATATATATATATATATATATATATATATATATATATATATATATGTTATAACAGTGTTTGTTGTCAATAAATCACTTTTGGGGTTGGTGTCGAACCAAGTGCAATATAATATGGATAGAGCTCAATATCTAGGATAGAGCTATTATATATTAATAATAATAAATAAATGTATATTAGATATATATATATATATATATATATATATATATATATATATTTATTTATATTTAGTTCATGGATTTTATTTATATTTATCTAAATTTATTTATATTTAATTCATGGAATTAATTCCATAAATTATATATATATATATATATATATATATATATATATATATATATATATATAAAGATGGTTGTTGTAAGTCCCCAAAAACATATTATAATGAGAAGGCCCATGAAGAGATTTGTATTTTTTTAATTTGTTTATTTTTTTATTTTGTTCCAAATAAATTAATTAATTAAGAAAAATACAAATCTCTTCGTGGACCTTACTATTTCATATATATATATATATATATATATATATATATATATATATATATATATATATATATATATATATATATCTTGGTATGAATGTATGTGTAAGTGATAGACTAAGAAATATACATTTCATATAAATGTCGTGTGTGTGATATAGACAAAGAAACACACACACACACACACACACATATATATATATATATGTGTGTGTGTGTGTGTGTGTGTGTGTGTGTGTGTGTGTGTGTGTGTGATTTTGAAGTGAATTTTCCAAACCGACATCGTCTATTTTAGAATTGCTTTTTTAGAAAAAGACAATCTACACTATCATCTGACAAGGTACTGAATGATGTACACATGTTATGATCATGGCACCTCACGTAGTGTAATGGTTAGCAAGATTGATTTGCAAATTCTCAAGAGTAAGTTCGAGTCTCATTGGGTCCCCCATTCATTCTGGCTTGAGTGGCGTCTAAGCAAAACGCTTAGCAAAATTGCAGTACATGTCATCATCATTTATTGCCGATTTAAAATCAATTTTGTTTCGTTTTTAGCGGGAATAACCATTGTAATGATAGGAAATCAGATTGTTTGCTACATTATCCTTCAATCTCAATTCATGACTTGTTAGAACGCCCTCAATTTTACAAATAACACATCATTAATTGAAGTGTAGGCTTTATTACGTTTTCAGATTATTGTCTTGGAATGAATGGGGCTGGGGAGTTTTTGTAGTGTAATTGCTTACATCCAAATTTGAACCCTAGTTGCCCTATTACACTCACCTTCGGGTTAATACTTTTTAGAAAGGTATCAAGTTTATTAATTTGTAGCTTTGTGTTAATCATTTCCATTATTATCCTTCCAAATGCATGTCTTTCACATTTTATAACCCACAAAGATTGATATGCCATTAGACAAAGAAAGGAAACTGAATCTGTTATTGATGTAAATTTCCGAAATATGGGGATTGTGATAAAAATAATCATATCAGTTTAAAAGATATATTTCAATAAATGTTTATGCAATTATTTTATAAATATATTAAAGGTAACTGTGATTTCAATAACTTATAATTTGAACTTTTGTAAAGACGAACATTTTGATAAAATATCTTGACACGGGGATGCCGTTAGTTTTAATTTTGCTAGTCACACTGAAAGTACAAAATGAAATAATAAACCTATTTGTTTCAAATAGAGTTTAACGCTTGGCGAAATTAAAGTTTTGTTATTAATTAGTGACGCCTTCGTGGGCATCTGCCGTCTTTGCTGTCTTCTTGCATTAACCGTAAAAAGAAAGAAAGAAAAATCGTTATACAGAAAATATACTCTATTAATACAATAACAATGTACAGATCAAATTCAGATGAATAATTCATCCGTTAGACTTTAATGTAGATTATATAAAGAAAACATGTGTCTGTTTAATTTGGTTTGGTTTAAAGCATATCAGTCCGACTGGATTATTATATACCAAATTATCTTTATACATTTATATGATTTATAAGCGAACAACTTGTTGGTAACATTATTTTAAAATAAGTCAGAGCTCATTTGTTAGAACACTGTTAAATTGTTAGCATTATTGCTATTTAAAACAAATAATCATATTTGCATATCATTTAATGGTATCAAGTATTGTTATCTACAACTAATAATTATATGTAGGAACTATATTAATCTAATTCAAACACAGGTAATGTTACGGTCTAATTGAACATAGCTATATGGTTTTAAAAAAACCATAATTCTGATCTTATTCTATGATTGAATAATTCTATCTGACCCGTAGATTGTAGATTTGACCTTAACACGTGTCCCCATCTGGGTTAGAGTGGACATGAGAGTAATGGTCATGAAGTGATACTTCCCATTCCCCAAACTCCCTAAATGCAACATTATCACCAGAGTTGGTGTATTCTATAGGTCAAGCCGAGAAGGCGAATATATATATATATATATATATATATATATATATATATATATTGTCATCCACAGAGAGATTTTCGTTGTATCACAACTCTTAAGTGTGGCTAGACACGTAGGACACTTGAAGCTAGGATCGAAACCCGACCAACTTTACGTTAGACTTAGTATCATACCGCTCAGCCACCAAGCGAACCACGCCAGCTCGGGAATTATAAGGCATTATGTTGTAGCTTTCATTTGTTTACATTATTGCCTAACCATATACCATAGTGCTCAATTCATTCGAAGAACTTTGCACAGCATAAATGCATACACATGTATTCTCATAACGACACACACACACACACACACACACATGGTAATGAATTCAATCTTCTCATTACCCTAGACTACTTACAAAACATAATAGTCTGATTTTTTCACACAGTCAGAATTCATTCCATACCATTTCTATCTATCGAATGATGTAGAAATAGTTGACACAGAAATTATCTTTTAATACTGTTTTTGAGTACCGAGACTATTTTCAGAAGTGCAAGAGGTTCAAATAATTTCTCAAGACACTTGTATCATTTCTGAAACACGATATGTTTTTTTTTAAATTTCTGAGAAAAAGTAAAACAAACTGGACCAGTGAACTATCAATCGAAAATTAAATATAGAATATAAACCAAAGTAAAAGACATAAATATTCTTCGTAAAAAAATGACCTTGGTTGTAGACATCAAGAAAATCAAGAACAGAGGAAAATATAATAAATAAATAAACATGCTTTTCTTTTTGTTTTGTATTCAGTTGAAAATTGAACAGAGTTTTTAAAAGATGCCCACAGAGAAGACTCAATTTAGGAGAAAATTGAAAATTCTTTCAGATATATTGGAAAATTAAGAAAAAAAGCTGCAGACGATAAGGATGGTTCTCCCTCATTCGCAGCCAAAATTTAATCTCCTGCAAATTTTATCAAGTATTTCATTTATTTTTTACTTTACAATTGAAATCATATCCATCGCAAATTTCAAGCTCACTTCACTGGTGAGTTTATAAAACATTATAGAAAGTAACAACAATATATAAAGCAACGTAAAATTCTGTTATGAAAGTGATAGCAATTGTTACTTGGATATAAAAGGTACTTCACTGTCTATTTTCTGGGCGTAAAAGGGGCTAATTTGCATCATGAAATATTTAACCATCTAGGGAAAATATTATCACTTATTAAAAACGATTATGTGTAACAGAAGCTAATTAACGATAAAAGAGAACTACTGGTAATTTATTTAGGTATCTACCTAATAAACGTTTTGCCGTTGTTTTTACATAAAAATTGGGAAATAGCGTTAACTATAATCATTTAAGCTACATTGTCATTATTATAACTTATTTCGGCATTTCCTTTTCAGAGATTGAACAATGTATATTAATTTTATCGTTCTGGAGTTAATTACGATTTGCTTTTCTTCTCGGGGAAGGAATTAATTATAGGCTTTATGTGTATAACTGTTAAGGTTTAATATCTGAATTATGTAGTCGGTTATTCATAGCTGATAGTTCTATTAGCGGAAATAACAAATCATTTAGAGCTAGACGGAAAAGATATAACGATGCTTTGCCTGTTTTCAATATGCTATTGATTATGTTAAAGAAAGAAGAAGGATAAATATACGATGTGTATTCTAAAACTATTGACACTGAAACTATATATATATCAAGATACAAGTGGACGCTGAATAAAACGTTAGGATTTTAGAAATAATGATCGTTTGATTTTAATGGGGTTTCCACCGGTCAAGGGTTATTTTATTGCTGAAGGTAGGGAAATTCGTTTATTTTACAGTTATCGTTACATTTTTAGCGTGATTATTTTTTAAGAGATTTTACATTCAGTTATATATCAATATTTCATTTCTATTACAAATAATTTGATTACAGTTATATGGTTCAAGAATTCCTATCTAGTACTAATAATGATATGATCTCAAGTAACTATATCTATTCAGTAAGAATCATTTTTTTTCGGACAGACATATTTGCAAAATGAGCCAACCACATATAAAAACCACTCCAAATAAATTTCAAAATTCACAGCAACTCACAACAGCAAACAACAAAAAACACACTTTTAGGATAACCAGCGAAATGGTCGAACACGCTTGAGATTGTACGGGACACTTTCTTCACCATCTTGACCCAGATATAAGAAAATATAAAATAAAACTCGAACGTCTTCATATATTTATCTTAAAAAAAAAACATTCTGCACTCTTCAAACGAACATACTTAGACATTTACAGTTTTATAGCATGAAGTATTCCTTTTGAATACGAAAAAATTTTATACAGATCAATTTTATTTATAGACAGGAATCAAACCGATGCTACCCACAGATTAGACCTGGGAGTAATGCCAGTGAAGAGCACTACACACTCCCCACATCTCTAAACATATGCAGTTTAATGACACACCCAAGACATACATTTTTTGGTGAGTCTTACCATTTCGCAGGGGATATTATTTGCAAATTCTAAACACAATCAGTAGAGAATGTATTTTTAAAGGACTCTCCTTTGCACTAAATATAGTTAACGTGTTTTATATTAGTAGAGTCATAGTTATTGTATTTTGGATCGAATCATCTGTGAAATACCTTTTATAGAAACCAATAAAAGGTCCCATGGAGATAGGTTTGCATAGAAAGGTAAATGAAACACTTCCACATTTCGGTGTTCCTCCAAAAATTGATGTAGGGATATCAAGATTGCGGATCAGAAAATCTAAAAAAGTTATACTGATATTTGTTTGTTTGGGTTTTATGGCATATCAACTTTTGTAGGTGATTTAATGCCAAATCCATTTTTATTCAGATAAATAGTTTTATTTCAGACAATCCACTTTCGCATTAGTAAACATTTTAATTGTGAAAATCATTTCTGTTTCAAGCTAATCAGTTTAGTCAAACAGTTCTAATTCATACAATTCATTTAGTATAAGGATATATTTTGTTTAAACACAATTAAATGTCTAAACAGTTCTATTTCAAACAATTCAGTTGCGCGTTAGCACACTTTCAATGTCAAAACAGTTCTTTTTCAAGCAATTCAGTTTAGCATAAGTACGCATTTTAAGTGTCAAAACAATTTTATTTCAAGTAATTCCGTTTTACATAAGCATGCAGCTGAACGGTCAAAACAGTTCTATTTCAAACAATTCAGTTTATCATAGACATGAAGTTTGAATGAAGTAGGCAGTTTAAATATCAAAACAGTTCTATTTCAAGCAAATTAGTTCAGCATAAGTACACAGTTTAGTACTATTTGATCCACAGATAGGACCCTATTAGGTGCTACCACATCGGCTTCAAGTGGACCTGGAAGCAATGGCAATGAAGGGATACTCCGCATTCTCCAAAGCTCCAACCTTACTGAAACCTCACCAACAGATTGTTTTATCCAGGAAACTCGTGGGGGGGTTATTTTACCCCTATTCAGGGATGCAGTCGGTGTATTCTATACCCTCAGCCGATCAGGCTAATAATAAATTACTCATCTCGGTAAGAAGACGAAATCTCGACGTCAATACATCATTGTTTCATTATATAATTTTAGTCGTAAATACGTAGATTGAAAAAAAAAAGATTCAGTTTCGAAACCATTTGATCCTAACTCGTCTCTATAGAGCCTATACAAATAATGTATTGCACTTTTTCCCAATTTAATTAGTTTTACTTACAATCTTCCTCTTTGAGGTGGGTTATGAAATTCTTTTTTTTAAGTGGGCATCCTCGTGGTGTAATGGTTAAAGTGATGTCATTGGAAGAATCGCTGTTAGCGAGTTCGAACTCCAGTCGCACAATTACTTTCGCACGAATACCTTTAGGAAATGTATGAACCCCTTATCCTCCCAGTTATTGGTTAAATAGTACCAATACTGTTCTTTTAAAAGGATGGCTTTGGCATTAAATAATCTTAAAAAGTTGATATGTCATTAAACAAAGAAACCGAACCCAAAACATTTTTTAAAGATCACTGAAAGTTTTTTTTTTTAATTCTTGGTTTTATTGCACAATGCTTCCCAACTCATTTTAATGTTTTTTTAAATTTCTTTTGAATTCTGAGAAATACTGGAAGTTGGAGAATGGAACGGATCAAATATTCTTAAAAAATACACATAAAACAAAACAAAAAAATTAAGAGAAGATTTTAGTGTACTGTATGTAATTAGCATATGTTAACTATTTTCTTTTGATCTGAAATTTCAAATTACTCTGTGTAGCGTGTGTACACACACACATACACACACACACACACACACACAAATCTACGCACATGCCTCATCAAGCTTCAATTCTGACGCATATATGTAAGCACACACATCAACCATGTCATATATATATATATATATATAAAGAGAGAGACAAAGACAGAGAAAGAGAGAGAGAGAGAGAGATAGAGATAGAGAGAGAGGTAAAGAGAGGGTGACAGCGAGAGGGAAAAAGAAAGAGAGAAAATCAAATTTGTTGTTTAAAGCAAATTAGTACTTGTAGAACAACATTTCCACATTAACGACTGAGACTTTAACTGCGATACGAAATTCGCCGCCATAAAATGAATATAAGAAATGGATTGGACAAAACGGTGATAATCGAACGGTATAAAGATAAATGGGTAAAAATCCATTAACTCTGATGGAAAGTGCCTTTAACAACAAAATATACTATTCTGAAAACACTGAAAGAAAATATATTCCTGTGCGTTCAAATATAACCATCTAATTAAACAGATGGCAAATATCTTGCTAAAACAGTAACGGTTAATTTGAAACGTACAGGAGTCTTTTCAGTGTAGAGCTTCCTGCCAGAGCAGATAAGCTATAATTGTCCGTTAAAAGACTTGGGCACACAAAAAATTATTTTCATTCAACGAATGGATATGCTACATAGAAGTTTTATTTCTAATTTTTCTAATCAGATTAAATTTGAGCTTTTACTTGTAATGTATAGGAAAAAAACATAACTATTTGTTTTCTTATATAATTAAGTAAATAATGATAAATTTATGGCTGGTATATTCTCAGAAAGCTCATATTGTGCCATAGTAAACTGAAAAGTATACAAAAGAAGCTATTTATGGATGAAAGGTCTTTTAATGGACTTCCCCCTAGGCTCAACAGCCAACGCAGTAATGAATGTGAAACTTTACACCACCGGCCATGGTAGAGCTCTTCCAAAACATCAATCAGGTTCTTCATCAAAATCTCCTCAGTTCTTTAGAAAATAGTCCAAGTGTGACTTTAAAAAGTGCATCGTGACTGCCAATGACATTCCAGCAGAAACTTTTCCGGAACTCTTCAATTTTCAGCTCATATTCCACACTTCAGTGATTTCCCAGGAAGTTTGTAATAACTGACTTTAGCAACAGTCAGACGGTCAGTTCATCTTCGCTCAGTGCTTCGTCAAACATTTAGTCCATCGTGAGTTCTCTTATTCGAGAGCCGTCATATATACCAGCCTTGAGTTTCTAAATGCTTATTCGTGGGAACCTCTCTTGGAAGAAAGCAAAACTCTCTACTTTTGTTGTCATTGCCTTCACAATGTTTTTCATTTCTCCTGAATTGATATGTAGGAACGGAAGCATTATTCCGTTCGCTTTTACAATAGTGCAATACTGAATGGTTTGGTTTCTTTGTTTAATGGCATATCAACCTTTACTGGTTACTTAATGCCAAAACTATTCTTCTAGAAGAACGGTAGTGGTACGATTTAACCCATAGCTGGGAGGATAAGGGGATTCATACCTTTCCCAGAGGTATTTGCCCGAAAGTGAACGTTATAGAGCGACTGGAGTACGAACTCGCTTACTAGGATTCTGCAGTCCATCGCTTTAACCATTACACCACGTGGATACTCCCTGAAACTAAATCTGTTGCGATCCAGATTTTAAACCTTTTCTAACGTCCACTCTTGTCTGACATAATGTTGGTCGACAGCCAAGCTATCCCAGAGACGCAGAAAACAAAGATACTCTGTGTACACATCTTGGATCCTTAGTACCAGTCCAACCACATTAAGATCTTCACAGATTTGTGCTTCCGGGTAGTTAACAGCAAACGGCAAATGATCCATACTTTTATGGGTTTCTTTGATTTGTACTGAATACCCAATAGGGAAAGACAATAAACTATTCCCATGATGTAGAAGAATTTCTTTGAGAATTCTGCTTGATGAGTTCATAAAAAGTCGCCATTCGAAAGCATCATAATCTAAGCCCATTGATTTTATCAATACAGCAATTTTGTAACGATAAACCTATGATTATTTTTCCTGGAACGTGAAAAATTGTCGTAATTCTCTCGGACGGTTTCCATACCAGTAGAATGTTGTTCCTGTTGCCAACAGATGTTTCTCTTTGAGACGTGAACCTAGCAACTGAGCAGACTTCTTATAAAGATTCAGGTTTTGTCTCGTTGAGATGTGTTTGTGTCAAAGGTACTGGCTGGTCGTCCTCTTCTGGCTTGTATGCGTCATCCACAGTTACAACAGTCATATCACTATATTCAGAATCAGAGATATAGACCATGTTAGCTAAGGAACAGGAAGGTATGGGCCATGAGGGATTGACCTCATTACAGAAGGAACATCGGGGTTTTGGACATGGTGCTTGTTCTTTCGATTTATTCCTATTAGATTTATCATGCTGAAATAGCAGTCCGTCATATGATCTTTTCATTCACTCAAGACTATTCGAATAGCAAATGACATACTCTTCCGTTGCTCGTCGTTGACACTTGACACGGTACGTTTGAATCCTTTTCAGTTGAGGTATAAGCCTCGTCCCGTTTACATATGTGGGTGTTACATAGTTGGATGGTACACTGTAGTTAGGTACACATACAATATGCTATGCTAAACATCAGGTAACCATAATCACCAGTGACAAATTGAGTCAACAGGTTTTGAATGTGTTGGTTGGTTCGGTTTATGGCATGGCAACCTTTGTAGGTTATTTAATGCCAAACCCATTTTTGTACTGAATAATCAGTTATATTTCAAACAATTCAGTTTAGCGAGGGTAATCAGTTAAATTGTCAAAAACACTTCCATTTCAAGCTAAACTATTCTAATTCAAGCAATTCACTTTATGAGTATAGATTTGTTTACACAAAGTAAAAGTCAAAACAATCCCATTTCAACCAATTCAGTTTAACAAACAAAAATCGTTCCATTTCAAATGATTCAGTTTAGCATAAAAAGAGCTTAAAATCATAAAAAGTGCGCGAGCTTATAAGTTTGCCCTCGGGTATATGGTTACAAGTAATGTAGTTATTTAATACTTCGGCAAACTTAAGGTAAGCAACTATGTTGTCTGTGTCACTATCTATATTTTCTATAGTTTAGGTTCTTCTCTGGGACTTTGTCGCCCCAGAGCATTGCACTGTTTCATTCTTATAGGCGATTTTGTTCTTGACGGCATTTTGAATGCTCTTATCGTTTTCCATTGTTCTATTTGGTGTCCATCTTTCTTTTTCCAGTTTTGCGAATGCGAGCTTGTGATTTTTGTTTAAGTTTTTCGGGTTTTATTGGAGACAAGTTTTTTTAGTCCGTTTTATATGCTTTTTTATGGACAGGGTTGGGGACTTATGTAACAGTTGTTTTCAGGGGATTTTGAATTTTTAGAAGTATTTCATGTTAGAATGGTAGTTCCTACGTGTGTTTTTGTTTGGTATACAACATTGGGTCTCTCCCCATTCTCAACCTGTTGCTGACCTGGTGCTTGGTAAAAGTTGGCCGAGTGTTGCTTTTTTATGTGCTCTTGAATCTTTAGCCAATCATTCGCTTCCAACATGATTAATTGTTCCTCGAGTGTTCTATATTTTTTGTCTTCATTGGTTCTATCCACCCTCTGTGCAACATAGGCATAGCTGTTTTCTCCTATGTGGCTCCCAACAGTTTTCCTTAATTCCAGGAAGGACACATTCCTCTTTTGTTTCATCTCAAGTATTTTCTTTTCTTTTTAGTCAATATCGCAAGATCTTGCGTAAAGCCGAATAATCTTGTCGGCGGTTTTCATATCTAATGTCCTTCAAGCAATCTTCCTCCACATCATCTGGGTTCTTTCCATCGTATTTGGCACATGTATGTTGTCCTCTACAGGCTCCTCTGAGGTGTTCGTATTTGTGGCATTTGTATCACATCAGGGCGTTGGGTCGTACTGCTCAAGACAATAGCCGATCTTCACTTCCTTTGGACTATGGGGATGATTAAATGTGAGAATGTAAATGTTAGTCTGGATTCGTTTTTCGCCTTTTCTGATGGAGATTCTTATATTTGTAACTCCTTGTTTACCCAGAGCTGATGCTATCTCTTCTTCTGTAGCCAATATTAACTCCCAACACCTGATAACTCCTTTGGAAGAGTTGAGTTTCTCATGCACTTGGGCTCTGCATTTCTTCGTATCAAAGGTTTTTATTTTTAATATACTTTCTGCATGTCTCCAGCCGTCCAACTCCTCATTCAAGTTGATATTACTTATTTTCTAAACAGTTTTCGGAGCAGCCCTTGTAGAAATAACTTTTTCTATGGGGAAAGACGAGAACTGGGCGAAGCAAACCTCCTCCAAAGATTCAATAGCATTGAATCTGGGGAAGTCTGGTTCCTCACTCTGAGTTTGATTCTGACAGATTGCGTTTATTTTTTTTATTGAAGACTCCATATATGTTGCATATTTTTCGCTAACCCTGTGCTAACCACCTTGAGTTGGGAACAAAATAAGTGGGAACCCATTCGTCTTGTTTTAAACGAGGATACGTGACCAGTATACTCGACCTGACGCTTCTCAGCACTGGGGAAATTCCTATTCTCCCAACGCAATTAACCCTCATCCACCACCTAACTGATTATGGTTGGGAATTTGCAAGTCCTGATTTAAATGTACGGTCGGGATAAAACATATAGGTGCTAGGGCTTGACCAGCTTATTGATCCGATCAGGCCTATCATACAGTCCGTCAGACCAAGTAAGGGCTAAAGTGATGTGTTGCAAGTCATTAACCACTCTTTCATCGGATCAATGACAGCTTAACTACCAGGGGTGTCCTCGTGGTGTAATGGTTAAAGCGATGAACTGCGGAATCGTAGTACGCGAGTTCGTACTCCAGTCGCGCTATTACGTTCACTTTCGGGCAAATACCCTTGGGAAAGGTATGAACCCCCTTATTCTCCCTCCAGCTATGGGTAAATAGTAGGACGGACTAGGTTCTTCAGCCTTGGAGAGGCAACTAGTCTAGCAGAAGGAAAACTCTGAATTCAAACCTGTTAAACTCCGCTTAAAAATTTGACCTTGTGTCATATCCTGCCCGAGCGGAGGGGTTGGTAAATAATAACTACCAGGATCCCGTCATAGTGCCTTATGGATCGTCACACACGGCCAACAGGTGGCCCCACTGAGGGTATCTTGTCGGTGTCTTTTACAGCCACAGCCGACAGGGTGTTTGAATGTGTTATTATTGAATACAACTTGTTGTGAAGTATTCAAGCACATTTTAAAAACCAGATCAGACAAAACACAATGAATGCTATTTTTTTAATTCAGAATGAAATGATGATTTTATATTATTTGATAAACCTCAAACCTCTGGAAAAAAGAACGCAGGATATTCTTATTAACACATTCCTCCGAAAAATTAATTTGTGTCCTTATTGAAGAGACCCTATTTAAATGTGTTATTCATTTGAGGCAGAAATGCAGGTGGGGCTAGCATGTTCTATATATATATATATATATATATATATATATATATATATGTGTGTGTGTGTGTGATTTCTGTCCAATCTTTTGGGGGCTAAAGTGTGTACTAAGAACTAGGAACCAAAGGCACTATACTTTGAAGAACAAAGAACCTACAACGTGGTGTCTGTTGTATATTTCTTTCTTTTACGGCTACAGAGACTGAACGAGGAGTGATTAAAATCAGGAAAATTTCTACCATTAAAAGTCGTGTAGTTTTGGTCGAATAACCTCACCAACAGATCAGTTGCCTCTGACCATGCTAGTCATACATTTTTAGAGGGTGACTACACTACTGATATTCATTCGGATGACAATGTTACTATGTGTTATGTCTTTCAATAATTACGCAAGTCCATTTGCTCTTGTTGCATGGCATAAGAAAATCACTGTTCCTATCTTGGCTTGTTTACTTTTCTTAATATATTCTGGTAGTGTTCAATTGGCAAAATCATGTTTAAGTGAATTATAAACAGTTTATGAAAGAATAGCTCTTTCATAACAACTTTTGTTCACCTTGGTATGACTCGAATTTGAATTTGATTTGTTGATTTCTTTTCAGACAATGGTTTTTGTACACAATTTCATAAGTGAAAATACAACATCATTATTTTTTTTTCGTACATTATAAATCCACTTAAATAATAATTTTCCTTTTTTCTTTTGTGCCAAAGACGATTTGATGATTGCTCGTTGATATTGGGATTCAGAGAGAAAAAAGTAAAATAAAGAAAATATCTAGTCTGTCGGTAAATTTATATCTTTTTTCTTTAATATGAAGATAAACAAAGATCACACACAGACACCCGATTCAAACATACATACACTCACAGACACAGACACAACCACACACACACACACACACATACACACACACAGATATATATATATATATATATATATATATATATATATATATATATATATATATATATTGGCTACAGTCTGTGTGTCTCTGCCTCTATAATATATGACTGTGAATGTCATTTACTTATATAGACTTAAAAAATGATCAGTGGTTTGCTTAATGGAGTGGAAGAAAAGATTTTCCACTTCGATATTTTTCATAGATATTTCACTCTTATTTCATTTTTTTCTTTGCCTTATCGCTCATTTGGTAAACATTTTCTCTTAAAGTCTATTTTTCGTTTTGTTTTATTTTCCTTTTCTCCTTTTATTTTATTCGGATTAGCTTTTTGGGCCCTACCTCTCATACAGTCACAATATAGATAGAAATATAAAATGTCAGGAGTGGGTTTATAAAAAGACATATGTTTTCTCACAGAACACCAAATCAACTCATAGAGACTCGCTTGCATTCAAACAAAATGAATCAGTTTAAAATTGTCAAAATGAATCGAGGCGCTTAGAATACTCTGAGTATATCCATGTAGAGGAATAACAGATGTTATACTAAACATCAGGCACCCACGATCAGTTGTGACTAGTAGAGACAACTGGCTTTTGAATAAGTGTTATTATTGTGCTCAACTTGTCGTGAAGTATTCAATCACACCTTAAAAACCAGACCTGACCAAACACAACGAATGCAGCATAAAATTGCGATCATATATTATTTGATAAATCGTTGACCATTGGAAATATATACTTCGACTATATCAATGTAGAGTGTGTTAAAAGCATTTAAATCTGTAGAAATAATATAATACTTATGAGCAAATGAATTAGCTCTATTTCATTTAACAATAAAATAAAATCCAATCTATTCCCAAATACATTATATATGTACAACCATTAAAATGTGTGCAAAAACTGGCTGATATTCAATTGTTACTGTTACGTCGTAATACGCGAAATAATTTAACTGTGTTCAAACAAATGATTTAAAGTAAACAAATTATTCGTGTAAGAAATACATAAAATCATTAAAGTGGACAGCAAGTCTCTTCGAGTTCTGGAGACTAGAGGAGACTTGCTGTCACTCAAACTCCAGTGAAAAACCATCAGCTAACACTGATGTGAAAATGGAGTAAATACTAATAAAAATGATAATGATAATAAATGATAGATAAAATAGCAAATGTTTGTTATGTGGTGATAGAGACAAAACGATTAATCAATTAACAAACAAATACAGCAAACTAGCGCAAAAGGAGTACAAGACTAGACACAAGTGGGTGAGGAAGGTAATCCATTGATAATTGTGATAAACATTGAAATTTGACCATACTTCTATATGCACAAATCCGAATCCTTCCTGGAGAATGAGACGCACACACTTCTCTGGGATTTTCACATAATAAAGTAAAGTTGGCGACCGTTGTCATGAGTGACCCGAAGGCTCCCCTTTCGATAGCTACTACAACAAGGTATAAGAGAGGGGGAAACTCCTTTCCCAGGATCCCTCCACTCTACCCTTGATCTGTACCTTATAATGCTGAGTGTTTACTTCTTCGGAGTTTTTTTTCACATCAGCGCTAGCTGATGGCTTTTCATTGGAGTCTGAAGGACACCAAGTCTCCTTATGTCTCCAGGACTCTTCTCAGTATTCTGTCCGTTCTCAATAATGCTGTCGTTTGGATGGTTTCCACTCGACCGCCAACATGCAAGTCCTCTAGGCCCTTTGATAATTCTCTAGTTATTGCGCCAAAAGCACCAATCACAATTGATATAATTGTTACATTCATGTCCCATAGTTTTTTCGATTCTCTAGCAAGCTTGAGGTACTTATCCTTCTTTTAACATTCTTTCAGTTTTATTCTGTGGTCAACCGGGACAGCAAAATCGACAATTTTGCATTTACTACCATCCGTGCATATCGACCATTGCTCATGATAAGTCCTTTAGACTCCACTTAGTGTCCTCACAGAATGGATGAATTTCTGCCGGCCGGACAAATTTGTGGTGTCCATCTATTGTAATCAATATGAAAACGTCGGTTTTGAGTTCATCCTTCTTTCTCCATCTGTACACAGGATGTCTTGCACGTCATCTTTTTGATGATTTGCGAAATAGAAAGTACATGACTGTAAAACTGTTGTTTAGTTGTGTACTACTTTCAGGATTTGTTAAAAACAGAACGCAGTATGCTTACATAGTTCTCATTTAGTTTTTTTGTCCTTATGTTTCGTTAGCGATGTTCCCATTTTATATTTTCTCCACAAATTTTAACATTTGATTACAAGTATGGGGAAAATTGAAAATAAATTAACTTAAAAATTCAACTTAAATATATAACTTTATCGAACAAAGCAAAATTAAACAAAAAAGCTTTTTTTCAATTCAGTTAAAAATATCGCATTTTGTTTAATAAGTTGTACTTCTTTTTATTCTGGCATAACTTTTAATTCTGTTTGTAGGAATTTTTCAGTAAGTATACTCATACATTTGATTTAGAACTTGGATTTTTAGGGTTTTTTTTTATTGTTTGATACTTTTCAACCCCTTCCTCCGATTTTGGTTTCTTTCAGTTTTTTACTTTTCCATTTAATTTTTTTTTTTTTTTTTTACTTTTTGGTAATTTTTTTCCGATTAGCTACAATTAATTGTCACACTGTCGTCGCAAAACTCTACAATCCAAAGGGCATCGATCTTTGAAAGCTATTTATTTAAGCGAATAATCGACTAAAAATTCACTGCAATTTTAATCCAAGAAAAATAACGACCCCCTCTGCTTAGATCAATATTACACTTTCCGTTTTTCTTGCCTCACACCCAGTATATGTATTTTATTGTCTTTTTGAACCTTGTCATTTAAAATTTTCAGATTCTTTAAAACGTAAATCGAAAAATAAAAATGCATTTTAACAATTTTTGTAAGAAATAAATCCGATTATAGTTGAAATTTTTTCTTCATTTAGAAAAAAAGAACATTTTTATATAGAAAAAAAATTCTTACCAAAATGCTATATGGAAACAGCAAATGTTAAAAACCGAAGAGAATATTGATAGAATTATAATTCCATAAAAATCAAATAAAAAGAGAGAGAGAGAGAGAGAGAGAGAGAGAGAGAGAGAGAGAGAGAGTGTGTGTGTGTGTGTGCAAATTATTTGAAAACATTTTGTTATGTTTGTTTTTCTCCAATATATCAATAATGCATTTTGGGGCGGAGAATATATTTTTTGCGATCAATTTTCTTCGTGAATGTTGTTTCTTAAAAGTAATTGAAAATGGTCAACACTATTGTAACAGGGATATAAAAACTATTTTCTTCTTTAAATTATCTTGTTTTTAATCAATTGAATCGTAGCATATTCATTGATTAATTTTTTCATCGATATTGATTAGCTTTATAATAGACGTGGGCAGAAAATGTTAAATTAGAGTTTTAGGTGAATATGTAAAGATGAGATGTTATTTAAAATATTCAATCAATTTTTGTTTATTATTCGCTGTTATTTAATCGGTTCATGCAATTTTGATGCCATCTGGTTATAAAATATTTTACAAGCATAATATCGTTATAAAGTTTAAAAAATGCTTGATCCTAAGATTTAAAATAAGCAATTTGTACACGGAAAAAAATAGGAAAGAATGTGCTGGGAATTGTCGAAATTACGTTAAATAAAATCTCATGGAAAACTCAGAAAAAAACATCAATATTGATTATCTAAAAGAGATCTTCATTCGTTTAATAACAATGGTCATTTTGTGTTTTATTTAAAAGAATTTAACATAAACAACATTTATATGTGCATGACTATTTGGAAAAATGTGAATATCAACAAATTCGAAAATGTTGATTCCATTTCTTTTTTCTTTCGATAACATCTTCTTTCTTATCTATCTATCTATCTATCTATCTATCTATCTGATAACACACACACACACACACACACACACACACACACATATATATATATATATATGTATATATATATATGTATATATATATATATATATATATATATTCCAACTGAGTTTTTTTTCTACTCGACTCGTTGCTATACTGATATGAAATTCCCCCGCGTGCCCCTGTATTTAACCATAGCCGCAAGGAATACCGTTGCGTTCATACTGTTCCAAAATGTATCAGTGGTATATGAAATCCGAATTCCAGGATTTGAACTCGGGTCGAAGTGGCCATTTCCAATGTTGGTAACAGTTACATCACGAATGCGTCCACACACACACACTCTCTCTCTCTCTCTCTCTCTCTCTCTCTCTTTCTTTCAATATATATAATGTTTCATTATCCGGATGACTTCATCAGCATCATAGCCATATATGTCAATTTGATTGTCAACACAGCCATATTCTTTATACAGACGGGTTTAATTCGAAACCTTATCTTTATACATAAATCCAAACATATATACATATACATACGTATATATATATATGTGTGAGTCTCTGTTTGTAGGTATGTTTGGGTGTTGATGTATCCCTTTCTGTTTGTTTGAATGAATATATGGTCTTATATGTTTATGCACAAGTACATATGTTTCTTGTGCGACAATACTCATAATGATTCAAGTTATCAATAGCATAACTGTCTGTACTCAAATACTTTTATTGCAAACTGCTATTGGAAATTTCATAATCGACAAATCCTCGCTAACAATATCCTTTAAATTGATCCCTTCTTTATGATAGATGACACAAACTAAAGCCGTTCTTTTTGATCCGAGAATGAAAAAGCCCCATCTTCGAATGACTAACAATCACGACACACCCGTATCCTCAACTCTCATTTTCTCCTTTACAAACCAGATCGATCGATTTCACTCTTTATAATCAGCCATTGTTTGAATTATCAATGGCCCATGACCTTTGCGCATAATGTGACGTATCATTTTCTTTTTTTTTTTTGTTTCTCCATCTTTTCACTTCATGATGCACTGAACAACCTTTCCTTAAAGTCAGGCTCAAGTCATTGAAGACAACGCAAAAGCATATATATATATATATATATATATATATATATATATATATATATATATATATTTTGTACAGGTTGAAAATTATTTAAGAAAATGATAAAATATTTTTAAGCCGAGGAGCTATGCATTATTTGATTTTTTTTCAAAATCAGTAGGGAGATTCGCTGTAACATTTAGCAGACTGGTCTCGCAGAAAATAAATATTGCTATAAATTCAAGCCTCACAACGTGCTTTATATATATTCGTAACATTATAATATCATTCCTAATTGATAAAAAAAAAATCCGATTTTCAAATATTAATCAAATGAATTTTGACAAAATCAGAATAACTTATCGAAATATCCAAAAATAAAAGCCTTGTCATTGAGGCTTAGAATACGTTGACAGTATCCCCACCATGCAGTACACCCGTACAGAGGGATAAGACTTCCTCAGAAAATACCTGAATATGACTCTAATCTGCATCTAATTTTGAGGTTCCTGTCCCGGAGATATGAAGAGTATAGAGTACTCTTTTATTGCCATTAATCTGAGTAATGACGATTAAGTGTACTCCACACTCACTAATTCGGATAGGTAGTACTTGTTCGGCTCCACTCCATGAGTCAAATAAATCTGTTAGAAAAGTATTTGTAGTTGATTTAGACCGTGTGTAAAAGTCTCTTCTCGGACAACTACACAAAAATGTAAATACGAACTTCACTTCCTAACTTCCAACTATAAAATAATTTTGACAGTTTGAGAAACTGTTAAAATCAATTAATCAATCAATGATCTAACATAAAAAAATAAAGCATGGCTTTTTGAACAAAATAAATTTTTGCATTTTTAAAACAACTGGATTAATGGACGTTAAATCAGTTGTATTTCCATAATAGAACAATCACAATTTTAGATAAACCATGCCCAGATTTCTTGATCATGTATGTCATAAAAAAAACTGTTATTCTAATATTCATCCTTGATAATTCTAAATAACTCACGATAAAACAATAAACGAGATTGTCGATGACTAATCTCAAATCATTTTAGTTTCTTAGTTAGTTATTTTGAATTTGAAAATTGTGGCTCGTGCAATTTAGTCAGTTTTGGTACAGGGAAACTATTTGGTAGCATTTGTTTAAAATCAAAATAACATTTGTATAGTTGTTTAAGATTAATTTTTGTCTGTAGATTATAAAATGTAACATTTTTACCAAATTGAACGGGGTTTTTATAGATATTATAAAAAAAAAGTTGTTTGGTTCGTTGTTATATGTAACACTAAAAATCTATTTTAACATATTTCATTTGAATGCACACGGTTAAACAGTTAAACCTTTCTATTTGACAAATTGGTGCAACCCTAAGATGTACCACCACTTAATTTCAGCGTTGACCTTGGAATAATGGTAATGAAGGAGTTCTCCACATTTCTCAAAGATGATTTTGTGTCATATACAGGAAACTTATGGGGAGTGAGGCTACCCCTCTGTATTGATGCAGTCTGTATATTATCATATAGCCAACTGGGTGTATAAGTAAAGGTCATTACCTGTAAGAATGGGGAGTTGGCAAGGTTCAACATTTCTTCCTCTGGTTTAACATGACATACATGATCTAGCAATCTGGACATGGTTTTCCGAGGTCACCAGCAATGTATTATGTAAGTAGTGATGGGACCTTGCCAGACGATGTAACCCACCCAAAGTAGAGGTGAGGATTTGATTTCCTGTGAACTCTAATATAACATGACTGATTTCCTAATTCTGCCTTTACTTCTCATTTGGTGTCTGTGATAAGCGTGAACGGATTATAAGAAACTGATCAAAGATACGAGAAATATCGGTTCATCGAAGAACGAATAAGCTAGCCTACACGCTTTTCACGATATCCATTTCTTCCTACCTCTACAGCTTCAGAATGAAGTAACAAGGTCCTAATGCTTAAGACGTGTTGTGATTTGGCGATTATCCTTCTGATAACTATATCAGCCATCGGAGATTAGCTGCAGTTGGTGACTACGCTACAATATGACTGGTTTACGCGTTAGTGAAGTTCTCGCAACAAGAGACAATGACTGTATTTCATTTTGTTAAAAAATAGAGAAGTGAACTCTTAAATGCGTAAGGAATGGATTCAGTAAAACGAGTTCAAACCCTGGCATAGATCGCTTGAACTAACTTTATATCAATGTCTTTTGGAAAAAAAGAAATCCCTTATCGCAAAATTTATGAATAAATAGCAAATCATTTGGAGACATAGAGACATGTAACAAGCATTTCATCTCTAGTGTTATGTAATTGTTCGGATCAGGGATGCTGCATGCTATCTGGAAAGATGATCATCACCATGTAATCATCTTAGCTTAAATCTGAGAGTCGTGATAATATAGAATTATTCGTCGTAGCAGCTTCATGATTAACGTGAAATATAGTTAAAAAACAATATGGCCATAATATTCTATATCAAATACATGATATTAAAAGATCCAATAGTTTTATACCAATCTTTCTATGAGAATTAATTTTTATTTATAGCGGACTTTTTGTCCTCATCTTGGTATTTTTTTTTTGTGTTGTTTCTTCTTTCACTACGTTTCGGCCAAATTTAAAAAAAGAAACTACCAAGATGAGGACAAAAAGTCTGCTATAAATAAAAATTAATTCTCAGATTAAGAAGCCCCATCTCAAAATGATTCCTAATCTTTCTGTTCTTTGTAATAGAATTCTGTTTATGTACTGAATATCGTTGATTTTACACTTACGAGAAAATTCAATCGAAAGACACCTTCAAATGATAAATGTTCTGAATAATTAATATCTACGACTATTTTTCATTTTAATATAATTGATGACCTTGGTTATTGTATACTTGCAGTGAATGTAACTGTAAATATTCAATTCACGTATTAATCTAATAGATCCGAAGTGACATAATGAAGATTTTTATACTTATTTACCATTTACTTAATTTCCTTGTGATATTATAAGATTATCTCAAAGAAACAGACTGAAATAATTGCTATGATGCTGTGGTATATAACCGTGTATATCAAGGCCATTATTATTGTAATAAGTAATTCACAGTAATGTATGCTTATCTAATTTCACGATAGATGTAAGTGGTCATCTGATGTATGCTAATAAAGACATCTTTCGGTTGGTCGGTTGGTTGGTTGATTGGTTAGATTTTATAGTAAAAAAAAACTGATAGTTTATTTAATGCCGATTCCTTATATATACGAAGTGCATACGAGAAGTTTCCAGACTTTTTTCGTATAGGCACTTTTATTTATAGTACACACATGAAACTCTAGTCCCCTTCGAAGTAATCTCCTCCGGCTGCAATCCACTTATTGTACCGTTCCAACAACTTGTGGAAGGCCCCATGGATGTCCTCTTGTGTGAGCGTGTCAATGACCTTCGTCACAGCCTCTTTCTAATCCTCAATTGTCTCATAACAACAGCCTCTGAGCTTAGGGAATAACCAAAAGTCACAGGAAGTAAGGTCTGGATTATAGAGAGGATGAGGAACAGTCTTAATACCCATCTTGCTCAAATAGTCTGTGACAAGGATGGAGTTGTGGACTGGTGTATTGTCCTGGTGGAAATGCCACTGACCCGATTTGAAGAGTGCTGGACTCTTCCGAAGGAATCTCTTCCTGAACTTCCTTAAACCCTCAACATAGTAAGCCTAACTCTAACTCTAACCCTTTGGCCAATCAACCCTGATGTATTGACTCTTTACTCCTCCCAAACCTCTCATCATCTCTCACACACTACCTGCCTTCCTTGAATCTCTTATGCCACTCAAAAACTGATGCTCAATTCATACAAGATGGTCAAAAAGCAGTCTGAAGCATTCCATAATTTCTCTGGCATTTTTTCCAAGTTTAAAACAGAATTGCATTGCATATCGTTCTTCTAAAGTGTCAGATTGCATTTTTGAAATTCACCAGCTGTGACAATCAGGCTTTAGTAAGATGTATTTCAATTGGTGCTGTAGCTGTTCATTTGACGATGAAATCATAAAAATTGGTCAGTCATCTAATAAGATGTATAGCAATAGCGTACTAATTTTTAAAGAGTCTATGGTTATTTTAAATGCCCACCCGAAAAAGTCTGGAAACTTATCATATGCAACTCGTATATATATATATATATATATTTTGCTTGGCCATATGTGGGGGTCCATATATATATATATATATATATCTGTATATATATATATATATATATATATATATGTGTGTGTGTGTGTGTGTGTGTGTGTGTGTGAATACCTACAGAGGCTGAAGTGATCTTGCTAGGCTTAGCCTAACAAGATCATCAGGTTAGGTTAAAACTAAGTATATTGCTTCTGTCACAGTAGGTATTCGAATTTCACACAACGCAGTGTATTAAATACTCTTACGTTAAGTCTAAAGAATTCTGTTGGTGTTTCTTCTTTTGACTAGGCATCGATATTGGTTAATTGTTTTCAAGCAGCACAAATGTTTAAGTCTTTTCAATTTTTTATGGATTTTTTTTTCAGATATCAGTTTGTATAACTTTTTAGATTTACAAATTGTACCATTTTTTTCACACTGTCAGAATCATAGAATATGTATAGAAATAATATATATATATATATATATATATATATATATATATATATATATATATATATATATATATATATATATATATATATATATATATACGCGCATGCAAAATGTGTGTAAAATAATACTTAAGAACTAACATTTTAAACAAGCCAAAGTTCATTTGGTTGATCACAGTGAAATAATTTCAAGTATTTTTATCTAACTCGCATAATTCTATTAGGAATGACTCAATAGTTTGTGCAACATTAAATGATTCTAAGTATTCCTATCTAAAACTAATAATTACGTTTTATATTAATCATTTTTTTGCACGCACTTACATACTTTTAAGTATTGATATCAATCATTTATAGTTCTATTTTTTAACATAGCTGTATGGTTTCAAATACGTTTATGTAACACTCACACTCAATTTAACGAATACCTGGGTCCCTAAAAATATACTACCACTTGGTTGGAGTGGACCTGGGGTTATGGCAAGTCAGCAGTTTCATATTTTCCAAAAATCTTCAGGAATGGTTCCTTACCATCAGATGGTTTAGTGCTATATCCAGATCAGAGAATTCTTAGAAATAATTGTTTGCATAGACAATTGTATTGTGACGACGTGCATTTCTGTGGTTAATCTAGGCCCTTTTCAGACTGGCCCAATCCCAGATTATCATCAGTTTAATTATAAAAATATCTCTAATTTTTTTTTTTTTTTTTTGCACTAAGAGATATACGACAATCGAAAACCACTGGAAAATGAAGAAAGGAGGACTAATTACAGCGACAAGAAACAACACTCATAACGTAAAAATCACCCCACCAAAAAACAAACAAACAAAAGAAACAAACTAGGAAACAAGAATGGGAAGAAAAACAACTGTATGGATATTTCCAGCGACAAATTAACGAAATCTCACAGGAGAAGACCTGGACTAAGAAAGGAAAACTATACGAGAGGAACTGAACCTCTTTTAATAGCAGCATAAAGCAACGCCATAAGAATCAACAATGTTAAAGCAAAAATAGATTACACACAAAAAATAACATATGTAGGTTATGTGTTGAAAGAGTTGAAACAATCAATTGCATGATAAGCGAGTGCAGAAAACTAGCACAACCACTACTAGTCTAGTAGTGGTTATACTAGTTTTAGAGAACTAAAAAAATACGGAACATTAAAGTGACAGTGACACTAACTATTATTTGTTGCGCCCAGAAGAATCACCAAAAGAGCTGAAAGAATTGGAAATCAGAGGACGAGCCGAGACAATGCAGACTACAGCATTATTAAGATCGAGTAGAATACCTAGAAAAGTCCGAGAGACCTGAGGAAAATTGCTGTCACGCTAACTTCAGGAAAAGACCGTCTGCTCACGCTGAAGTGAAAAACTCTAAAATGAGTTAAGTAAAAATAATAATAATCTGTCACTCAAACTCCATTGAAAGACGATCAGATAATGATGAAATTCTCAAGGTCTAATAATAATAATAATAATAATAATAATAACAACAATAAGTACCGGGACCTTGCTAGGGAACTGAAAAAAACTGTGGAACATGAAAGTGGTAATTATACCATTCATGGTTGGTGTTTTGGTACTCTCGCGAAAGGATTATTAAAGGGACTGGAGGATTTGGAAATAAGAGGACGAGTGGAGAGCATACAAACTACTACATTTTTTAGAACGACCTGAATACTGAGAAGAATCCTGGGGACTTGAGGAGACTTGCTGACAATCAAACTACAGTGAGAGACTATCTGCTAAGAATGATATGAAAAACTCTTAAAGAAAAAATAATAATTATAACAAGCAAAAACCAAAACACTCCCTTTCCCAAAATTCGTAAGAGCATTCGGTTCACTCACGGCAAGAAAATCTGATAATCTTTCTTGCTACTTCTTCCTTCTTGGTTGGTTGGTGGGTTGGTGCTTTATGGCATATCAACCCTTGTGGGTTATTTATTGACAAAACCAGTTAATATATATATATATATATATATATATATATATATATATATATATATATATATGTTGGTGTGTGTGCGCGCGCGTGTGTGTGCGTGTGTGCGTGTGTGTGGTGGATTCATGAGCGAATAGTTGGTATGTAACTTTATATAAAAACGAACTGTTTGAGCTCAATTTTTAGCACTCACTTAAATGGTATCAAGTATTCCTATCTAACACTAATAATTCTCTTGCGTGTTTGTCTTTGCTTGCACAGTTTAATTGTTTCAAGAATCGCAATTTAACAATAGAAATTCCATTTATTAAATATTCTATTTAATATGAATTATTTGTACGGTTTATAATAACTAATTATAATAATCCTCTGTAAATGATTGAACCTTCCTATTAGACCCATAAATGAGACCCTAAAAAGTAGATCCAGTCAGGGTCAGAGTGGACCAAGAATAAAATCAATGAGGGGCACTCCGCATTCCCCTTAGCTCCAGAACTAAAAGCTTACTATGAGATTCAGTTCAATGACATATTCATGACACTCGTTTTTTTATGGCGGGGGAGATGGTCTTAGATCTCTTCAGAGTCAGTGTCTTTTACAGGCCCAATCGACAGATCGATTTCCCTGAAGTATAACTTACTTTATTAATGATCTTGCAATTTCTCATTTGACCAATCTGAAAAGCAGAAAGCTGTGAAGTGTTATTCTCGAGTCGATGAAGGAAAGATCTCGTGTTTGACGAATGGTAGCCCTGGAATTTAAGCAATTCCTGCTCTTTATGTAATACCTGTAGAACCCTTCCCCAAATCCTGAAATTTTCCGTGTGACCGTATCTTGCTCCTTCCGCTAGATGTTTGACTGTCACACAGCCGGTCATTAGTTCCACAGGTATTGAGAGGCAACCACCTCATTTCAAAGAAAACATCTGAAGAAATACATGCAATTGAGCAGAAGAAAAAAAATCAATTTCAGTGTCTTTACAGCTTTAACAAATTTATTTTTTACGATTCGTCTTTCCCTTGAGGATCAGTGATAGAATGCATGTATTCACCCAACCCCTCCTCCATCAATAGGATCTGACACAATGTTATTTTAAATGGAGTACAGCCGGTTTAAATTCAGAGTTTTCCTTCTTCTAGAAGAGTTGCCTAACTAAGGCTAAAGATCTCAATCAGCTCTTCTATTTAACAATTGCTGGGATCGAATGAAGATGTATGCTTTATCCCAAGGGCATTACAATAAAGGGATATGAACATCGTCATGGATTTTAACTCTGGTCACCGATTTCATATTTTACGATGATGAACCTTATACTAAATGCATCTAAGTGATAGTGTGTATGTTTAGCTAATATATAGTTAATTATCACTAAGATGCATGATGTAAAAAAAGAATTCAAGCCATTTCTGGGTAATCATTGCTCGTGTTGTCAGTTTTATTCTGACAGGATATTCATCTGTCGTGTTCCTGTGCCAGAGTTGTCTTCGATTGATATATATCAAAATGAAAGCAAATTATCATTGAGCCCATCAAATGCTTATACTCTCTCTCTCTCTTTCTCTCTCTTGCTCTCGCTCTCTCTTTCTATCTATCCATCTATCTTGCACGTGCACGTGCGCGCGCACACACGCACACACACACATACACACAAACTGTCTATTTCTTTTTATATACATTGAAGATAACATTGAAAATCGATGTATCAAAGGAAATGGAGGATTTTCTTCACCTCGGGCGACTAGCGACATGCGGATTTGAAAACGGTAAACCTCATTATTTTCATGAATTACAACGGTGCATAACATATGTCACGAATATTAATCGCGCCTAAAATATGTATCAATTCAAATAGGATCTTCAGTTTAAGCTTGAAGATTTAGATAACATTCGCGATATATATTTATTTAAAAGGGCAGAACATTTAGGTAATGACAACTATGTAGACGTTTCTATAGATAATGATGTTGAAAAGTCGGTGTTTTTCATAGTAGGTATTACGCAACGAATAGTCAGTCTAACGAACCAATTATTGTACAGAACAGTACTCTTGTACTTGCGGTCAAAGTACAATCATTAGTCCACCCGAATGACAAGTGTCAAGAAGACACCATGATATTCCAAACTTCTTTCTCGTTCTAATTGCCAGAGGAATAGAGTCAACAGGGACTAGTGGACTTGTACAAAAACGGTAACACCGTGGTTATGATATTTGTTCATGTCACAATGAAAACATTGATTCTTGACATATCTCAACGTTAAGTAGCATTGATCCTGTGTATTATTTAAAAGGGTGACCAGTTAGAAACAGCAGGTACACTTTTCAACCCGAGGCCTGTGCAACAGGCAAAACAAAGGTTAGTAAATATTATAATCCCACAAGTACCCACCTATACCACGATTTTAACTAAATTCTCAGTCATTCCTGGATTTAAAAAACATAATTAAACTAATTTTCTTTTTTTTCTTCTCTAAAAATTTAAGACTTTTTCTAAAGTCTGTTTAATTTTTTTTTAAAAAGACTTTAGAAAATGTCTTAAACTTTTAGAGAAGAAAAAAAAGAAAATTAGTTTAATTATGTTTTTTAATTATGTTTTTTATCAATTATTGTAGTAAGATTTGGTGTTCCGAGTTCAAACCCTGCGCGAGGCTGTTTGGTTTCACTTAGCATTGATGCACTTTGAAAAGTCATTAATTCATCTATTCTCCCAGGTTCGACTGACTGGGCTCCTTAACTTTGATAGAGTAACTGGTCCAGGAAAAGGAAACATAGGAATTAAAACCTGTGAAACCTAGCTTAAAAAATGACTTTGTTTCACCTTGTGGAGGATATCGTACCTTCCGTAGTTACTTTTAGATTTCGTTTCCACAAATACAACACAAATTTTACAAGCACGTAAACAAATGAAATTTGAAAACAACAAACATTAAGAAACTAGCTATTTAATAATCATGACAAACAGGATAAATATAATTAAAATACAATGTTCATTTTTTGTGGGTGTATGTGTACGTAGAAAATACAGCTATGACCAGTTCAATAAAAAGATTTGTTCACCCGTGTGTGTGTGTGTGTGTGTGTGTGTGTGTACATGTTGGGAAAATCTATTGAATCAATGTGTCCATAGTTGGCCAAAGAGGATAGAAATTGACTTTACTTACACATATGTGTATGCGTGTGTATATATATATATGAGGGACAGTAAGTATGGGTCTTTTGTTTTATGAAGTCCACACGTTCGTTTTTTTATGATCGTTGGCGATAACCAATCGCGTTCCAGTAGTTGGCAAAAGAACGTCGCATGCCTCTTCGCTCTGTGTCTTGTGTGCAGTGCCTTTTGCTGTTTATCGTCTTTGCCTCTGGTAGTGTATTACCTTAGTTAATTAAATCGTTCGTTATTTATACTTTTTTGGAAAACTAAAATGGATCAAAATAGGATTTAGTTTAGTTTTATTGAAGGTCCTATAATTCAAGCGCGTGGACATTTCTTTACTAATCAGATTCCTGTAATCACTTATTTATTTTGGAGCCTAAATATTTTTCTGTTACTTAGTTTCTGAGCCGGCCTTTCCAGAATGTTCTTATTTTGTGTTTTTAGCTAATTGGTTGAAAAATATAAAAGTGTAACTTCAATGTTAATGCAATTTGATACGAAATGTGTAGAATGTTCTTATCTGTGTTTTGGGGGTTAATTATTATAAGGTTAAAAAATGTGTATTCTATAACCTCTAGTTCCTGCCAGGTGTTGAGTAAATAACTATATACATCACTACTACTACTACTACTACTACTACTACTACGCACGCACACGTATGCCTTTTTCTAAGTGGTTGGGTGTTAATGAGTGTATGTGTGTGCGTGTGTGGGTGTTTGTGCAATTTCTATTTGTCTGTTGATAGATTAAAATAAAAATGTTATGAGAAAGCGTTAAACTTGTAATGTCATTGAACAGATTTACCCTGAATATGCATTTTTTAATATTTCTTTTTACATTTATTTGAATATATTTTTAAGAAAAAAAAAATTTATTCGACTTTTATTTGTATATTTTTCCAAACCAAAACATGTTCATCTTGTTATCACATGAAATATTCAACTAAAACGGCCCTCGTCACTATTCAAGGCCTCTGATGTGAGCAATGTGTACCGGAAAAATTAGCCGTTCGAAATGATGTAAAACAATTTCCATAGGGAAATCAACTTTCTAAAATAATATTCCTTCACTTTTTCCGCCGCCAAGAATTTGGATCATTCGGGTATTCCAACTTCTTTAAGATAAACTTTCTTACACATGTTATAAATGAGCGGTGGGTTGATAATTCACAAACTCCAATGAAAATATTTTCCTCCTATATAGCGTTCGAGCAATTTAGTGCATGTTCCCATTCTATAATTAGCTGAGAGTATAGTTACTACAATCGCCCATGATATACATAAAAATTAAATATTTGTATTCTTAAAGAGCGCCCGAGAATTAATAAATATATATTTATACTTACTAAAACCTTTGAATGAGCAGGAGGCGACACAAGGTCAAATTTTGAAGATGATTAAAACAGGTTTTGATAGAGAACTTTCTTTTTCTGACACTGGTTACAATACAAAGGTGAAAGGGTCCTGTCTGCTTTATGTTTTCTCATAGCCTGGGGAAGAGTGGTTGGTTACATAGCATTCTCAACAGTGTGCGATGTCTCTCACCTTTTTTGGATTTGTATGTTGGAGTACTCACTCTACCCTTCAATTACTTCATAAATCGTTTTCCTAATGTTACTAACCTTTCAGATTTTATCTGACTTTGCACGTTGTAACATTCTTTTAAATTTGTAACCGTCGTTATAATTTGAATATATATATATATATATATATATATATATATATATATATATATAAAGCCTTAGTCTATCGTAAAGTTGGACAGGTTTCGATCTCGGCTTCGAGAAAGAACCCCCATGGGGGTTGAGCACTCTGGCGAAGAAATTGTCGGCCGCCCCTAGCGTAATGCAAAGCTCTTCGTAAGAATTGAGCACTCTGGTAGCCGATAGGATATTAAAAATGTAAACAAAGGCTGCTGCTGCAGCTGTTGCTAAAAATAAAAATACCTTAAAATTCCCTTAGCCAACGAAGTCCACTTGTAGCCGTGTGGTCTGAAGCCTTAGTCTATCGTAAAGTTGGACGGGTTTCCATCCCGGCTTCGAGCGTCCTGCGGGTCTAGCCACACTGAAGAGTTCTGATAGAACGAAACAGTCTGTCTGTGGATGACAATATATATATATATATATATATATATATATATATCATGTCGTGCCACAGGCACGGATATCCCTGACACTCTCTCCCATTTCTCCCTATCGTCCAACGCCTCTGGCAGGTCCTCAGGGCTACATCCTGTATCCTCACATAGCTGCTGTATGTAAGTTCGAGCTGGTCGTCCTGCTTTTGCTCGGTCATATGAGGGGGTCCATAGGAGTACATCACTTATGAGCTCGTCCTTGATTCTCTAGCAGTGTCCGGCATATCTGGTTCGTCTAACTTGTATAGTTTTCGTGATGGGAGACAGGTGGTCCTGTAGTGTGTGTGCCTTGTGGGGTGTTGCTGCCAGGACTTGTTCAATATTGCTCGCAACCTTCTTGTGTAATTTCCGTCTAGCTTCTTCTCCAGTCGTTTTGTTAGCGTCCAAGTAGTGCATCCATACAGTAGTATTGACTCGATTATCACCAACAGACAGACTGTTTCGTTGTATCACTACACTTCAGTGTGGCTAGACACGTAGAACGCTTGGAGCTAGGATCGAAACCCACCCAACTTTACGTTAGACTTAGTATCATACCACTCAGCCAACAAGCGAACCACGTTAGCCAATTATCAGGCATTATGTTGTAGCTTTCGTTTGTTTACATTTTTGCCTTACTGGATACCAGAGTGCTCAATTCATTCGAAGAGCTTTAGTTTCAAATTTCAACGATGATTGTGTGTGTTAGTCATCGAAAACAAAATGCACATTCATACACACCTTTTTGTTTGTGGTTGCGTCGTATGCTCGACAAATCAATTTTACTTTTATTGAACTTCAAAAATAATTTATGATTTGCTTTGCTTTCAACAGAACCGGAATCATGTTCTTTACTTCTGTAGATCTCTTCCTCAGTTTCCAAGATGTGTCATGTAGATTTTGTATATATCAATGTCTATTTACCTATATCCCTCTCTCTATATTACAACGACTTTTTCTATAGTTTAAATATCTTTTTTCGAAACACAGATAATTAAATACTAAAAACAGAACCCTCAAATGGGCTTTTGCAGATATGAAATAAGTCACTAGTTTTACGATAAAAAGGGTTGAGCTATATTTTTGCACCACTCCAACACACACACACACACACACACACACACACACACACACACACACACACACACACATATATATATATATATATATATATATATATAATTTTTTTCATGCGTGATTTATCTTCATTGAACTAGAGAGTAAAAATATCTTATATCTTTCAGATAGCTGCATGAGTCGATGTATATTGATATATGGGATTAAAATTGTAGATACATCTATTTTAATACGCATATACAAATCAAATCCAAACACTCACGAAGACGTACAAACGCACAGACACATGCACAAACACACAAACACACACACACACACACACACACATATATATATATATATATATATATGTGTGTGTGTGTGTGTGTGTGTGTGTGTGTGTCTGTGTCTGTGTGTGTAAATATACAATCATATATATATATATATATATATATACGCTTTAACGGGCACACATATAATTATATATACATTATTCTTACGTATGTTGTAATCAATTTATTAGGACACACACAACCCCCACCCCCATATATATATATATATATATAATATATATATATATATATATATAAAATGGAAGATTTTCAGACTTTAAACAAACCATTACAATTCAACCCCAATAGTGCTAAATATCTTGACATTCATACGTTATTCATTATGCAAAGAGACAAAACCCTATTTCAATAAAAGTATTTTATATTTAAATTCTATGTAAGAATCAATTAATGAAATAAAATTAATTCAGGGGAAATTTATCAATCATATTTATTACTATATTCCTATAATTGAT
>OY757905.1:13887009-13905977 GCA_963585895.1 Sepioteuthis lessoniana
TTCCTTCTCCTGGACTAGTTGCCTCACCAAGGCTGAAGAACCTAGTCTGCCCTACTATTTACCCATAGCTGGAAGGAGAATAATTGGATTCATACCTTTCCCAAGGGTATTAGTGCTATGTGAAATGCAATCAGTCCAGGATTTGAACTCGTGTCACCGTGTCCAATTTCTGCGACGATAACCATTACACCACGAGCATATCAACTCTTTTTAGGTTATTTAATGCCAAAGCCATTCTCCTAGAAGAACAGTAGTGGTACTATTGAATCCATAGCTGGGAGGATAAGGGGGTTCATACCGTTCCCAAGGGTATTTGCCCAAAAGTGAACGTAATAGCGCGACTGGAGCACGAACTCGCGTACTACGATTCCGCAGTCCATCGCTTTACACCACGAGGACACCCCCCTTATAGATTAGTGAAAAATAAATAGAAGTAGAACTTCCTATACATTTTGTTGGTTGTGGGTAACGTAGGATTTCTTTTGGTTGCGTGATGTTTTTCCTAATGAATTTTATCCATTATCTTTATTTTACAAAAAGGATATTTCTATACTTAGCAAATAAACTAAAAGGTATTCTTACCATTGATTTATTTTATGCTCTTTTCTCTTGTAAAAATCGGCTGTTTTCAGCAGTAACAAATCACCCTGTGACGTTTTTTGTGATCAAGTTTTTAAAGAAATAATCAAAAAATATATTTGTCTCAAAAGACTTCAGATTGAATTTCACACCATAAAGAGATCAAACCTTTTCTTCATGTAGTCATCATAGTACAAGAGGAAAATAAAATTGAGAAGACAGCATAATTTGAAATAATTATTTATTAAAGAATTTGTTTTGACATACGAGGAACTAAGTAAACAATGATATAGAAAAGTTCATAAATTTGCCATATGAAATACAATTTTCTTCTCTGAGAGGAAAAATACTGTCTTCAGTTCCTTCGGCAGACGACTCAGTGTTTTTTCTAAATACACACAAAATAAATACATTATAAATAAATAGACATTAACTCCAGAGAATTTTCTTGTTCTTTCCGAGGAGGGAAGACATAAATATACCTTCTTCTTTTGCAAAATAACTCCCCCTTCAAGATATCTTACTGTCTTAGTATTTTTTTCGATTCAACAGACATCAAAACTTTTTCCGTCTCTCCTCCTCGTAAAACCTTTTTTGTCTGCGAAAGTCTATCGGCAGAGAAATTATATTGCCTTCCATATCATTTATGTATATATATATATATATATATATATATATATATATATATATATATATATATATATATATATAATTTTTATGAACATTGAACATAGCTCTCATCTCTCCGTATTATCATTTTTTCATTTCAGACTTTTATCAGGCTGAAATTTTTAAGTAAAATTTTCATAGAATAAATCTGTTATTTTGGTGTCTGAGATTGTTTACATATACTTTTCATAGGGCGTATGGGTCACTGATTGTGATTAGCTAAGATCATCCTAGACTAGCATCAGTTGCTCTGACCACCCCTTCCTTCCCTACGACAATATTTGGGATGCTGTGCTCAATTGTAAATATTATTATTCATTTTGGATAAATAAACTAGGCCGTAAGGTGTGGATTTCTTCATCACAGATGAATAACCGCATTTAAGAAAAGTATCTATCGTCTGCGTTTTAATCAAATTTTCCCTTATTGCGTTCACTGGCTGACTTAACGGTTCAAGGGTCGCAAATCCTACTTTTTCAAGAAATTATCGTAATCCACCCGAAAAGGAATATTGCCTTCTTTTCGATTATTTTTTCTTAAAACAACAAACAAATAAACAGAAAAAAAAAACCCAAAACCTCATCGTCTTGTTAATTATGCTAACTCTTTTTAACAAATTATGAACATATCGTTGAGAAGTAAAATTCTCCACATTATGTTTGTGTAATAACAAAAAGAACTAGCTACTTTTTTATCGTAGTTCATCGATAACGCTATGTGTCTTCAAAAATCAACTCCACACACACACACACACACACACACACACACACACACACACACACACACACACATATATATATATATATATATTGAAGAGAGTATATTTAGGCAGCAAGTTATTATTCAAGCAAGTTTTGTTAAAGACCATTGAACACTGTTTATTATTTAAATTTGTTTTTCAAATCTCCTTATTTTTCTTGTGTCGGGATCTAGATGGTAAAGGAATTGTCCCCTATATTCTGTCTTAACGCTTTCGACCATAATTTTGATCGTCATCCAGGGTAGTGTAATTTTCAGTTGAATTTGCTTTTTTACTGTTTTGATTTGAAACTGCCGATTGGAACGTTTTCTACGTTTTGTTTGAAAACGTTCTGTTGAAAAAAGTTTAACTTACTAATAGACTTAGTGATTTTTAATTATTGAAAATATCTATCATATAAATGCCTCTGTTAAATGCTATTTCATTCATGTTTGGTTTTTAATTTCTATGCATATTGCCTCAAGGATTTAAAAAGTATTTTATAATTGTTTTCATATATAGTTATTGTAATATCAGTGAGAATCTTCCTTACATCGTAAGATGAAAGTTGGTTTGAGCTCTTGTGTTTTATAAATTAATGTTGATTTATGGCACTATTTTCAGAACGTTGATCAATGAGACGACGAGATAATGTTGTGGTCGTATAGCCAATGTAAGACTTATTTTGTTTTTCGCGAAACACTCTCGAAATGGACATATAAATTTATAGACTACATTGGATTGGTTGAGCTGTATTTTAGCAGAATTGGTATTATTCTTAACAATAATGTTTGATATTCTAAATTTTGTTTAGTTGATTGTAAGTTTTATTTGTTTCGATAGGTTTAATCTGTCTTTGGATAATGTTGGTTATTGCTTGTTCGTTTAATAATCACAGCTCAATTCCTCCTACAGCTATACAACCAAAAATTCCCAAAAAACCGCTTCCGTACCTGTACCACAAAAGTCCCATTATATGACCCCTCCGACAATATGTATATACAAACTCACAGTATTACAATAGGGCCGCCCTTTGGTCCAACTAAAACCGAAATCTACGTGTTCCGCATCGAAAACAAAATATTCAAAATAATAATAACTAAACCAAGTATATACGTCCGCTATGAAGACGACATTTTCATAGCAACACACCCTAATGACGAAATTAACAAACTTAAACAAACTATAGAAAAAAGCTGCGTGCTAAACATTACTAACGAACCTAACATTAATAAAAAAATCTCTTTCCTTGATGCACTTACCCACTCCACCAATAATAACAAATTCACTACATCCTATGTAAATCCTACTTGCGACAATTCCACCCTACTAAACTACCACAGTGAATGTCCCCAAAAATATAAGATAGCAATCATAAAAACTTAATTCATAAATCATTTTATATCTCTTTATCTAAGAATATTTCACTAAGAATTTACCAATGTAAAATAAACCCTTGTTAATAACACTTCTCATAATAAACTTCATAGGATTTGAACTTCTTTGAAAACAAGGAATGCTTGGAAATATTTCTCGATGAACGGTTGGAAAGTGAATTCTGCAAAATGTTTCAAATAGGTGAGGTAACGTAGTTTAAAGCAACAAACGCTGATTCATTGATAAAACAGCCAACTTTTTCTTGTTATACAAATTTTCCAAAGTTTTTGTATATTTTTTTACATTTTTTTATACATCCATCGTTAACTTAACATCCCTAATATAACCCCCTCATAGTCCTAATGATGGTTCAGAAGAACTGAAACGCTATAGTGTCTACTTTGTCTCTCAATAAAACTCTCCTTCTACTTGGATTACCTTGTTATCAATTTTTCTTTACATACTCTAGTAAGTCTAATTTTTGATAATTTTGGGCATCATATTTCATCTCAAACTGTCATTTTTTAACGTAGTTTTTGTGTTTTCTCATCTGACCAGAAAACAGTTTCAGTAAATTTGACATAACTATTTAGTCTTTTACTAGTATTTTAAGTAAACATAATCAATGAACATTCGCTGTTAAGAGTAAATAGATTACAGCTATATTTGCTTTTCTATTTCGATAAGTATACCTAAGTTGTCTCGGGTAGTTTAATGATTAGCAACTGACTCAAGCACATTTTTACTCCCTTTTATTTTCAGATTTTCATATTAATTTTGTTCATTGATTACATATTTTATTCATTTTCTAAGAATCTTTTTTCATACATTTTTACCCATCGAAAGTTTTTTTTCTATCTATCTATCTATCTATCTATCTATCTATCTAATTAAATAATTTCTTTCATTGTTTATGAAAGCTTTTAATTTTCTAATAATCCTACATACTTATAATTTACATTATGTGTTGGCTTTTCTTTCTTTCTTTCTTTCTGTAAAATTTTATTTCCACAACTATGGGTTAAATAGTAGCATAACATTTCGTCTACATGGATGTCCTTGGCTTTAATTAAACCTCGAAGGTTGATGTACCATTAAATGCACACGGAACTAAAAATAGAAAAGTGGTATTCGTTTTCCACATATATTGTTTTCTTATGATTTTCTGTTATATGTAAGTTTTAATATCTCTCTCTCTCTCTCTCTTTCTCCCTCTATCTATCTCTCTCTCTCTTTCCCTGGGGAATTTGTCGGCTATCGCATCATCTGGAATGCAATGGTCTTTCTCATAAATCCAGCGCTCCCGCACGTCAATAACGTATATGTAAAAAGATATGCGTAAAAATTCCTTCACTAACGTAGAGAATGTCGATGCTTCTGGTGTAAGATATCTGACTAACGTAAAGTCAGGTAGGTTTCGATCCCAGCTTAAAACATCTCGCGTGCCAAGCCACACTAAAAAGTTGAGATACAACGAAACAGTCTGTCCGTCAGTGGAAGACTAATGGATGCATCCTCCCGTTCCCTAAAAAGGGCGACCTCTGATTAGCTATAACCCTTGCATCCATAGCAGCAAGGATATACAATGCTTTTCTGCGCAACCGCATAGAACCCAAAATTGAGAACATACTTAGGATGAACCAAAATGTCTTTCGGAGAAATAGATCCACGATGTTACTAATTTTGACTGTCTGTCAAATTCTTGAAGGTGTACGTGCAAAAAACATAGAGGCAACAGTATTATTTGTCGAATTCGCCAAGGCCTTTGATTCCATACACCGAGGAAACATGGAGCAAATACAACCTGCCTACGGACAACACAAAGAAACCGTCGCAACCATAATCTTCCTATAATGAAACACAATAGTAAAAGATCGCTCCTCCGATGGAGACGCAGACTACTTCGACATTGCTGCAGCCCCATACATCTTTATCATCAATCTAGACTATGTGCTTAGAATAGAACATCTATTGATAAAATGAAAGACAGCGGTTTCAAGCTGACAAAGGAAAGAAGCAGAAGATGCCCCGCACGAAAGATTGCGGAGGCTTACTTCACCGATGACAAAGCGTTTCTGGTAAATACACCCGCCCAAACCGAAACCCTGCTACATAGTCTGCAACGAGCAGCTACAGTTATAGCCCTCCATGTCAACGCACACAAGATGGAATACATGTGCTTTAATCAAAGGGGCGATATCTCAACACTAAACTTCGGTTCTCTGAAACTAGTAAACAAGTTCACCTTCCTAGGAAGCAGTGTCTCATCAACTGCAACATACATCATAACAAGACTAGCAATCAATAGGTTATCGGTATTATGGAAGTCAGATCTGACCGATAAAATAAAACGCAGTTTTTCTAAGCAGCGTTCGTATCGATACTGCTGTATGAGTGCACTACATGGACGCTAATTAAACGTATGGAGAAAAAGCTTGACAACAATTACACAAGAATGCTGAGATCTCTACTGAACAAGTCCCGGAGGCAACACTCCACAAAGCAGCAGCTGTACAACTCCTTACGATCCATCACGAAAACTATCCAAGTTAGACGAACTAGACATGCGGGACACTGCAGGATAAGTAGGGACAAACTCATAAGTGACAGACTCCTGCGAACCCACTCCCATGGCCGGGCAAAGGCAGGATGTCCAGCTAGAACTTACATACAAGATCTCTGTACCGATACTGGATGTAGCCTCGAAGAAATTCCTGAACTGATGGACGATAGAGAAGGGTGGCAGGACAGGGTCAGGGAGATCCACGCTCGTGGCGTGACATGATGATATATATGTATATATATATATATATATATGATCAAATCCATTGGAAGAGCCAGTTTATAAGCTGGTGAAATATATTTATAATGAAGTATAACTGTAAATATTCTTATTCTTAATGATATATCTTATTCTGACTGTGTTTTTTTATATATGTTAATATTTTTAAATATATCAATCAGCCCTGTATTGAGCTCTCTATTTGGATTAATATTTTTAAGTCTCTGACCGATAAAATGAAATGCAGTTTCTTCCAAGCAGCGGTCGTGTCGATACTGCTGTATGGATGCACCCGTTGAGCACTAACAAAACAGCTGGAGAAGAAGCAAGACGGCAATTACCCAAGAATATTGCGAGCAATATTGAATAAGTCCAGGCAGCAACACCCCACACAGCACCAACTATACGGCCACCAGCCTCCCATCACGAAAACTATCCATGTTAGACGAACCAGACATGCAGGACACTGCTGGAGAAGCAGGTAAGAGCTCATAAATGATGTACTCCTATGGACCCCCACATATGGCCAAGCAAGAACAGGACGACCAGCTCGAACATATATACTGCAGCTTTGTGAGGATACGGGATGTAGCCCTGAGAATCTGCCAACGGCGATGAACGATAGGGAGAAGTGGCGAGAGAGGTTCAAGGATATCCGTGCTAGCGGCACGACACGACGATGATGATGACAGACTAAAATTATATGGAATACATATATATATATATATATATATATATGAAATTTTATATAATTTTATATATATATATTTTTCTTAATATTTTCATAAATTAAATTGAGATATTTAATTATCTGACTCATCTATAATTTCTGTTATGTGGATATTTTGTTTATCTATCTATCCATCTACTATGTGTTTGTGTTATATATTGACATTCGGCCCGGGCAAACATGCCATTCCAAAGTGATGCACCGGAAGGAAGTGACACATTCCAATGGCTAGTAATCGAAAGAAATCGCGTAGGCGGATTTGACTGATGAAATGGGACAAGGTAAAAGCCCATGATATACTCATAGACTGATGCACCGGAAGAGAGTAACCTCTGAAATGCACGACAGTTATTTCTGCTTGATGACGATCAAACATGCCATTCCAAAGATTGAGTGGGAGATAGAGTGGGTGTTGAACTATTATATAACTCGGTCAAGACAGGAAGTCAGACAGTTGGGGTTCAGAGACGTCGGAGAGAAGTTGTGGTAGGGAAAGCCACACCCAGCCGAAGGGGCCCTCGTGACCCCCGATGGAGTTTTGGTGACCAGTTGGTGATAAGATGCAGTAAACAAAGCCATCATCCAGCTGAGAGCTGGGTCCCAGGCCTCCGGTTGAGCTGCACTGTAGAACAAGAAAGACACAACCCTGATGGCCATAAGCGTGGGGGTCAATATACTGCAGTCTTTGTTCAGTCTCCATCTCCCTCTCACAGTAAAACCCTAAGTAACCCTTTTCGAACCCTGACAATAAAGTGAGAGGTACATATTTTTCTAAAGTAATCTTCGCTCGTCGTTATTCATTGTGCCATTATGATTCTTTCTGCATGAATCTGCATATGAGAATATAACATTTGTGTATGTGTGTGCATATGCATGAGTAAATTTCCTTCATAGACACTATAATTTATTTATTCTATAATAATTCGATTTCATAATTTCCCTTGTTTGTAAATATTTATCAAATGTTCAAATATTGGTTGTCGAAACCTCTGATCATTTTCTTAATATAATTTATTTTAAACACTAAGTATACATTTCATTCTTATAGAATCCATGATCGCCAGTTGTCAAAAATATCTCTATCGACCGACTGTTACCTTACCAAAACCAATTCACCTTCGCTAATATTAAAATTGCGCTTAATGTCGGCTTCTTTCCGCCTCCAGAACATGATATGACGACAGTAATAGGATTTCAAAATCGTATTAGAAATGTTTAAAGTTTCTTAGCCATATGCTGGCGGCGGATGTTTGTGAAGAGTTACAAGAATCTGTATCAGACTATATCTTGTGAATTTTCTACATGAAAAGATTCCAGACTCATCTATTCACCTGATTTTGTTACCCATTTTGCTTCAGTTTTCGATCACTTTTATCATTTGATACTTAAAAGGCGTTCTGAATTTCTTTTCATTTACGTAAGACGTCATTCCCTCTCCTTTTATACATCTTAAGTGCCTTCTTTTTTTATATATAAAAATATAAGCATTTGGTTTACGATTTTTACAGCTTTTCTTGTTTATGATGCTCTGTCTTCTTCCGGTTTTCGTCATTCCTCCGTTAGGATGTTGTACAGTAATATAACACATATCTTCAATTTTTTATTATCCAAATTGACTTAATTCACCATTTTCTATGTATAGTTTTCATTCCTTCTTCAACCACATAACGATTAGCTTTATTTAATTCAATTTAAGTTTCTCCTCCCATTGGTAAGTTTATATATATATATATATATATATCATCATCATCATTTCGTGCCACAGGCACGGATGTCCTTGACCCTCTCTCGCCACTTCTCCCTTTCGTTCATCGCCTCTGGCAAGTCTTCAGGGCTACATCCCGTATTCTCACATAGCTGCTGTATGTATGTTCGACTAGGTTGTTCTGCTTTTGCCCGGCCATATATGGGGGTCCATAGGAGTACATCACTTATGAGCTCGTCCCTGCTTCTCCAACAGTGTCCTGCATGTCTGGTTTGTCTGACTTGGGTGGTTTTCGTGATGGGAGGCAGGTGGTCGTATAGTTGGTGCCTCGTGGGGTGTTACCGCCAGGACTTGTTCAATATTGCTCGCAACAGTCTTGTGTAAATCGGAGAATTAAACCAATTTCAAGTTTGGTTTATTTTTTGTAAAAAGGAAAGGCTCGAGAAGGTGTCATGTTTCTATTTGTATTTTTGTATTTATTAACCAACTGGCGCACTGGCGCAAGTTTTTAAATTTCAAGGTACTATATAGATGACAACATTTGACTTGCACGAAAATTTTGAATGATGAAAACCCCGAATCATTTTAAAAGTATTTTCCCAGTAAAAATATGGAAAATACAATTTCCCATCATATTAGATTCATAGAAAAATAGGCAATGTTTTTTTAGCAATTTCGAACCTACGAAATTATATAAATGACTAAAGAAATATTTCTTCCGTAAATATGGAATTAACTGTACTTATTCGACTTGGAGTAAGTAATGAATTATTACGTTTGCATATATCATTCAGTTTATTTCATTTGAGTATATTCATAAATTATTTCATTTGAGTATATTCTTTTCTTTCAAAAATTCATTTCATTTGAACTCGGTTAATTTTTCTTCAATCAAACGAATGTTGTTTAGATTTAGATGTGCTCTAAAATGTTTCATTTGTCCTTTGCAGAATGTTATATCAACAGCACTTCATATATATATATTCTTTACGACAGAATCACATATCTCTCACATAGTGACATATTTACTCAAAATCATTATTCCGCGCAAAATATGTCCTTTATTTTAAGTTAACAACTACTGCTATACCTCATTGCCCAAATCTTTACTATTTAATGAGAATATATGGGTTCCAGCTAATTTTATCTTTTTTACTAATATTTACTAATATAGCATACTGTATATATATATATATATATATATATATATATATATATATATATATATATATATATATATATATATATATATACATAAGAAAAAAAACAAAGACCGGTTAATTCATGAATATAAATTTATTTCGATCCCGTATTTTCAGTTTCTGGTGTGAACCAAAAACATGAAGAAAAAGAATTAATACAGGACTTCTTCAGACCCAATGGATAATTAATTAAATTTAAATTTAAATTTAAATTTAAAACACGAATAAACACGTGGGGCGTAGGGGGACGAGATTAAGGAGTTACCTCCTCGTTTTATTGAATTTCCGTTTTTATTTTAATTTTTCAAATTTCTTCAGTCAGTTACTATTACGGTAATTTAACTTTTTTATTTATTCGTTGGGTTTATTTTCTTTTCATGTTAAATTCGATAATTAACTTTTAAGAGAAATATTAGTGCTTATATCAATTTCGATACCATTTAATTAGCTACCTATTTTTTATGTGTATATGATGGATACGTTTTTTTTCTGGTTTCACTATTCATTTTTATGTTTTTAAATTTTTATAGTTTAGATTTAGTCTTATGTCTACATCTAGCTAACAATTCACTTCTCTTATTTCATAACTTATCGGGGTACTTATATTTTAAAATATAAATTTTCTCTTCAAGGCATAAATTGCATCTACCGTTAAAACTATTTGGAGTATTTGATTTTCTCAAAGTAGACCATTCAATCTCCGGGGTTAAACCTTTGTTTTTTAAATACCAGAAATGTTTTGATTGTGCCGTATGGTTTTTTAGGTGTTCGTGGGAGAAGGTAAATTTATGATTAAAAAACCTCTGCTTCCATTTAATGGAGGCCAGGCCTATATAAGTTTTCCTATCTGTGATATAGGGTAAATTATAACTTGATATATTACGTTATTTAAATTGCATCGTCCATTCATGGGACAAATTTCTCGGGGTTTACAATTACATTCTTTTTTTAACCATTATTATTATTATTATTATTATTATTATTATTATTATTATTATTATTATTATTATTTCTAATATCTATTTGATCCTGAAAATCTTTAGTTATATTTTTATTATGGCTATTAATTATTTGAAAAATATTTTTCGTGCATGAGTAACTTATTTTTAACGTTTTTCTGTTAAATATTTTTTGCAGCTTATTTCCGTGTTTAAAATGTTTATCTACTAGTTTCAAAAAATAGTTTCCAATATTTATATTAGTTAGCCTACAGAAGGGGGGGTTGAACCATATCATTTTCCTTTTTCTATTTTTACGTTTATTTTCCTTATTATTTCATTATTATTATTACTATTAGGCACCTTCTCTTCTGTATAGGTAAAATTTTCTTTATACCCGCTACTTTTTAGCGCATCTATATACATTTTACTACTTTTTCGGAATATTTCTTCATTTATTGATAGATTTCTTATTCTTAGGTTTACAGCTTTTGGAACTTGTTTAATTATGGCTTTAGGGTGGTTTGAATTTACGTTAATATATGAAGGGGACTGATTCATTTTTATAAAAGGTTTATAGAGGTTGTTAGAAAGGTCTAGGGTCACATCCAAGAAATCGACTACCTTATTGTTTGATGATATTTCTATTTTAAAACCTAAGAGTTTAAAGGCTCTAATAATTTTCTTTTGTATACTAGAGGTATTTGGCCCATTACTATTCGGGGTATACATTAACCCATCATCTCGGTACAAACCAATACGATCTGAATTGATAAATCGATTTAGCACATTCAATATATAAAGACCAACAAGGTCTGCTATTTGGGAAGAGTCATATCCCCCCATGGGTACATCAAAATTCATAGGTCCACTTTTTATCCATGTGGTTCCATTATTTTCTAAGATAGTTTTTCTACACGCTAATATTATATCAAATTGTTCCTTAGTTATATATATATATTCTTTTGCATAGTTGATACTATCTATTAGGATTTTTTTTTATATAGACGGATAAAAGTCATTGATGTCAAATTGTATAAAGCTAGCTTTACTTTTGTTTTTTTTATCCCCCTGAACCATTCAATGGTGTCTAAAGAGTTTCTCCAAAGATTACTATGGCTAGCCTCTCTCACATTCGTAACAATATTTTGAATTATATTTTTAGAAATTTTACCTAACTCGGTTTTAGAAGGATTAATTAATCTAGTTTGCAATTTATTTATAAAATTCGGTTTATGGTCCTTAAATAGAATGTAAGCATCTCTCTTTTGGAATTTTCCTAACAATTGTTAATATGCAGTTTACTAGCAAAATTGCAAGTTTCTTTATTTATTTGGTCTATTGTGTTATCCTTATCAATTTTATAATTATCCCAAATTTTTTTATTTAAAATTTCATTGTACTTAGGGGGTTCAACTTTGTACATATTTCTTGATTTGTCGGCACTCACCCATATACATTTAGAAGATTTTAATTCCTTTATGTCTCTGTTTAATTTCATTTGAAAATTATTGTTTTCTCTCTTAAATTTTATCTTTTTAATTAGTCCGAACAAGTCAGCTTCAAAAGGGTCCAATAGTCTATTATTTGGAAGAGTGTTCTGAGATTTGAGGTTGTATACTTCTTTTTTTGCACAGTTATTGTCCTTTTGTGGTTCTAGGTAGAACAAAGTCCTCCACCGTAATCTCTTGATGAAATCTTCAGTTTTCTCAGTTAGAGCCAGTTGAAAGGCATGCTGAGACGGATAAGGGATGTTCTTTAGTGAATATTCTGGAGTGTAAGTATCCATTTCCGAGTTGGTAAATTATCCGAGAATTAGTTTCTTTTAGAATTTTCCAAGGAGAGCTCAACTATTTAGGAGCAATATGGGTAATATTCGGTCAGGTTAAAAAGTTTGGAGTAATTCCCTCAGGACAAGAAAATCATTCAAGAGCTGAACATTTAAATTTTCCTGGTAGTGAGCTCAAATAAATTTATTACAGAGCAATATTTCTTTAAGAAAAAAACCAAAGACCGGTTAATTCATGATTATAAATTTATTTCGATCCCGTATTTTCAGTTTCTGGTGTGAACCAATATATATATATATATATATATATATATATATATATTTAGAAGAAGTACTAGTATAGGATAGATTTGTGGTTGGATACGCGGAGGTTTTGGTTAAGTTTTAGTATTGCTAGGGGATTAGCACTTAATATGTAAAACATGGACTTTGACAAATCATTTAAAATACCATCTTACCTCGTTATCAAATCTGGAAGTAGTTGATCGTAACTGGATGAAGTAACGGTGACATTATATAGCAGAGGAACGCGAAATGCCCTGTTTTCATTGGCTGTTGCTGAATGACATATGTCAATAAAGAACGGTCGAAGTACAGCCTTTTTTGATTGTTTTAGCAATGTTACGGTTCGTGGCACGTCGCTATCAAGGAGGCGGTTTGACTGTTCTAGAGTAATGCCGGGGTTGCTGTTGGAGTCGATATGATGCGAAACCCGAAATCGACGAGGAAAAGAGTGCATCACTGATGACTTTCCTCGATGCATCTATGATGCATGACTTAAATATATATATATATATATATATATATATATATATATAGTCATCCACAGACAGACTGTTTCGTTCTATCAGAACTCTTCAGTGTGGCTAGACACGCAGGACGCTCGAAGCCGGGATCGAAACCCGTCCAACTTTAAGTTAGACTGTGTTTCAGACCACTCGGCCACCAAGCGGACCACGTTGGCTAAGGGAATTTTAAGGTGTTTTTATTTTTAGCAACAGCAGCAGCAGCCTTAGTTTACATTTTTTAATACCCTATCGGCTACCAGAGTGCTCAATTCTTTCGAAGAGCTTTGCATTACGCTAGCGAAGGCCGGCAATTCCTTCGCCAGAGAGCTCAACCCCCTATATATATATATAGCATTCTATTTTAGTAAAAAAAGAATGCTCAATATCAGAGATAGAGCATACGCGAATCTTCTCTTGACTTATGTACGTTGAGTTAAAGTCATTTGTTAAGAGCCAGTTTCTCGACAGTGCGATCATGAGAGCAAAGATCTTGTTCTGATGAGCGGAAATTTGGCAGTCACCAAGGACGGTTGTGTCTCTGTCTGTTTGTCTGTCTGTTTGTGTCTGTGAGTCTCTCACTCTCTTCCTCTGTCTATGTATGTCTGTCTGTCTGTCTCTCTCTCTCTATATATATATGTTGGGTGACGTAATATATTTTAGCACTTGTAATATAATCTTAATATTGAGATTCCGAAAATTATTTATGAAATCCATGTCAACATATCTTTATAAAGGAAACTGATTTGTTGTATTATAGACATTGACTTATCGGATCAGATTGGTGGGTAAACATTTTTAATTTACTGAGCATGAAATAATTTAATAAAAGAAGGCGCCAATTATCAAGGACAAAGAAAGCCAAAAGAAAGAATCCGAGACAGAGAAAAAGAAAAAAAAACAGCTATTCAAAAATCTTGAAAAGAAAACAGAAAATACAAAGGGAGCTAGACGTAGTCGAAGTTCCAGTCATTGTGAAGCAGAAAAAGGACGGCACTTAACATAGGAACAAGTCAATACAATATGTGATTTGGTCAGAAGAACTGATGCAAGACGACAATAAGAAACTAATAAAAACTATAGAGAAAGGTTTAAACATAGAAAAACATGAACCTTACTCATCAGCGATAGGAATAATTATAAGAGAAACTTGAAGTGAGGCTCCTATTAGAAAATATGGTCATTGCAAAGAATACAAATTAAAAGTGCAGAACACAAAAAACAGAAAAAAAGAATAGAAACAAGAGACAGAATTGTTAGAAATGCAGAAAATGGGAAAAATCCTTTTGAAGGAATGTAAAAAGTTTTAATCTGAAAATTGAAGAAATACAGTTGTTCAAAATAATACAGTCACAACAATGATTTTTCTGAAGAAAAATCAATGAAATCTTTCAGATCTACCAGTCTTGTAATTCCAGTGATTTTCATCAAAATATCAATCAAATGGTAAATCTACTGATCTCTAACACATGGGTATATTGCCATGCATAGCCAAAGATAACAACTAACATATTTTCCTAAATTAATGAATGAGCCGAGAATAGAAATTACACGAATAAAAGTTCGATCTTGAATATCGTTAAATCCTTTATTTCTATGGGTACAATACTTATATATATGTATATATATATATATATATATATATATATATATATATATATATATATATATATATAGTGTGTGTGTGTGTGTGTGTGTGTGTGTGTGCGTGTATGTCTGAGTGTGTATAAGTGTGAGAGAGGAAGAGAGAGAGAAAGATAAATTCATACACAGAGACAGATTGATATATGTAAACACTTCCAAAGAGAAGGAAAAATATAGCTTATTTGTCCATCGGGACAATATATATCTCTCTGTCTTCTTATATATATATATATATATATATATATATATATATATATATATATAAGAAGAAAGAGAGAGAGAAAGATATATATATATATATATGTGTGTGTGTGTGTGTGTGTGTGTGTGTGTGTGTGTGTGTGTGTGGTACAATTTGATGGAGACTCAAACTCGGTTAAGTCGTCATAATAAATTTATTTCGGCGGAGAATATTACTATACTCTCTGTATCGTCACATGACTGCATGCTTCTCTGAAAGTCGCAGAGTAGCAAATGTGGAGTTACAGTTGGTATTCAGATGATAACATAAAATAATAAAAATCTAAAAAAAAAAAAATAAATCAAATTAAAAATAAGCATAAAAATAAGACTAAAAATGGAAATCAAATTACAAATTATTTCATTCGTAGGCGTGGACAGAGGGGGTCAAAATGTTAGGTGTTAGAATGATTAAGAAACAGGAGTGGAATTAATTTACCGGTCAACCCCTCCTAATTTTGCGCTCTTGTAGGGTTTTTTTCGTAGCAGGTGTGATTTTCCAAACGGACTAAGATCATATAACTAATGGCTACCTCATACATGTTTTACATTTATTCCTAAAATGTCTGTTAATTAATTCAGCTGTTGTCATCCTAGATATTCCTCTTGCTTTAATTAGGACCAAGATAGTTAAATAAGATAAGGTAAAAACAGTTTATATTGCTGTCAAGTGTTTTTAATTGACCCTACTTGTACTATGTACGCTCTGAATGTGAATTTTGTTATACCCCAGCGAATAAATAGGGAAATAACAATAGCCATACATTGATCACTCTCATAGATTTATATGATTACCCTCATGTATTCTATGCAAAGAATAATCCACACCTACTGTCTTTGGACGCTGACTGGATATATATATATATATATATATATATATATATATATATATATATATATATATATATATATATATATATATATATATATGCTAGAGCTTTTATAATGAACACATTTATGAGCAGGATTAGAAGAAGGAAATATTCTGAATTCAAAAGCTTTAGGAGTGTTGTTTAGGGGAATATGTTGAACATTATTTCCTCATTCTTCTCTTATCAGCTCATCCAGAATGAGTGGCTTGTCATTCACAAGCCTTCACTCTATATACAAACCGCATGTATAAATATGTGGCCTTTAACATTTTTATCTGAATTGTTGGGCTCTTAGACGTTAGGAGAGACTGGACATTTCATCCGTATATATATATATATATATATATATAAATATATATATATATATATATATATAACTGAAATGTTTGTTATGGTATCAATATTTCTTTAATATTTTGCCATGATTACAAAAGTCTGGGTTGTATACTTTTTTTCTGTAAAACCTATTTACGAATATGTATGACGTTCATAAGAATCATCATCATCATCATCATCATCATCAAGTCGACCTGTTAATGCAGGGTCCGTTGACAATTTCGCAACATCCGACCCTTTTGTCCATCACACTTGGCAGTTCCTCCAGACAATATCCAGTGTCCATACAGATCTGTATTTGCTAGTCTGTCCCAACCACTGTATCTCTGGCCCTGTGGGCTGGGGCATTAGAATACACCGACTGCATTTAGTAGAGGGGTAAGACTACGCCAACAAGTGTACTGGATATAACATTAAACAATCTTATGGTGATGCTCCAGTAAAACTGGTGCCTTTAGGGAATGGGGTGTACCTCTTTATTGCTCTCCCTCCAGCTCCACTCTGACCCGAAGTGGTAGCACCTGATGGGGTCCTATCAATGGGTTAAGTAAAACTAAAGTGATAGACTGAATTGTTTAAAATATATCTGTTTTGACATTTAAACTACGTACTTATTCTAGACTGAATTGTTTGAAGTAGAACTGTTTTTACATTTAACTGTGAGTAAAAAATACTGTATTTCTGCTAAACTGAGTTGTTGTGAAATAGAGCAGTTTATATGTATAAAAATCGATTTGGTATTAAATAACCTACAATCTTTAATATGCCATAAAACCAAACCAGCCAAACAACCGCCAACCGTCTCTATGCTTAAAAACCTGCTGGAGTGTGTCCATATTTCTCCAGCAGTGACTTGCAGGACTTGATCGTCTTACTTGAACAGTTTTGAAATGGAAGGTAACTAGCTGCACATCTACTATGTTGTGGGGGTGCTGCTTCCAGGATTTGTACAAAACAAAATCATTGTTCATTTCCAATCTAGCATTTTCGTATCATCGCTTCGACCAAGTCCACTTGGTACAACCATACACATGTTGTTACACTACAACAGTTTGGAAGATGTACGGTTTTATCGTATCAGAGAGATTACATTTCCATAAGATCGATTAGCTATTGAAAGAAGCCCATGCCTATCCATGCGCATGTTGACATCGCTTTCAGTTGATAAGATATTGCTACCGAGGTACGTGAAATAGTGTACTGTTTTCAGAGGCTACTCATTTAAAGTAGAAATCACAGCATTCTTAGAATAGTTGTTTCAAATAATGGTGATCGAAAAAATATGTTTAAGATAAATTACATGAAAAAGTTATATATTTTCATAAATCCTCAATTAGACTAGTACAAACATTTTCCGGATTATTAAGCTAATCTCATTGTTTATAATCTTCATCTTAATGAATACTGGTAAATTATTTTTTTTATTCAAGTCGAGACTCCGCGATAATCTTAGTAAAATATTGTTTTGTTTATCCTGAAAATATTTATGGACACATTAGGAGTATATTCAGGTTCTGGTCTATTTTTAATGGCATATCAACCTTCGGGGCGTATTTAATGCCAAGGGCATCCTTATAGAATACCAGCAGAAGATGTATAAGCGAGTTCATAGTTTTCCCAAGGATATTATTCAGAAGGGCAATTTAAAAACGTGACTGGAATTCCAATTTGCTTACTACAGTTTGACTGTCAACTACTTTAAACATTAGGTCACGGGGACTACCTGAAGTTTATACATAATCTTGCTAACCTATTTAATTTTCAGATTACTTATATCCACGTTTCAATATCCAATATTTCATAATAGATCTCTTTAACTTTTGTTCTATTACGCCGTGTTTATTAATCTTCTTTATCATTTTTACATGGAAACTCCCCAAGAATTGATGCCATCAATTGAAATTTATATTTTCCATTACAGTACTCATTATGTCATAAAAAAAACTTTATTCATCATGCCTTTAAATTTATGCTTCTGTCGCATTTGACCAAAGTATATCATCCCAGAGAAAGACACAGTTATCAATTTTTTCTCTAGCACATGTTAGACAAGAATACAAAGGAATTGTCAGTAAAAGGAGTCGTGCGAAATCGACATGCTCGTTGGCTTGATCGGTGAAGGGCATTAGTTATTACATAATACATATTAAATTTGGCATTTATGAATAAAATTGCTGATTTTTTGAATGACTATTTTCTGGAACCGTCCATTTGGAACATGATTTATTTATTTAGTCTATTGTGAGTGGTTAAATATAAATTCCTCAAAGATTTTGCACATCCATTGGTTTGATCACTTCCTCCTAATAAAAACCTTTAGACTAAGCTATTTTAAAAGTTATTCTCCATAAACTATCGAGAGAAAAATCATATCAATCGTTTTATACACATACATATATTTATGTGTGTGTGTGTGTGTATATATATATATATATATATATATATATATATATATATATATATATATATATATATATATCACAAATGAAAATATGTTTGCATAATGATTGTCATAATGGATTTATATATATAAATATCCAGAGATATAAGCAGACAGAAAAAAAAGAGACAGAGAAAGAGG
>OY757905.1:13906177-13926177 GCA_963585895.1 Sepioteuthis lessoniana
CACAGATCTTGTCGTGTGCGGCGTCTTCTGTTGATGCTAGTCGCTCGGGGCGGCCTAACGCGGATGACGGGAGGGCTATCATTCGTGTTATCCGGCCGAGACTGACTTACTCCTTAAACCTCAGGGGCCGTCCTCCTACTGGGCTCTAACCTTCTTTTGAGGGACTAGATTTATCGCTCGTTGCCTGAGGCGCTCGTTTATAAGGGATACCGACAGTGATTGAGGTATTTTTAGGAATTCCAGGCATATCTGGGCTACGGTCCTGTGCCTGGACCCACTTAAAAAGCCTTGTGCCTCACACACACGTTTGGTGGGGCACGATACAAATGAAATTTTATTACCTCAGATGATATCCGTCAGGTGAAACGCACCTCTAAATTAAAAATGTAAGGATTTCTACTGTATTACATCTTGCGAAATTCGCTCAACATCTTCTTTTGAGACAAGTCCAAAGAAGAATGGAATCTTGGAAATTAGTGATTTTTGCGGCCAATGTGTCTATAATTGCTTAGAGAGAGAGAGAGAGAGAGAGAGAGAGAGAGAGAGAGAGAGAGAGAGAGAGAGAGAGAGATTCTACTCATTTTCACTGGATTATAGTCTATACCCTCCGTCATTGAGGGCAAACAAAATAATAATATCAATATTTCAAATATATTACAATTGTCTTTGAAAACTTCCATCTTCGATTGTTACCTCTTTGTCGAGGTGATTATATATATATATATATATATATGTGTGTGTGTGTGTGTGTGTGTGTGTGTGTGTGTGTGTGTGACTCACAGTCACTTTTATCGACTTTCCTGGAGTTTGTATTCTCATTGATTGATGGAGCTGCCAACTCTTCGTGTGTTTTCGCAGGGATCTATATTAACAACAAAAACACCAACAGCGAAGCTCTTTTTTGTGTTAATCGAGTTGGTTGCATGATTTGAAGAAGAAAAAATAAATATAATAGAAATATGCAAGTTTTCAAACCAATGTTCATGTGAAGAAAACTATACGTAGCATTTATTTAATAAGTTGTACTTAGTATAGAATACAATCGTCAAGTTGGTTAAAAGTCTGCTGTTCATAGATGTTCACTCATCTACGTAATGAACGCCATTTAACTTTGATAATCTGACGGAAAATAGTCATTTTCGCATACGTTAATATATATATATGTGTGTGTGTGTGCGTGTGTGTGTGTGTGTGTGTTTGTTTGTTGTCTTCCGCAGACGGACTGTTTTGTTGTATCATTATACTTCAGTGGCGCTAGGCACGCTAAATGTTTAAAGCTGAAATCGAAACCCAGCTGATTTTACGTCAGTCAAATATCTTTTACCTGATTGTCCATAATCTCAGTTTGAGCAAAGAATTTTTCATGTATAATATCTAATACGCTTATTGGCTACCGAAGTGCACAATTCATAAAAAGAACTTAGCACACACACACACACACACACACACACACACACACACACACACACACACACACACACACACACACGCACATATATATATATATATATATATGTGTGTGTGTGTGTTGTGTGTGTGTGTGTGTGTGTTGTGTGTTGTGTGCATGTGTGTGTTTAAAGCACCATTTACCCAGCAGCGTTGAGTCACAATAGCATATAGTTTCAGAAGTTTCTTTATCTCTTCTATAAAATTAAAAGTAAATTTCCTTATGATTTCACTAAGATATCTTCAGCATTTCCTCGTACATATCAATGCATTAAATGGGTTAAATACGTTAATTCTGATACTCAAAGAAAATCATTGATATTCATTCAAGTAAATGAACCATTTTATGCCTAATAAAATACCTCAACATATACACACATATACACACTGATATATATGCATATATATGTATATATGCATATACATATATGTATATAATAAAAACAATGAAGATTGATCTATGTTTCTACGTAAATGGGTGGTGTTATTCCGGAAATGAAGGCAATAAATTATTATCATGCATCTGATATCGATTAATGTCTATGCTCATTCCCTTCAGGTCGTTGTAGTTTCCATAAGCACAGCGCTTGGGTATTTTTCCTGGACAGATATACAGATAAGAAGTTACATGCCTGACATGACATAATGATCTGTAACATATAGTTCAATAAGCAACACCGTAAGTCATTCTATTCTAACTCAGTTAAATGTACAAGGAATATCATCAAAATTATATCACACATGTTAAGAACATCAGAATGGCCAAAACTAACACATACACACACACACACACACACACACACACACACACACATATATATATATATATATATATATATATGATCAACACAGGTAATACCGCAGATAGGAATGTTTATTTTGTCTTAGTTTCCACATAAGCTGATCGCCAGGTAAAAAGCTATCGTGAATAGAATACTTAGAATACTTTGAAAATCTTTTAAAATAGTTGATATTTTAAAAGATGAGTGACAAAAATGAAACTTAACGTAGTATATCGATTCATTAAAGGACAATATTTATCCAAGTGTTTTCAAAAGATCTTTATATATCTGCTGTCAGGAACACTAACAGTATTTTTTGCATATGTTGACCATTAGTATAATGTGTTTAAAATCAACTAAGATGCTTGTTTTGTTCATTTACGTATTTATAGGTTACCTCAAATCCGTCAATCGTATACCAAAAGAACATATTCATTGTGATGTTAAATTCGTTTCTGCTAAATGTTTGAAAACGTTTCATCTTCATGTGTTTCAATGAGCGCTGTAATATTGTCCAACGAGTTTATATATGCCGAAAAATTGCAACTTACACAATTTCCCACCCAAAATTCTCGGTTAGACATATTTCTTCCGTATAATTCGACTCCTAAACATAGTGTTGGCTACTACGAAATCCCATTTAATTATATTTGCCATTGCCTCCCACGAGACAGGACTTGACACAAGGTCAATGACCCGAAGGTCAAATATAGTGGTGATTTAGGGGAAGAGAAGGCCGGACACGAGCCGAGGCTCGAGCGCTGCTGGCCTATGCTGGTCACGGCCCATTTCGTGCTATGCGGACCTGATGAGCCTATCAGGTCTTGGGCCCAAATTTGGGTCCAGGTACATATGCCTGATTATAGCTTAAACTGAGCAGCAAGGTCCAGTGTTATACAAGGGGGGCAAAGATTTCAATGTTGCAGCTCGCCCAACCGAAGGTGGACCAGCCGAAGCCAGTAGCCTTTCGGCCTCGAATATGCCACTGATTTCGATACTCCGTCCAGCACGAATGAAGTCCCATTTAATATGTATGGTCATTGTATTAGATGTTGACAATGACGTTTGACATAGTCTTAATATAATAATTAATTTGTATGACCGATTTAATTTTTTTCATAAATCTCAGTTTTAAATTGTTAAAACACGAAAATGTCAGTGTCATTTTACAGAGGTTACAGTAACTGGTTCATTCCGATATCAGTAATATTTCCTCTGGTTGACTCTTCTATGATGAAGGCTTACATTTTAGTTCTGTCGTTCTTCCGCTTAGTGATTCTTTCAATACACATCTGAACTTCTGATTTTCTTCCGCCAAGTAATTTGACATCGCTCACTGCTCCTCACCTCCAACTGCACACACATGCAACAATAATTGCATGTATCGAGTTTCCTATTCTTTTACGCAAAAGATATTTATATTATCACAAGAGAAAAACTGAATCAAGATTTAAATCAAATTATCATGAGATTCTTGGATCAGTAAACTTGCTACATTCATTCACCCTTATAAATGTTTGCTTAGATTAATTCTTGAAAAGTGTCTGATAGCTTAGATGCGAGTCGTCAGTTATTAATATAGTGTATTCTGAAGAAGAGCGACAAGTCTCATGACATATCTGAAGAATCTACCAGATTGCAAATGAAAGTTTTAAGCTTCCAAGTCAAGAGCAACCACACTTCAATGGCGACCTGATAAATGTTTATAAGTCCCTTCACAGTATTGATTAAACGTAACTACTTATTCTAGGAACGAGCATTCATGCTTTCGATGCAATAGTTTGAAACTTTCCAAGGAAACAGTTGGCTAAATTGAAATTCTAGCATTTCTTTTCCTATCGAGCCATTCTTATATGAAACAATTTAGCAGGGGATGTTAGGGACCCTTCTTTTAAATCTTTCAAAAATAATCCAACTCTCTTTTGAATAATAATCTCTACATATATAATCCAGTATGCTACTGCTGATCCATTTTCTATGCCTATGTCATTGACCGAATATCAGTCCATGTTTAAACTCTACACATCAATCGTTAAGTAAGATTATATGCAATCCTAAAAGGAATAATCAGAACTAAAAGTTTTGATATATTTGAACACATCAAGATCCAAAACATATACAATAAAAAGCAAAAACTATAACTACTAGATTTGAATTTAATCAATACTGACACAACATGGATATACTAACAACGACATCTAAAAACAATTTTAAAAAGAAGAAGCAGATACTATTTACGAAGTAGAAAATTACGAAATCATTGAACATTCTCGTAAAATCATTGGTAAAACTTCCAGGAACCTACAATAAAGAACAGACGAATAACGAAGCGACCTGAACGTAAACAACACGATTAATTTAACATTTTCAATCAAACTGTTGTAGAATTTTAGAATCATACTTTAAAGAAAAAAACAACATTGCAACAACGATGCATCGAATGTTCTTTGATCTATATAGTCAATATACATTTATTTTATTTTATTCATTTTTATATCGATTTTTTTCAAAATATATCCTCAATCATCGCGAAATTTATACTCAAATCATGTGGAATACTAAAAGAACATAAACGACAAAAGACAAATATAACTGACTGAAATCTCTCTTTCCATTAGCGATATTGATGGATTTTATAATTAAGCATGCAGTCGCTCCGCATCAATCATGTTTCTCTCCCCATTTAATGTAGAATCAACTTTAGTAATAGAAGCATTTGCATTCTGACGATGACAGACCTCTGGCAAAATACTAAAATCTTATTTTACTGAAATTTTCATTTTTTACACACACACATATATGAGTGTGCGCATGAGTAACATGTGTGTGTATGTGTGTGTGTGTGTGTGTGTGTGTGATCCAAAGTATCAAGAGGGAGCGATGTATTCAATCTCAATAATCTATACATTTTGTATTGAAATATAACCTTTCCTCATCAATGTATATATTCACTCAATCAATCCGCCACGTGTATGATGTGAAACAAGATTGATTTTTAACTGCAGAAAGCCGGTTCTAATTCAAATTTTTCCTTCATCAAGACGTTAGTTTACCTTGGGTAAAGGACCCAGTTTGCCCGATTATTTAATTCACTCGGGTTGCCGATTCCATTTCGTTGATAAATGTTTTGGTAAGTGCACCTCCACAAAATGAAAGGAAAGCTCAACTTATTTAGAATTTTTATTAGATATTCAATTATACTATTTTTAATTAATATCTGCTTGTATTTTTCGTTGACTTCCAAGTCAGTCTGTTAAAGAACAAGCACTTAATAGAATAGTAGGTGTTGAGTCTCACTTGCGAAGTAAAGTAAGTTGGCGACCATAGTCGAGGGTGACCTGAAGGCCCCCTTTTCGATAGCTACTACACCAAGGTGTAGGGGAGGGCGTTACTCCTTTCCCTGGATTGCTCCACTTTACCCTTGATCCATACCTTATAATGCTGAGTGTTAAGCAAGGAGGCATCAAGTACCATTTTTTGAGTCTTCGGTATGACTCGACCTGGGATTGAACCCAAGTCTCTCGGGCCATTGGCGAGCACTCTAACCGCTAGGCCAATGTGTTCTCTCGTAATTACGAAACGAATATACTCGCAATACTGTAAATATTATCATTCGAAAAAAGCCTATTTGCAAATAAAAATCTAGTATCAAAATGATCATATTTACCTAACCCCTCCGCTCGGTCAGGATATGACACAAGGTCAATTTTTAAGTGGAGTTTGACTGGTTTGAATTCAGACTTTTCTTTCTCCTTGACTAGTTGCCTCACCAAGGCTGAAGAACCTAGTCTGCCCTACTATTTACCCATAGCTGGAGGGAGAATATTTGGATTCATACCTTTCCCAAGGGTATTAGTGCTATGTGAAATGCAATCAGTCAGGTCCAGGATTTGAACTCGTGTCGCCGTGTCCACATCCTGTGACGATAACCATTACACCACGGGCACCTCTAGTATCAAAATGATTGTTGCTGAAACCTGATGAGGGTAGTTCATATAAAAAAAAATCTAGATGAGAAGATAAAATTATATGCGTGATGTACGTCCTCGTCAACTGGATACTTTCCGGTAATAGAAGTGTGCATAGTAATGATATAACATGAGTTTTAATTTGATGATCGAAGTTCTAATAACTATTTGAGATTTTCGAGGAAATTGAAATTTACGATCGAAGATATACGCGAATGTCAGTTGATTTCAAGGGATTTTTATTCGGTGTTTTTTATCTGCATTTATTTCAATAGCATTATTCTGTGTGGTTTGGCTGAGAGACGAAAAGCTGCTGTCTTTTGTCCTGTGTATTTTGGCAAAGTATCAGCAAATCCAGTGTATTTAAATTGGCGTCTAGTAGTCCATCGGGATAACCTCATCAACAAATTGCGACTCACAAACTTTATTTTTCGCAAACAATGAAGAAGTGCTATTTGTGATATTTGCTATGGAATAAGCAGGAATTTGCTTGAAAGCGGCCATAAAGCGTGCGAAGAAGGAAGAAAACACATTTTTCTTCTGCTTTCTCTTTTGCCTAACAAAATACACACACACGCACTCTCTCCTCGCTATTCCTTTCCCTGGAGTGGTCCACTTTATCCTTGATACATACCTTATAATGCTGGGTGATAAGCAAGGAGGTATCAAGTACCATTTTTTCATTCTTTGGTATGACTCGACCTGGGATTGCACCCTGGTTTGCTTGACCGTTGGCGAACACTGCCCACTTGACCAATCTGCCGGTTTTTAATACCATATTAAAAATTGTCATCATACTTAATATTACTTTTACAATTTTTACTACTAATCGTCAAACCTATTAATCTTATTAACAAATCAGCAGCTCATTATTATAAATATCAATAACATTAATGCCAACGAAAACAATAACAGATATCAACAACAACCACAATAAGATATTACTTAATATAATAATTGATATTCTATAATTATTACCAATAATAAATCATTCAAAATATTATAAATGATAATTACCATGTACGACAACATTATAATAAAAAGATCATTCATAATATGCACTCTGTAATCAATACAAAAATACCTCTATCGCTTATTAGATAGATAAATAAATAAGACCAATTATCTAAAATATAAAAATTAATTTAGATCATATCTTAAAACATATATACTCAAATGAAAAGTACATTAGCTTTAATCATATTTTGTTTGCTATCGAGACAGAGGAGTCAAAAATTGATACTCCTTGGTAAGGGATTGGATGTCATTTGTCAACTAGACAGGAAAAACAAATGTTCTTATCTTTACATTAAAAATATTGGAATTTGGGTTTGGGAGATAAGGTGGCCGGAATTTTGTAGGTTTTTCCAAATCCTTATTTGAAATTTCTGATTATTTCTTTGTGTGAAGATACACTTCCAAGATTTTTAAAAAATACAGTGTCTGCTGAAATAAATATTATTACAAAAACATGAATAATCTTTATAGATTTTCCTTATATATATATATATATATATATATATATATATATATATATATATATATATATATATATATATATATTGTTGTTGTTTTTGTTTACAAAATTTCGGAAGAAAACCGATAGCAGAACTTTTTGTTTCGGAAACACAATAACTTATCTTATAAAGCTAAAAAAAATCAATATGTTTGCCTTAATTACAGCAGTAGTGAGGCCTATACAAAGACGAGAGACATGGGTCAAATTTAAAATTTAGGTGAAGCTTCGAACTGATTAAACCACCTTATATATATATATATATATATATATATATATATAGGAGAAAAAGACAGACAGACAGACAGGGAGTGAGAGAGATGCTCTGACAAGCAATAACGAGTGAGTGATTTATTAAATATTGTGTCTATTAACCTATGTCATCTGCCATGAACAGAGACACGCACAAGTTGTTTTTTTAGGGGGAGTAAAGCTTGCTTGGATTCAGTGTTGCCCTTTACCCATGGAGAGTTTGTCTAACTAAGGCTAAAATACAAGTCCGTCCTTGTATGTACCCATTAGTTTAGACAGAATACTTGGATCCATACTTTTCGCAAGGGTGTCAGTGCAATTTAAAATTTACATTTTAAATTCAGTTCATACAAGATTTGACCCGGAGACTTCCTTTCAGTTACATTGAGATCTGAATGTTTTGCGACATACGTTCGATGTATATATTCACAGCGGAATAGAATGTACTGACAGAGAAGATTATGTTGAAAAAGTATCATTGTCCAAAATATACAGAAATATACGCACATACAAGAATATATATATATATATATATATATATATATATATATATATATATATATATATGTGTGTGTGTGTGTGTGTGTGTGTGTGTGTGTGTGTGTGTGTGTGTGCGCGCGCCCGCTTGAGTCTATGTGCGTGTGTGTGCCTTTCTGCTTGTATGCCGATGCAAATGCATGTGTCTATGTGATCGTAATAACTTAGTGAATACTGCTTTGACACAATTCGATTCGATATCATTCGTGATATTTTGCCTTTATTTGTTTCTTATGGCGGTTACATTAGAGAAATGCGTGACAAAATCAGTTCCTTCTCTTTTTTACTAGCTGAATGGCACTCGAAAAACGCACAGTTTCGCTGCTAGACTTACTTCATTAGATAACATGGTATTGGTGCATATCAGTATTTTTGCGGAAAACGAATTTCGCCACATGTCTGAAGCAAAATCACAAAAAAAGTCCACAATAGTGAGTCAACATAGGTATACTGAATATACTCTCGTCACTCTAAAAGCATTTACCAAGCTCTCTTAATATATTCATTTATTTATATATATATATACACACACACATACACACACACCCACACACACACACATGTATATATATATATATATATATATATATATGTGTGTGTATGAACACGATGTCTGCGGCATATGTTAGGGTTTTGTACATCAGTAGAAATAGTAGAAGTTATTTTTATTATTTTTTTTTACTCCTTTGAGAGTTTTTCTTTTATATCAGCCTTAGCTGATAGCTTTTCACTGGAGTCTGAGAGACAGCAAGTCTCCTCAAGTCTCCAGGACTCTTCTTAGTATTATTATTATTTACTACTCTAGAGTTTTTCACATCAGTATTAGCTGATGGTTCTTCACTGGAGTTTGAGTGACAGCAAGTGTCCTCATTTCTCCTGGACTCTTCACAGTATTTTAGCCAATCTTAATTCCGAAGTCTGGATGGTCTCCACTTGTCTTCTTATTTCCATGTCTTTCAGTCCCTTTACCAATACTTTGCGGATTGTTCTGTGCGCATCAATTACAATTGGTATCAACGTCACCTTCATGATCCATTGTCTTCTGAGATTTCTAGTCAGGTCTTCGTATTTATCTCTTTTTTCGCTGTCTTTTTATTTTACTCTGTAGTCTGCCAAGACGTCAAAGTTCACTATGTGGTTTATTATTGTTTTACTCTTTTGTGATTTATTCACATCGGCGTTCGCCGAAGGTTTCTCACTGGAACTTGAGGGAAAGCAAGTTTCATGTCTCCACAATTCTTCTCTGTATGCTAGTCGATATTGATAATACAGTAGGTTGGACAGTTTCCACTCGTTCTCTTATTTCCTAGTCCTCAAATCCTTTGTGAACTAACGGGAGCACCAAATACAATTAATATCACCGTCACTTTAATGTTCTACAGTTTTTTTTAATTCTCTAACAAGGTCTAATTACTACTCTCTTCGCTTGCAGTCAGTTTAACTATGCAGTCAACCGGAACGTCAAAGAGAACTATTCGTTCTGCAGCTATTATTTTTTTGTTTTGCTTACTCTGACAAGGTGGAGGTGCCCGTGGTGTAATCGTTATCGCCGTAGTTCAAATCCTGGACGATACTGAGTGCATTTCACATAGCACTAATACCCTTGGGAAAGGTATGAATCCAATTATTCTCCCTCCAGCTATGGGTAAATAGTAGGGCAGACTAGGTTCTTCAGTCTTGGTTAGGCAACCAGTCTAGGAGAAGGAAAAGTCTGAATTCAAACCTGTTAAACTCCGCTTAAAAATTGACCTTGTGTCATATCCTGCCCGAGCGGAGGGGTTGGTAAATAGTATCACAAGGTGTGACCGTCAGACCGAGATAAATTGATCTGTTTGTGTTTCATGATTACTGAAAAATTCATGCGTCTCATTTTCCAGGACGGATTCAGGGTTGTGCTTAAACCATTTGTACTTATATGCAAATTTAAACTTGCACAATTCCCAGTGGATCACGTTCCCTACCCGGTCGTGTCTTGTTTTATACATTTTTGCATTATATTACTACATCTGTTCATTATGAGGTTGATCGTCTCGTCACAATTACCACACAATCTACACCTGCTATTTTGTTGCGTCTTGTCTATTCTGGCGTTGACATGGCGTTGTTTTGTTCTGCTATTAGAAAAGATTAGGTTTCACTCTTAAGCGCTCCCTTTCTAAGCCATATCCAGTTTATTTATCTCGTGGGAGATTTTGCTAGATTGTCGCTTGAAATATACATACAGTTGTTTTTCTTCCCGTTTTTGATTTCTGGTTATTTTTTTTTCTGTTAACGCTTGTGTTGCCTGTATTGCTTTTGGTCCCTGTAATCAGTTTTCATTTTATACACTCTTCAAGTCAATGTATCAATGCATTGACGCTATCTCCAGTGCTGTGGGGTCCCCTTCCTCCTCCTTTCCATGACACAGTCGGTCTACATCATTTCTGGGATATAAGGTCTTATAAATCGTCAAGTGTGTTCTTGTCCTCTGGTCCGTTTGTTGAAGTACTTTAATTGTTCACTTTATGAATGGTTTGAGTATTTTACACGGGGAACAGTACAGGCTTTTATTACTTTGATGAGATTCCTTCTCTATAGTTTGGTTCTGAGAAGTTTTCTAGTTCTCCTGAGATATTCCTTTTTAATTATATTTTCATCTCCACTTGTTTGATGGTGGTGGCATCCAACAGTCCCAAGTATTTGTTAGTTTCTAGTTATCTTAGCATTTTGATTTTGTCTTAGTTTCATAGTACTATTCCTTCCGTCATGTATTGTTTCTTGTTTATCATTTGGAACACGGCGCATTTTTCTATGCATAAGTCCATCCCTAGGTCATGACTGTGTTGTCTCACTGTCTGTGAAGGGTTTCCATTACCTTTTCATTTTTGGTAAACAATCTGATGTCGTCAATAATATTAGGCAATTGATCTTTTCTTGCGATTCTGTATGTTTCTATCCACCAGTGCATTTTGTTTGTTATTGAGTGGCATCATCGGTATCACAAATAGGAATGGTGATAGCGCATTTCCTAGGAAGATACCTCTCTGGATTTTCACATTAGCTAAGCTTTTTCCTTTTGCTGACAAGTCTACTATCCTATTTTCCATGGTTTTCTGGATAAACGTTATGACTTTTCTGATATCTTCAACATATTGAGACAGTCTATTATCCAGCTTTTCGGGACCATATCGTATCCTTTTTTGTCAACCCACGATATAGCTATATTTACCCGTCTCATTTTGTTCTATTTGAGTAGTATTGATCAATATATTGTAGATCTTCAGTTCTTTTAGTTCCCTTGTGGCATCCTTTCTGGTCGCCGAGGAAGAGTCCACGGTTTATTATCGAGTTATGAATCTCCTCCCTAATTTGTACTCTTTGTATTCTCCACATCATAGGTCAGTGCGTTTTGGGTCTCTAATTGTTATGGGCAGTTCTTTTGTGAGGGTTTTTTTCTCGATCATGGTATGCCTGCTTCTAAGCATCAATTCATTTCGATGGCCAGTCTGTCATAGATTGAAGTGCATTTTTTGAACCAAAATGCATGTATGTCATCATATCCTGGAATTTTCCAAATTGGTGTTTTTTTTTAGTGTTGCTCTAAGCGAATCGATGTGTATTTTTGCGTTCGGCTTTCTTTCTTTTCACGTTGTTTATCTTTTCACGTTGTTTATCCATTCGGCTTTTCTGTTATGACCCCTTCGTTCTCATATTTTGCTCCAAAATTGTTTTGCTTCCCTCGCATCTGGTTGTTGGCATGTCTTTGTACATTCTTCCCTTACTTGCATGGTAGAATTGTTTTCCTTGTTTTGCAATGTCCTGTTTTGTCTTTGTTTTAAAATTCTATCTCAGTATCTTTTTTAGTCTTCCTTCTTTCGCCAGAACTTTCTGATTTATCTCTTTTAGATGTATCATTTGTTCTAGTTGGGTTTGCTTTGCTCATTTCGTCGAAACACACTCTCACTTTTTTCCTTTGTCTTTGCATTTTTATTTGTGTTCCCAGTCTAATTTCCATTCCAAGTTTTGAATTTCTTTATTATTCTTTGGCTCCTTTGAGATATTTTCACACAAGTGTTAGCTGATGGTCTTCCAGTACAGACTGAGTGACAGCAAGTCTCTTTAAATTTCCTGGACTTTTCTCATTATTCTTGCCGATCTCAAGAATGGTGTAGTTTGGATTATTATTATTATTATTATTATTATTATTATTATTATTATTTACTCATTAGGGTTTTTCACATCAGCGTTAGCTGATGGTCTTTCACTGGAGATTGAGGGACAACAAGTCTCCTCAAGTGTCAAGGACTCTTTTCCGTCTTCAATAATGCTGTTGTTTGGATCGCCTCCACTCGTCAACCAACGTCCAAGTTAGCCAGGCCCTTTAATAATCCTTTAGTTACCGTGCCAAAAGCACCAATCATAATAGGTATAATTGTCACCATAGCAAGGTCGAGATACTTATCTCTCTTTTCACATTCTTTCATTTTTATTCTGTGGTTACCCGGGACAGCAAAGTTGAAAGTTTTTCACACAGGCGTTAGCTGATAGCCTTTCATAGATATGACAGCAAGTTCAATCAAATCTCTAGTACTCTTAGTATCCTGGCAGATTTTAACAATAGTGTAATTTGAATGGTCCCGGCTAGTATTTGGATTTCCACCTTTTCCAAGCTTTTCATTTATCCTTTTAGGATCGTTCCGAGTGCGTCAATTACTATTGGTATCAACGTCACCTGCATGTTCCATAGGTTTTTTAATTCTCTGGCAAGGCCTAAGAACTGGTGTCTCTTTTCATTTTCTTTGATTTTCAATATATGGCCCGACGACAGAGTTCACTATTCGACTGTTTCTCTTTGTTTCAATTGATTTTCACTCAGTTTGGTATTCTAGCCGGTATTTGGTGACCTGTTTGTATCTCAAAATATCTGAGAATGTTGTCCGTCTTATTCTCCGGCGCGGAATTTGGTTTGTATATATACCTTTTGGTCGTAAAATCAAATTTCAATTTCTTGCGCAATTCTCAGTAGATTAACTTCCCTACCCAGTCGTGTCTACTCTTACATTCTTTTTCTTTTTTATAGTTTGCTGCATTTGCTTATGATGGGATTTGTCATTTTATCTCTTTCACTGCATAACCTGCACTTTCTATTTTTGTTGCCTCCTATATCTTTTCACTTTAACATTGTTAGACCTTATGGCAATAATTTGTGCAGCTAATAGAAGAGATTCAGTTCCTCTTTGAAAGTTTTTTTTTCTCAGTAATGTCCAGATATTCTTGTATTATTATTTTATTCCTTTGAATTTTTTTTGCGCTAGAGTTAGCTGAAAGTTTTTCACTGAACTATGAGTCACAGCAAGCCTCCCCAAATTACTAGGATTCTTCTCAGTATTCTCGCTAATATCAGTAATGTTCTAGTGTTGATGGTCTCCAATTTTTCACTTATTTCTTAAAATCTTGCAATCCCTTCCTCAGTATTTTGCGGATTGTACCAAGTGCACCAATAAGATTCAATATCAGCGACACCTTCATATTCCTAAGGTTTTAGGTCTCTAGCAAGGTCTACGTATTATTCTCTCATTTTGCTTGTTTTTTATTTCACTCTCTAGCCTGCTAGGACGGCAAAGTCCATTATTCAGCAAGCTCTCTTTTTATTGTTGACTATACCATTCTTCTTATTGTTGTTATTGCTGTTCTGGGAATAAAACTAAAGTTATGACGGTGAGGATCTATTTGTGATTTTCTGTGGAGTGCAGTGTATCCTTTATTTGCTAATCTTCTCAGGGCAACTATAACCAGTGTCATATCTCCGGCTCACATAGATTCATGCAAATATTATTCGTATTCGATAAAACCCAATTAAAATTTTTAAAAGTCTTATGAAACAACAACGCATCGAATTTAATTAGATTAATACAATGAACGAGGGCGACCCGAAAGCTCACTTTTTCAATAGCTACTACACCAAGATGTAAGGGAGGGCGCTCCTCTTCTCCATGAATTACTCCACTTTACCCTCGAAACGTATCTTACAATGATGAGTGTTAAGCAAGGAGGTATCAAGTCCCCCTTTTTGAGTCTTTGGAATGACTCGACCTGAGATTGAACCCCAATCTCCCACACCATTGGCGAACACTAAACAACTCTTTATCAAATTTAATTATGATAATACAATGAAAACAATTTCCTAATCTCTATTCATGAAATAAGAACATGATAGACTGTTAGAATTAATGAACCAATAATTATAGTATACAATATTGAATACCGGACGAAAGGCCATAATTAGAGTTAATTTACAAGAAGAACAAATGTCAAAAAGTAGATTTTACTGTGTCACCAAACTACTAAATATAAAATGACTGAAAGCAAAAATAAGAAATTCTCAAATCTTGGCAGATAGTAAAAAAATGAGGTACATGTACTTGACGGTGATACAAATAGTTGGTGAGCTTGAAATGATATAAGTACCAATCATGTAAAGGCAAAAATATCGTACATTATATACGGCAAAATATATTTATGGTCAATTAAAACATAGCTCAATTAAAATAAGTCTTGAAACCCGGTCACATAATATATATACATATATATAAATACACAGATCCATCTATTCATCCATCCATCCATCCATCCAAACATACATACATACATACATACATACATACATGAGTATGGTGACATTGAATTAGAAGAAAGAATCTAGCTTTAGTACTGACTGGATGTGACAATATGGCCTCAAAATCAACAGATATTTGAGCAGCATTGTATACTTGGGTGAAATTGCTCCACTGTAGTGTCGGGTGTGGTCAATGCATTGTCTGAACAAGATACTCTGTCTTTTATTCATTCATTCATTCTTTCTCCCTCCTTCAAACACAAAAATTGAGAAATCAACCAAAACTAAAATGTTCCACTTGTATGATGAAGTTCCTACAACCCAGACGACATTCACCAAAGTAAAATGAAATAGTTTATTAAATTGATGTTATTTCATAAGCTTGTTTTTACAAATGTTATGCTGTTAATCCGATATTATTAGAATAATGTCAAAGCAGACGTTCTCATATGTTGAATATTGTTACAGTATAAACACAACAAAGGATAACTCAAAAATATATTATTTGCGCAACAATAGAAGCGTGTTTAGCCGAAATCAATCACGTTGCCAATATTGAACTCTATTCAAACTTTTAAAAATAATTCAAAAGAAAAGGAAACGTCTTCTAGTTAACTTGCAGGTAATACATTTACGGGAAAACATTTTAAACAGATTAAACATGTTTTAATGATAGAAGACAACGATTATGTAAAACATTAATTATCGACTGTCTTATAAGATCATTAAAAGGAATATAGATAATTGATGAATATTTGAAAAAGAAAACATCCTTTTGTGATGAAGTTATTTACACAAATATTCTTTTATACTGTTATATAAAGTGGCGTGTATATCATAACGGTTATCGTCATTGGAAGAGGAATCAATGAATCGAATTCAAATCTTGAAAAAATATGTTGGTGTTTCATTTTGTACTGAATTCCATGGAAAAATCATGATTCCTTATGTTCTCCCTCATCAGCTTTGGGTAATAGTTGGATCAACTCTGTTTTTTAGCCTTTGTTAAGCAACTAGGCTCGGACAAGTCAGCTTAAAAACTGACCTTGCCACACTCTCTTCTTTACGGAGGGGTTCGGTATATAGACAATATTTCATAAACTTACACATCACCTTGCATTTTATCTTACTATATTATTTTACATTAGTACATGAATCATATCCACATCTTAGTCCGTCATTTCTTGTACCTGAGTCCTTTTTATAGAACCCATAGGATAATATTAATATTCATGCATAAATCAGATCAGTATTACTATGTGTAATGATTTGAGGTATTGTTACCTTATTAATAAGAAGTCAGTGGGATTGGGTTGTTGAATACAGCGACTGCGGAGAGTAAAGCCCCCTCACTCATCATCGAGTGTCCTGTATGACACTAATCCATCTAATGGAGCTTCTTAGGATGGTGAATACCCCTTCATTGGCATTACTCTCAGGTCCACTCTGACCCGGAGATATCACCTGTTAGGGTTCTATCTATGGATCAAAAAGAAGTATTTGACATTTAAACTGTCTATAAATAAATGACTTACGTTGAATTGAATTGTTAGAAATAAAACACTTTGACTTTGTGTAAACAAATGATTGCCTAATTAAATCGTTAGTGATGCATACCAATACTTGGAACCATTTAACTGAGTGCAAACAAATGAATAATGCTGAACAGAATTATTTGTTTTAAATAACAATAATTTAAAAACCTTAAATTTGAGCCGGAATTAAATTATTGTTATTTCATAGTAATACTTGGAACCATTTGCTTATGTACAAATAAAAGAATGGCGTTGAATAGAATCACAGGCGTTAGATAGCAAAATTTTTAACTGTCAGCAAACAAATGATGAATCGTAAATAGAATTATTCGTGTAAGACTGAAATACAATACGTAAAACATTTAAGTGGGCATCAAACAACAAAAGAAAAGAAAAAGAACTGATGCACATTAAAAAAAAGTCTTATCAACAAAATGTGTTTAAAAATCATTTATATTTAGTATATTCGTATAAAGAGGATTTGCAAAAAATAAACAACAATCTTGATATCCCATAAAACCAGACCCAACCCAACCCAACCAATTATAAAGTTCGTGACTGTAGTCGAGGGGGACCCGAAGGCTCCCTTTTTAATAGCTACTACACCGATGTGTCGGGGAGGGCACTACTCCATTCCCAGGATTGCTCCATTTTATCCTTGATCCTTACTTTATAGTAAGCATGGCGACATCATTTTTGAGTCTTTGGTATGACTCGACCTGGGATTGAACCCTAGTCTCCTGGACCATTGGTGAACACTCTACTTACTCATAATGGGCATTAATCATATGCGGCAACCATTATTATATTTTTGGCGTATATGGATTGCGTAAGTTAATATTAATATCAATACAAAACTCACACACACACACACACACACACACACACACACACACACTTATATATATATATATATATATATATATAATTAACTTTTGTAGAATGATCAGTACGTTAAAGTTTCAATTTTTACATATGAGTGATTCATTATTTTCTAACATTAATTTAATAAGAGTTATGATAATTTTTCTAGCATAAATCCTAATTAACTATGATAGAAACATGTACATTACGATTTTTTAGACATTTCTGAATTATAATGACGTATGAATTATTATATATAACATTCCTTTTTCGACAATTTTTCTCTTACTTTCAATTTTTTTACTTTGCATTAAGAGACATTAATGATTTTATACACTACTTCGGAAATAATCAAATTTCGACTATTACTTAATTCATATACGCATATCTATGATATCATATTGTATTCTATCCCATTATACTATATTATACGACACTTGATAAAAAATTTTATTCGTAACTTATAACATAATTTTTTTCCATAATTTTTTGTGTCAATAAACAGTCAAAAATATTTACTGAATTCCTATTTTGTGTACTATAAATAATACTAACGGACTATATCGATAGAATGTGTTGAAATTTATGAACACGTATTACCATTAAAGGCAAGTAAGACATACTGGGTAACTTTGGAGGAATGAAGACGAAATTACGAGCGACCTCTTCTTTTAGACTCCTACGCATTGATACGGAAGTGTTAGCCGACCAGCAAAAACTTACATTCAACCACTCTGTTCAGACTTAGATACCGTCATGAGGAGTTAGGAAATGCTCTTGCCGTTAGGGATGAATGGCGAATGAGGATCAAGGGAATATGTGCTTTTGTCATGTCTTGACTTATAAAGTCATCCATGATGATGATGATGATGATGATGAGGCAGTTACGAGTAATTATTTTTATTACCAGTATTTTTTCCATTATTTCATCAGCATTAAGATGTTGATTGATTATTATTCTAATAAATATTTACTGTTTGATATCATATCTACCATTTATATATGCTGTGTGTGTTTCTGTGTTTACCTATTTATATGAAGGATAACGTCAGGAATCTAGTGAAAATTGCCCCCTTTACTGAATTGAAATGAACACATATGAACGCATACGCCCACCCATTTATTCTTTTTCTCCTGTTTATATCTATCTTTACATTTCACACACACACACACACACACACACACACACATATATATATATATATATATATATATATATATATATATATAGAGGGATATGTATTCCTACAGATGGTACGCTTTGAAAGTCTTCTAAAATTTTGGCTAAATTAACCCTCCAGCAGATGTTGTTTGCTATCATCTTTCATTTATTTCCTGTTACTGTATCTTTGGGGATTCAGCATCATTCAGATCTCACCATTCTGATATTGATGATAAGGGACAGCTCTCTGCATGCATCTATAACATTGTTTGATCAACAATTACCAGTCAAGCAAGTTTTAACAGGATGCCTTATTGTTTTCCATCGATATTTTTCCACTAAGCCTGAACATAAGGACATAGTCTGCAAATATGTTTATACCTGAAGCTACCAATTCTAACGAGTTTCGCTTTCGGCATTCGAAAATAATTCAAAAGATTTGATTTCCCTCGAGACATCAAAAGCTCTCTGAATAAAAAAAATTCTATTATCCATATAAACGCAAGCTGAAATTTATCCTAAAGGTTGTCTTTCACACTGATAGGCATATTGCATCGTAAAAATCTACTTACTGGAGATTAAAACTAGAAGATCGGTTAAATATTGAGCTTGAAAATGAATTATACGCAGGATAAATTCGTTTGTTAACGTTTGATTGTTTCTATAAAATCTAAACTGAGACATCGATGGGTTAAGTCGCCCCAGGACGCAGGCAAATCGGAAGAAATAGGAGATGGTTTTGGAAAAGATTAAGCAACGTTTTAGTGGGATCGATGCAGAATGTATTATAAGAAAATATAATTCAAATGTACGTACAGAATATACATTTGTAGATTGATAGTTTTCCAGATTAGAGAATTGTAAGTAGGTGAAGACCTATCTGGTTCGTTTTCTGGTTATCATTTTATTTTCCACTGCCTTATATGCACGTTTTATTTTTTTAATTTTTTTCCTGTCTGGTTGCGCATTAACATAGATATATTTCTTCTTTAATGGAGTAAATATCAGTAAATAACAGGAAAAAAAATCAGATGAATTTACTCATTTTTTTGGTATAATTATGGTCTATTGTCAGTAGATTTATCCTTTATGAGTCGGAGAAAAAATGCTTCACAGCAATGCGGTTTATACTGTCACACTGAGAAATTTTAATGACTGCATATTGTATATCTTCTGACAAAATAAATAAGATCTTTTCATTGGATTTTTTTCTTTTCTTTTCTGCTTTTTATAAGGTTGATAAAAATTACCCACTAGATAGAACATGTCTGAAAAGATTTTTTTAAATTTAAAATTTTTTAAATGTTCATTGTTAAATGTATCAACTGGTGATCTTCATTGAA
>OY757905.1:13931177-13968677 GCA_963585895.1 Sepioteuthis lessoniana
AGCCATTACTTCATCAGACCAAGAATACCACTGTATGTCTTCCATTCTAGAAGGAGGTCATAATACTGCAGTAAAGTGGTATTTCTTTCTGTGACCATATCTAATTTTCTCCTGGTGTGAACTTGTCTTCATATCATTTCGTCTTTGTTTCGGGCGAGTTTCATTAAAAGTCTTTCCCACAACGCAATAAAGACCTACACACATCAATTACTGCATTTGATGGTATATAAGGCGCACTTCTTTTTTTTTTTTTGTTTACTGAAAAAAATCTTTTAAAATTCCTCTGCATTATATATACCATATGTAAGTTTAACATTTGCTATAATCGACCGAAGTTAGCTACCAGGCAACTCCTATTAGCTTAGACTTCAGAGTAACTTTCATGTACCTATTGTCATTATCTAAAAAGGGTATTATGCAAATTAAAAATGTTATTATTGTTAATATTCATTATATTAATCCCATCATATTTAATATCAATGCTCTGTTTGACAAATTTTTTTTCTAGATTTGCCCTGCTGAAATTGAGATGCATCTTATACACCCGTGCGTCTTATATGCCATCAGATAATGTAATTCGTTTGTTTTCTTTATGGTAGTGGCATATCAAGCTTCTCTGATTATTTAATGCTCAATCCATGTTCATACAAAAAAAAAGTAGTGGTAATATTTACCCATTGCTAAGAGCTGTTGAAGAAGTTCATAATTTTATAAAGGGAATTAGTCCAAATGTGAACGTTATTGAGCGACTGGAATTCGAATTCGCTCACTGCGATGTCACTTATCTACAACAGATCTGAGCAGACATAGGATACAGTTTAGAGGAGTTACCAGGAGTGATGAATGATAGGGAAGGATGGGAAGAGAGAGTCTGGGAAATACATGCTTACAGCACAACTTGATGATGATGATAAAAGTTTACATGATTACATAAACAGAATCAAACAGTGAAATAAACATGTTGGTCCAAACTTGGTGTGCACGGTACGAATTTAAATCAAATTTAAACACAGACTATTTGTTGAAGTTATTGATTAAATTTCTGAAGATTCTTTATAAGAAATGACCCATTCGTACATACCTTTCATAGCGTATGCGTGAGAAGCATTGATGATGAACAGAATTTTTTTAAAAAGTCACCATTGTTTGGCACACGTTCAGGTATATGGGAAATCAATTAAAAATATATCTCACTAGTAATTGTCTGCTATCCTTACCCGCTAACCTCTAGTAGATACTGGTAAAAGCTTAACAGAACTTAGACCAGAGCAACAGATATTTAGTGAGCATCGAACCCACAAATCAGCAATAATTTATTTGCAATAGAAGTTCACAAACAACTTCCCTGTAGACGAGTTTTGATTATATTAAAAGTGATTTGTTTCATTTAGTGTCAACACAAGCTCTGTAGATAGATATTTGCTTCTGTACTGGAATAAATATATACGTTAGCGTTGTGGATAACATACAAACGTAGTATATAGATCAAATAGAAAAGAACAAACTGACAGGAACAATTTACTTAACTGAGATATATATATATATATATATATATATATATATATATATATATATATATATATATATATATATATATATATATATATACACTTATTGCAGTAAATTACTTGATGTTAGAATTCTGAAGTGAGATCAGTTTAAAGAAAACGTGAGCTTTATATATATATATATATATATAAAGCTCTGCGTTTTCTTTTAGAATTCTAACATTGAATAATTTACTGCATTCAGTGGAGATTTATATTACAAGCATTTGCAACTCTAAATATCCAATATTATTTTTTAGATGGAAGTGTTAGCAAAACTAATACTTAAATATGTTTGTTTATCTAACACTGTATTTTTGTTTTTCTACATTCTAACTTTTGTCTCTTAACTGCAATGCATCCGAATCATCGTCAGTTTGACATAAATCAAAATATCAAAGTATTTATAACACACACACACACACACACACACACACACACACACATATATATATATATATATATATATATATATATATATATAACAAAATAAATTTGCAGTATATATTCCTAATTTAGTTAAGATATGAAGGCTTTTAAAAATACTATTGTTATAGTTACCAGATGATTTTTTCAGAGTTGATATATTTTATTTTTATCTTTCCTTATCTGGATAGTATAATTTCTGCAGACATGTCCTTAGTGAATAATTTTTCTCACTCTAAATGAACGACCGAATCTGACTGTTAATCAAAGACAATAAACGCTTATTAGATTAAGTAAAATAATTTATCTCAAATATTTAACAACAAGTTTTTAAAAAATAACATTTGAATTAACCTGTTATATCCATAGAAGATACTATTGTTGTGAGACCGAAACTTACCTGCATCATGGACTCTTCCGGCACCATATTACAAGCGTAGTAATATCCTAATACTGTTAGTAGTAGCAGCAATAGTACAAGAGTACAATAAGTACGACTACCAATATCAGATACTATCCTTTGTAACTTTTGTTAATATATCGTTCCTACCTCTAAACCGTGTTCTGTGTTTTCCTTCTGTGTACCGACTTTGGGTCCACATCAAAATTTGCTGATCCTTTCACCATAACGACGATTTACAATTTGCTATGACAACTATTGCTGTTTTGAGAAGATCTTATCGTGACGAAGGGAACAAAATGGGGCCGGTGAGTTGCAAGCCGGGAAAACGCAGTTTACCTTTCATTTTGATCTAATACACTTAAGAAAGACATGAATCCTTTTTCTCTTTCTTCTGGTTACGGACAAATATTAGGGCAAACTAAGATTTTTTTCTTTTTAAACCTTGGAAGGGCAGAGCATCTAGAAGGAAAATCTGAATTCAAAACTGATATATTTCACTTAAAAAGGATGTCCTTATTTTGTAACCTGATCGTGATGGAGGGTTAGGATACGTACATACATGAATACACATATACGTATCTACTTATGCTATCTACCCTCGACAATGGTGAATATTTAATCATATATCAAAAAAATTAAAGACATTATTTCTCATAGCTTTGCTTTCGAATTATTATCAATGCGCAACTGAATGACAAGACACTTGTTCCTTAGGTCAGAAAGTTCCAAAAGGATTGTTATTATGATTCAAAATACGCACAAGTGTTGGTGCTATGTGCTTAGTATAAAAGAACATTGCTTTGCAGAACCCCTTCTTTTTTCGTGAAAAGTTAACTGAGAGGAATTGAAGGATATGTCACAGAGGACATAGAGAGGATTAGAAATACAACTTTAGGTATTCACCAGGATCGACTTTCTCCTGGGGAAAACAAAATATATCGACTGAAATAAAATCCCAACAACCAACCAACCAACCAACTAACCTATCTATGGTTAGAATATATATGATTGCAAATTATTTGTATTAAATAGGAATAATTGATATCAAGTAATCGTGTGAAAAGCGTTTTAAGGAACCAAACAAAAGTGTTCATATAAACGTACAATTGTTGTTTTTTGGGCGTTTTATAGCATATAAACACTTGTGGGTTATATGATGCCAAACTGTTTATATATATATATATATATGTGTGTGTGCATGTAGATGACAATATATATATATATATATATATATATGTATGTGCATGACAATATGTATATGCTCCCTTACCCCCGTAAGGTTGAGCTCTCTAGCGAATGAAGTAATCGCGTTGCCATTAGCGAAAATGCAAGGCTCTTCATATGAATTGAGCTCTCGGTAGCCTATATATGTAAACAATAGTAATTGTGATTCATAACCGTTTAAAATTTACTTCGTTTCTGCAGGTTTCCTCGTGGCTGCGAGGTAGAGTCTTGGATTGGCGTTTGGCCCAACCGGGTTTCGGTCCCAGCTACGGGAATCTAATATGTCTAGCCACACTCATGAGTTCTGATAGAACGAAAGAGTTCTGTCTGTGGGTGACTATATATATATTCCATATAAAAGAAAAAAAAGTTTTAAAAGTCATTTAGATTGATGTTATATATATTTAAGTACACGCACGCACACACACACACACACACATACATATATATATATATATATCTATATATATATAACTGTGTGTATGTGTTATTTGTAAGCGAACGGAGATTTGTTTATAGGTATCATTGCTTTTAAACGAGCCAGAAATCCTAAATTTGCTGTTAAATGGTATCAAGTATTCGTTGGTTGTTTATGTTTAAGGGCATATCAAAACATGTGGGATATTTAATACTGAATCTAGTTTATACATATATATTGTAAGTAAGGTTTTTTGGGGGAAAACATGATAGTTAATGCTTTTTTAACGAGCTAGATCTTATTTGTTTGCACACAATTAAATGGTTTCAGGTTTTGATATTTATTGGTTGCAAACAGTTAAATCCATTCAATTTTTTACTATTTATTATTTGCACTGAGTTAGCATTGATATTGAGCACTAACTTATTTTTTGTCGAGTATTCCTCTCTATTTGTATATTTATTATTCGTTTGCGCAGATTTAAATGCTTTCAGGTATTGCTGTCTTACATTAATGATTTTATTTGCACACAGTTAAAAATGGTTCCAAGTGATTTTCTTTAACATTAATAATTCTTTTCAACATTATTCATTCGATTACACGCTGTTGAATTTTCACAACTATCGCTATGTAATACTAATAAATCAATTTAACGTAAGTCACTTTTTTACTCAGTGAAATGGTTTCAAATATAAAGATGATTCAATATTTCTATTTCACCAATAGCTGAGACCCTAACAGATATAAATTACCAGTCCAGGTCAGAGTGGACCTGAGAATAAGAGCAATAAATAGATTGTAAACAATCCCCAAAACTGCTGTGCTCAAGCCTTAGCACTACATTGTTTAATGTCATAAATAGGATACTCGTTTCGGGCGGTAGATTTTACTCCAGTTTAGAGATTCAATTATCGTATTCTTCTGGATCAGCCGACTAGGCTCCAAATAATGTATGCAATTCCCTAATTTTTAAGCTTAAAATAGCCGCAGGTAAATTGACATGCCGTTTAAATAAACCAAACAAATAATTCAAGAGCTAGCCATTGAGTTTATGAAGAAAAGCTGCAACACTTTGAGACTCAATGTCTACCATTTGGCTCTGTAACATATGTGAAAACACCTGCTAAATCGACGATGGGGAAGCAGATACATGATGATTGCTTTCAAAACAAAAAGTCCAGACTAAATAACAAAAGAAACGAAAATAATTTTACGTAAATTATTATAACATTCGATGGATAAATCTTTAAATTTGACTTTTCCAAAATTAATATTTCTCTAATTATTTTGATTCATTCATACCATGGAAAATATGATTTGAGGCGGTTTTGAATGAATACATTAATTATCCACTAATAAGAGCTTTTATTAATTATACTACATCTATACATTTCAATTGCATTACAAAAAATGGAAGAAAAGTTGACGTCACCAATGCGGAAATGCTGGATTTAAATTAGTGGTATAATGGCAAGTTTAAATACTGATTACGTTAAGGTGATGTAATTTTCCTAATTTGAAATGAGGAGAGAATGATGGATCTCATAATTGTAGAAAATGGAGTATGGAGTTCTCTCAAATTTGAAAATGTTTAATAAACACATTGTATTAATTTTGCAATCTAAAAAATGATAATAATAATAATAAATCACATAGCATGAAAACAGACCCACACACACACACACACACACACACACACATATATATATATATATATATATATATATATATATATATACGAAGAGAATGCAGGATAATATCACACGTGGTGTCGCGTCTTTATGCAAATGAAACCATTTAATGCCAGTAGACCATAATCGAAATATTCCAAGTTGATTTTCAAAATAACTTATCCTTTAACTCATCAGATTAATTTTCATTCTAAAATTTACTCATATATATATATATATATATATATATATATATATATGTATATGTATGCGTTTGTGCGTGTGGGAATACATGATTCTATCAGTCTGTTTGGGCGTAAGTCTTTATATCTGCGTCAGTCTGGCTGTGTGTGTGTGTGTGTGTGTGTGAGTGTGTGCGCGCGCGTGCGCGTTCGCTAATGTGCCTGAATTTTCGAGCGATTTTATTATGTAAATTTTGTGTATTTACATAGTGGCTCTGAGACGTATGTTCTCAACAATAACTGAACAAAAATTGTCTTTTCTACAAGATTATTAAACTAACAATAAATCTGTCTATTTATCTGGTATTTGTCTATTAGACTTTTACGTAGTTTCTGAATAATAGTGCTCCTCCACTCAATGAGTTGGCCTTCATATAATTGTTTAATAAAACGTGTAGTAAAATTTTAAACAAAAAAAATAATAAGTGATTTTGAGCTCATGAATTTATTTTGATAACAAATTATATTTTGCATTTTTTTTTATATATTTCTATATTATCTTAACTATTTTACAAGCATATTTACATTTCTTCAGATTAGACAAAGTTCACAATTCGTATCAGTTGGTTTAGCCAAACAAAGATACATGTCTTCTTAGATTCAGAATTTTTACTTCAAATAATAGAATAATTAACATATCACTCGGGAGATGACATACCGGCATCCCTGAAATCCGAAGACATTTATCATTTTGTGACTTTGTACAAGAAATAAGTTACGTTGGTTTGGAAATGAAATCAGTAAGCTTCATGTTCTATGTATAATAAACTAGATATATCAATGACATTTCTATTTAAATATTTGTAAATGTATAATCTAAATTCATACCTTATTGACAGCTTCTTTTTCATGATACAGGGTTAATTCACGTTAGATTCACAAGTAAAATATTTTAAAAATTTACCATGAATCTAATTGAGGAAGCAAAGCTGAGATTTATTTACAAGACTGCATAAACTGCCAAAAGTAATACATTGAAAAGTGAAAATGACAATTGTACTTTAAATAATAAGAGAAACAGAATCAAATCAATGAATTCCTGTAAACTAATACTCGAAAGAAAATATTTCTACCCAAATAGTCATGATTTCAGCAGAGATAAAGTTTCACCATAACAGAAAAAAATAATAAAAAACAAATTGAATAATATTGCGAAGTAAATCGAATCACGATGATATATGAATAAAGTATCTGTAAACACTGACCCCGAATGGATGTAGCATCAAACTAAATGGTACTGCTTTAGAAGGGACGGATTCGAGGCGACTCATAAGCATCCTCATCTCATGTTTAACATACACCACCAAATTGAAGATCTCATTGACAGATGATCTAACAACAGATATATAAAGGTCAGTCGAAGAAATTTAGATTGATGAAAATAATTTTCCCTCATCAAATGGACATTATACGTCCCTTGTGCATTTTTGGTTGCTTCTCTCATAACGTATCAATTCTATACAAAAAACATCTGTAGAATCTATAAAAAATAGAAAAATTCACTTGACGAAGAACTAAGGTCGAAACTAAATGAGAATTATCGAAAAGTTAAGAATACCAAAGAAATGTTTATCTTTTCATATTTGGCCATCTCTCTCTCTATATATATATATACATATATATATATATATATATATATATATATATATATATATATATATATATAAATTCTTTATATATGCTTCGTTAAGTATGTCACAAGACTTAACCGTTCAAGTTTGTTATTTGATGCTGAACAATAAAATGCTCTATGAATCAACGTTGCTAAAATCAAACCTGTTTTTTTTTCCTCAAATTGTTGTTTAAACATGTGTTGATCACAATCATTGATATAAGCTTTACATTGTGTCTGAAATACGGTGAGCATTATGGATCTTAAGATATATCGAACGTATCGCAATACACTCAGCTCTCAACGATGCACTGATGTGAACTTCACCATACCGTTTTTAAACATTATTCGTATCATTACAATTTACTACGATTTATCCTGAGTAATTAGCATCTGATGAAAATGTTCATTTAAAATTACAACCTTCCCTCCTCAACCACATAATTTAATGGATTTCAAACAGAACACTACAAATTATGATATGATAAAGATCAAAGATAACCATAAATGAAACGGTAAAGTTTTCTTTCATTTCATCGATATATTTCGATCATTATTGGCAACAGCTCACCAAGATGAAAAACCTAATGAGAAGTCTGAATAAACCATACTTATCCTTTATCTTTTTGCTATATATTATTATTTTTATTATTATATATTCCTTTAGGATTTTTCACGTTAGCGTCAGCTGATGGTTTTTCACTGGAGTTTAAGTGATAGCAAGTCTCCTCAAGTCTCCAGGACTCTTCTCAGTATTCTGGCCCTCTTTAATAATGCTGTCGTTTGGATGGTCTCCACTCATTCGCCGACTTCCACACTCTCCAAGCCCTTTCATAATCCTTAGTTACAGTGCCAAAAGCACCAATCACAATTGGCAAAATCGTCACCTTTATGTTCCATAATTTTTTCAATTCCCTAGCAAGGTCGAGGGATTAATCCTTCTTTTTACATTCTTTCAGTTTTTTTTTTGTTTTTTTGTGGTCAGCCGGGACAGCAAAGTCGACAATTTTGCCAGTTCTCTTTTTTGTTGTTGAGTATTATTTGGTCTAGTCTTTTGGCCGAGATTAGATGATCCGTCTGTGTGTCGAAGTCCCATAGGAGTTTATGTGTGTTATTTTCTAGGACAGGTGCAGGATGGTGCATATACCGTCTTTCCGTATGGTCAAATTTAAATTTTTTGCACATCTCCCAGTGGATCACCTTGTCCCCCCAGTCATGTCTTGTCTTATATTCCTTCTGCGCTAATTTGCTGCACTGGCTTATTATGTTATTGATGGTTTCACCTCTGTCACCTCATAGCCAACATTTGCTATTTTGTTGCGTCATCTATTCTCGCTTTGATATGTTGGTTCTTACAGCGTTGTTTTGTGTTGCTAATAAGAGAGTTTCCGTTACTCTCTTAAAGTTTCCTTTTCTTAGCCGTGTCCAGGTTTTCTAGCTTGAGATGTTTTTTCTTAGTCGTTTAAAACGCCCATGGAGTTGTTTTCCCTCCCATTCGTGTTTCCTAGTTATTGTCATTCTGTTGTCCATCGTGTTATCAGGATCGTTTCTGATGGCCGTAATCAGTCCTCCATCGTGTTTTTGTATATAGTCTTCGAGTGGTTGTATCGATGCCTCAACGCTGTCTTCACTGCTGGCAAGTCCTCTTCCTTCCTCTTTTCTAGATACATATAGTCTGCCAACGTCGTCTCTGGGATGTAATACCTTATGCATGGTCATAAGTTTTCTTGTTCTTTAACGAGGGGTACAGCCAAGGTATTTATTACTTTGATAAGGTTTCGGTTTAAGTGTTTTGTCTCTAGTAGTTTTCTAGTTTCCTGAGGTATTCTTTTTGAACTTTGTTTTTCACTATTAAAACAATTTTTGCAGTTCATCTAAAATTGAATGAAAGGAAAATATCTTAATCAAATGCTCAACATTGTATTCAGCAAGCTGTTTTAACGAGTCAAAGAACAAAAACATTTTAATTTTATTTTACTCATGCACAGAAGATCGGGAGCTTAATACCATTTGAAACTTCAACTGAAGAAAGGCATATATATATATATATATATATATATATATATATATATATATATATATATATGGGGGAGTATATGTGTGTGTAGTTGGGCAGCTGTCTTTCATGTAAGCACGTTTAATTAAATGATAAAGACTCTTTTTGTCAATATAATTTTATTAAGATCCTTTCAAGTTTCCTGATAAGTGTCTTGGAACTAGTGGATGAATTTAACAAAATTGTTTCGAGCGCTTTCGGACCATTTATTGGCCATTATCAAGGATTGCTTCCTTGTATAAAAAGTGTTTTGTTTCGAGGTGAGCTGCAGGATCATGTATTTTAAAATATGTGTACTTGACCAGCAGTCTTCCATTTAAGCATCTTAGATTAAATAATAAAGACACATGTTGTCTCTCCCCCCCCTCTCTCTATATATATATATATGCTTGTATGCGAGTGCATGTGTGTGTGTGTCAATTTCAAAATTCATAAGCTAACTTAGAAATGTTCATGGAATGTGGCATATGAGGATTTTTTGCAAAATCCCCCCGCCTTGCGTACTCTTGGTCAAAAAAGTAATGAACATCAGATATTAAATTCTTAGCATTGTAACTTTTTAAAACCTCAACCTCTTATATATATATATATATATATATATATATATATATATATATATATATATATATAATTGTGTTTGTGTGTGTGTTCCACTATTAATATACAGAGTCCTCTTGTTATTTTGTGATATAATGCTAACTGTAAGGGATAGTGCTTCATGATTATTTTTTAATCCCTCGATTACAAAGTATTGTCAATTGATTCAGAAAAAAATTCAAATCTGATTTATCAAAAGAAATAGGCTTTTTGCGTCGCCGTCAGTTTTGCCGGCATTTCAATCACCTAACATGTTTTAATAGGCTGTTTCTAGAAGTCCATTTGTATTTATATCTTACGAATATTGAGTGCAAGATTCAACACGTCACTAATAAGGATAATATAATCAGTGATCATAAAACGTAAATACAATTACAATTGTAAAGAAATATACACCGACATGCTTACATACACTAATGTAACCGCACCTTCAATCTTTCCTTTTTTTCAAATTTGCTGTAAAGATAAAAGGTTGTTATTATTATTTCCCATTTTATTCATGAATTTTCAATTCTTTTTTCTCTTGTAAGATGTAAATATCATTCAATATGGATAAACAATCTTTTTAATGAGTACGATGATAGAAAACACGCGTGAAACTAACAGTTACTCACCAAGTTCTATCATGTTTTTTCAAACAGGCTTTTAAATTGATTTTAGATAAGTTTTAATAAAGCTTTTAAGAAATCATCTTTCTTACACGCACATATCAAGCTTATATATATATATATATATATATATATATATATATATATATATATATATATATATATATGAGGGGGTATATTTTGACGTCGCATTGGGAAACAAACTTTTAAGGGAATTTCCGTTTTTAACATAAATTTAATAATGCTTGGTGAGTTTTTTGATGGAGAGACGTAACTGTTAGAACAAGAAAAAATAGAATAGAAAAAAGGAATTTTTGAGAGTTCAAAGATTTGTGTTTTTCGCTTGTCTGTATTCCATCATACTATCTGTCCACTTTTACGTCAACAGGAAAATAATCTCTCTCTCTCTCTCTCTCCTTCTCTCTCTCTCCCTCTATCTATCTATCTATCTATCTATCTATCTATCCATAAATATAACTTATTATAACCCGTCTATTGCACTAGAAAGACCTATGATAAAGTCATATTCTTACATGTTGGCAGATTGTGACGAGAAGCAATACTTATATTTTTCTAGAACTAATTCTGATTGAATGAACTAGTCATCTTACAAACAAATCTAATCCTAGACGAAACCTTACTAGTGACATACGCTTGGCCGATAACATTAATCTTTACTATATGTGAGAAGCTTAACCTGCTCCTGAGGAATTAGAAAGTCCTTCACAAAATGAGGCATGAAAATAAATGCTAAAAAATGCAAGATAATCTCTGATGTTAACGATAACATAACTGTGATTAACAAATGAAGAAAAGGTCAGTGAAGTCATATTCTTCGGGATCAGGGGGACCAGGATACTCATGAGATATAAAAAGGATAGTTCTAGCTTGTTCAGTTTTTGATAGGGTGAAGCAAAAAAAAAGTAACTGACTTTTCAAAAGTTGATGAGAGCCATCTACACTATGCACCTATGGTCTCATAAACATATATACATTTTTCAGAAACACCGCAGGATGCGTCACAAACTTAGTTTAACAGGACTGAATTCAGATTTTTCTTTTTATTGTTTGTCATGCTGCCTTTTTGTTTACCCATAGCTGACGAGAGAATAGTTAGATGCATACTTTTTAGGGTGTTATTACTCTAAACGATACTGAACCCCTGAACGATTCTGCTTGCATTTCATTATATGAAACAGTATCGTTCAGGGTTTCAATTCGGGTTACTGTGCCTTTTCTTAAAACAGTAACCATTACTCCACGACCATGTCCATAAATAAACACATATGCTCTCATAATCGAGATCAACCAGTCTACATCATTGTTGAGATGGACCAGAGTCCCGAATACCTGAAGAGGCAGTAATTCAGATTCCCCTAAAAGACCACCAATTAACGCTAGTGTAAATTACTTGCAATAATAATTAAAATTATATACCTCCCTAGAGAACGGAAAAGAACTATGAAACATGAAAGTGATACCAATAGTGATTGGTGCTCATGGTATAGTCATCAACGGATAGGTATCTACTGAAATACATATCGGATGTATAAATTCTTGATTTAATAAAATAATTGACATACATAATGGAAATGTTCATGGCTAGATCCGAATTAGATAACTTTTTTTACTTCATTGTTTTTATACGCATGCCGCAGCGTAAAAAGAAATTTGAAGGTTTTAGAGATTTATAGATGAACAAGGTCATTAAGATCTACTTTTCATTCATTTTAGTAATAGTCCTTTCAGCTAGTCTTGTAAAATACACATATTGTATTTCTGAAGAGGATTAAGACGCCTCCAAGTGATTGTCCTGGATGTGATGCTAAGAAATCTAATGGTGAGGCTCCAGCTATAAAGCTTTGAGTAATATGAAGTACATGGTGACCCCAAAAAACAGAGCCCATATATTTTGTAGAATTAATAATGGGTTCTGTTTTTTTTTTTTTTTTTTTTTTTGTAAGTATGTACGTCTTTATTGCTATTACACCTAGGCCTACCCTAAACTGGAGTGGTAACACTAGAAAGGGTCCTATTTATGGGTCAAATAGCACTGTTTGTCATTTAAATTGTGTGCAAACAAATGTCTTTCGTAAAAAAAATTTGTTAGCGATGCGTTGGTCAACTGTAAGAAGCTGGTAAAAAGAGGGATGTGGCCAATAATTGAATATGTAAAATACTTCTCGTTAATGCTGATAATATGCTGAAAGTTTGAAAGTTATTCACAAACATATATTACAACATATCTATCTATCTATCTATATATATATTTACGTGGTTTATTCAATAATTTCCAGACTTTTCTTTACGGGCATTTACAATACACATAGACTCTTGAAAATTCAATATGTTATAGCTATCTACCTTATGAGATGACCGACCAATTTTTATGATTGCAGCTTCAAATGAACAGCTACAGCAGCAATTGGAATACACTCTACTAATACGTGATTGTCATAGCTGTTGAATTTCAAAAATGCAATTTGGACGTGAGGACATTTTAGAAGAACGATATGCAATGATGTTCTGTTCTAAACTTGGAAAAAATGCCACAGAAAACTATGGAATACTTCAGACTGCTTTTGGATCATCTTGCATGAATTGAGCATCAATTTTTGAATTGCATAAGAAATTCAAGGAAGGCAGGGAGTCTGTGAGGGATGATGAGAGTTGGTGGAGGAGTAAGGAAGTCAATAAACCAGAGTTTATTAGCCAAAGGGTTACGGTTAGGGTTAGGGTTACTATGTTGTGGTTTTAAGGGGGTTCAGGAAGATATTATGTCGGAAGAGGCCAGCACACTTCAAATCGGGTCAGTGGCATTTCCATTAGGACAATACACCAATCCACAACACCATCCTTGTCACAGACTATTTGATTAAGATCGGCATCAACACAGTTCCTCAGCCTCCCTATAGTGCAGACCTTGCTCCCTGTAACTTTTGGTTCTTCCCTAAGCTCAGTGACTGTCGTTATGAAGCAATTGAGGAGATAAAAGTGGCTGTGACGAAGGTCATTGACACGCTCACACAAGAGGACTTCCATGGGGCCTTGGAGAAGTTGTTGGAACTTACAACAAGTGCATTGCAGCCGGAGGAGATTACTTCGAAGATTACGAGAGTCTCATGTGTGTACTATCGATAAAAGTGCTCATACGAAAAAAGTCTTGAAACTTATTTAATGATTCTCGTATATATTTATATATATGTATATCTGTATGTGACTACTTATGTATATATTTTTTGCCATTACTATCTTAAAACCTCACATTATCGATACTGTGGTGATTCGATATGTAGTCGACGGTTTTTTCCTTAATAAATATTTTTCATACTTGGAAATACTGAGGCATTGGTTTTCATTTTCATACATGAATCACAGTAAAAAATTAACATACTAAAAATGCTTTCTGCGTTAAATTCCGACCATATATATATATATATATATATATATATGTATAATTTCCCAAAGTTCTCTCTTGCCACAAGATTATGTCATCCATTGCTCTCTGCAGGTCTTCCAGGCTACACACTGTGTCCTTACTGAGCTTTTGAAGTGGTACACTGGAGAACATCGCTTATGAGTTCGTCCTTGCTCTTCCAGCTGAGTCCGGCAGGTCTTGTTCGTCTAATTTAGATGGTGTTAGAAATAGGTGTTAGGTGGCCGTACAGCTGCTATTTTGTGGGATGTTGCTTCCAGGATTTCCTTGATATAGCTTGTAGCATTTTTGTGAAATTGCCGTCGAGGTTTTTATCGATACACATTGTCAGCATCTTAGTGGTGCATTCCTACAGTAGTTTGGACACGATCATCGCTTAGAAAAAATACATTTTATTTTATCGCATAGGTCTGACTTCCTCAGACCAATAGCCTATCAATAGCTGACAATTCCTTCACAAGTTGCGTATTGATGTTATTTTCGGTAAATGAGAAGCTGCTTCCAAGGTAGGTGAACTTGTCCACTATTTTCAGAGATCCACCATTTAGAGTGGAGATATGACCACTTTGATTAAAACACATGTAATCCGTTTTGTTTGCGTTCATATAGAGGCCTATGCTGCCAGCTACCCACTCCAGACCATGCACCACGGATTCTACCTTGGCGGGTTTATTTGCAAGAAGCGCTGTGTCATCAGCGTAATCAGCATCCGTAATAGTTTGTGCAGTGTATCATTTGCTTCTTGCCTTTTCCAGTGTAATGTCATTTTCTTTTATTAAATCTATCCACGTCCCAAGTACGTAGTCTAAGGAGATTATAAACGGGTATGGTCCTTATGTGTCTCCTAGCAGCACAACTGCGACCGAGTCAAAGAAGTTTGTGTGTCCATCGATGAGCGTATATATATATATATATATGAGAGAGAGAGAGAGAGAGAGAGAGAGAGAGAGAGAGAGAGAGAGTGTGTGTGTGTGTGTGTGTGATTTGCATGATATTTTCGTTAAAAACACATCGTATTACTTATTGATAAATGGTAAAATTAATCCTTTTGTGAGAATCATTCTAGACTTGTCATTGAAATCTATCCCGAAATTATCTTGACTTGGACACCGATGAATGCTGCAGGACAGAAATATTGTAGCTTTTGAATCACGAAGTGGAACCAAGGCTGAATATATACATATATATATATACTCGTATGTGTGTGCAAGAGAAAAAGAGAGACAGAGACAGAGAGAGAAAAAGAGAGAGGGAGAGAAAGCCTATGAGAATTTTGACTGAATTTGAGCGATGAAGTTTATTGGTAATTATGATCGATATCTTCAGGTTTAGATAATTTCAAATGCGAAACAATTTTCCCGGTCATCGACGAATAATCTGAAGAATCAAAAATATTCAACAACTTATGGATCCTATAAACCAAATGAATGAATATGCATCGCAGAGTGGAAAAAAAACAACGACGCGCTAACATTTAGTGACGAAGTCTTTTTCTTTTGGCCCATGTTGTCAAGAAAAGAATGTACATAAATATCACCTAATGGAATAGAAACTATGAAAATATGTATTATTTTATAATCGTCAAAAATAAATATTGATAATATTTAACACACTGCACAAAGAATTGGTAGATTAATTATACCTTTGTAAATATTACGCGTGATTACAATCAGATAAAAAATAAACAAAATAATAATTCGACAAAATAAAAAATAAATAAAAACCTGGAGATGGATAAAGTTAAATTAATCTGATTGAAGTAAATATGAGTAAATCTACATATTTCAGTGATCATGCTTGCAAAAAAAAAAATTGATATTCCATTCGAAAGTCTTCTGATTTGGATAAATACGTATCTCCATCAGGTGCATTTGTTCGGCCTTACAATCCTGACAAAAAAAAAAAAAAAGATCAAACTATTTTGGAATGCTGATTTTCAAGAAAGGAGCACTTTTCCCACTGCGGATATCGTGCAATGTAATGTGTTCATTCCATCTTCAATGAACCACGAGACCAGATGTCTAGCCGACAACCAAGTGTCAACTAGGCGAACTCTCGTGGTAGTTCAGAGAAACGTTCACACAACATGCAATCTTTTTGGTGGGGAAATTTGCGGTCAGTATAAATAAACCTAGACACCTGCATGAGAAGAATGCAGCACAAGGTCATTTTTTTGATGGAGTTCAACAGGTTTGAATTCACAATTTTCCTTCTCCTAGACTAGTTTCCATACTGAAATTAAAGTGCCCGGTCTTTTCTACTATTTCCCCATAACTGGAGGGAGAATAGTTATTTTTTTATACCTTTTGCAAGGGTATTAGAGCTTTGTGAAATGTAGTCAGCCTCGTAAAGTATTTGAACTCGTGTCGCCGTGTTTATTTCCAAAGACGGTAACCATTACACCATGGAAACCTCCAAAAGTTGCAATCATTAACCAGCACAAAACAACAAACGATATAAATTTGGGAGTTCAAGAAGTAATTTATTCAAACAAGTAGTTTACGATTTCAATGAATCAAAAATACTACGCCATTTCTTCATGATTTGAAACCGGTCAAAAGGGACTTTATCACACAATATTTCCATTTCCTGCTGTAAACTTGTTGACATCTCTTCATTACGTGTTAATCTCCGTTAACTTTCTTCAAGTCCTCATAGTACGACAATTCACGAATATATGAAAATTTTCAATAAGGTCTCCAATTAAACTGGAGCCAAACATCGTCACGTTTTATGAATATTATGCATATGCACCTCCGATTAAAGAACGTTGTGTGATATCAGAAAATGATGTAATTGTTATCCAGAATAGCTTACCTGGTCGGGTGCATCGTATAATGCAATATTCATTCAAGGTTGCTTTCTGGGTTGATTCTGGTTTACAGCATATAAGCACTTGGAGATTATTTTAAGTCAAATCCTGCTTTTACATACATTATAGATATCATCATCATCATCATCATCATCATCATGTCGCGCCGCCATCAGGATATCCCTGACCCTCTCTCGCCACTTCTCCCTATCATTCATCGCCTCCGGCAGGTCTTCAGGGTTACATCCTGTGTCCTCACATAGTTGCTGTATGTAAGTTCGTGCTGGTCGTCCTGCTTTTGCACATCCATATGTGGGGGTCCACAGGGGTACATCGCTTATGAGCTCGTCCTTGCTTCTCCAGCAGTGTTCCGCGTGTCTGGTTCGTCTAACTTGTATAGTTTTCGTGATGGGGGGCAAGTGTCCATATAGTTGGTGTCCCGTGGGGTGTTGTCGCCAGGACTTGTTCAATACTGCTCTCAACATTCTTGTGTAATTTCCGTTTAGTTTCCTCTCCAGCCGCTTGGTTAGCGTCCATGTGGTGCATCCATATAGCAGTATCGACACAACCACTGCCTAGAAGAAACTGCGTTTCATTTTATCGGTTAGGTCCGACTTCCATATGATCGAGAGCCTATCGATAGCTGTCCATGCCTTCGTCAGTCGTGTGTCGATGTCTTTTTCGGTTGATGAGACGCTACTTCCTAGGTAGGTGAATTTGTCTACTAGTTTCAGATAGGCTCTGTCTACTGTGGCAATGTTGCCTGTTTGGTTGTAACACATATATTCAGTTTTGTTTGCATTGACATGGAGGCCAATGCCAGCTGAGGCTCGTTCCAGACTATGCTGTAGTGTCTCTGCTTGATTAGGCGTATTCGCTAGTAACGCCAAGTCATCAGCGAAGTCGGCGTCCGTGATTGTTTTTGCGGGGTACCTTTTGCTTCTTCTCTTAGTCAGCTCGAAGCCATTTTCTCTGATTTTGTCGATCGAAGTCCTAAGCACATAGTCTAGACAGATGATAAAGAGGTACGGGGCTAGTGTCTCTCCTTGTAGTACTCCTGCAACAATGTCGACGTATTCCGTGTCTCCATCTGGTGAGCGTACTTTCACTTTGGTGTTTCGGTAGAGAATCATTATCGCTGCTACGGTCTCTTTTGGTAGGCCGTATGCTAGTAGGATTTGTTCCATCTTCCCTCTGTGTATGGAATCGAAGGCCTTGGTAAATTCGACAAATAGTAATGTCGCCTGAAGGTTTTTTGCCCGAACGCCTTCAAGGATTCTACGGATGGTCAGTATTTGTGAGGTTGTGGATCTATTTCTCCGGAAGCCATTTTGGTTTTTCCTAAGGATGTTGTCTATTTTGGGTTCTATGCGGTTTCGTAGTAGGGCATTGTAGATTTTGGCTGCTATGGATGTAAGTTTTATCCCTCGGTAGTTCTTGGCTAGTCAGAGGTCGCCTTTTTTAGGGAAAGGAAGGATGCATCCCTTCGTCCATCTTTCTATCCTATTTTGACTATAGACTGCATTGCATTGCCGGAGCAGTATATCGTTGAATTGTCTAGTCTTCCACACTTCTGGGGAGATCTCGTCTAGCCCTGCAGCTTTCCTATTTTTAATTCTTCTGAGAACTGAGTCGAGCTCTTCTTTGGTGAAAGGACCTAGTTTAACGTTTATTGCTTACTAATAATTCTGGTGATCGGTTCATCCGTTATTTCCGGTGGGTTTCCTAGTAGATTTTTGAAATACTGTTCCCACAGTTTTACTCCTTCTTGTTGGCTTGCAGCTTTCAATTTTGCTTTGGCTGTGCTCTTCCTTCTACTTACTTCGTTTATTGTTTACCAGGCTATCCTGGATTGTCTATCTTCCACCGAGTCTCTAATCTTATCTATCTGATTTTGTATGTATTCTGCCTGTTCTTTTAGATATATTCCTGTTAATTGATATTGTGCCTTTTCTAGTTTTCGGGCATTTGTGTTTGTTGGGTTCTTCCGATAGCTTTTGGAGGCACGTTTTTCTCTAACTTCTGACGTTTCCCAAGGGACTCTATATTTAGTTCTAGGTTTTGTTCAAATATACTTTGCTGCCGCCTAAAGGTGTGCTTCTACAAAATTTTCATATTCGTCATTTGGGGTACCTTTTTCTGCCTTCTCTTGTAGTGCTTCGAATTTGTTTCTTAATTCTAATGAATATTTATCTCTGATATCTCTGTTGTTGAGTAGGGCCCAGTCATAGTGCTTGGTTGTCGCTTTACGTGTGGCATTTTTCGTAGGCTTAGTCGTACTTTGGCCGTAACTATTCGATGATCGGAGGACACACCCTCGAAAGAGGAGTATGCCTCGCAATTCATCGCACTGTTTTTCCATTTCCCGTTTATAAGGACGTAGTCTATCTGTGCTTTACTCTTATTCAGGTATGTGCAGGTCCATAATTTCCCCTCCCTTTTTTGAATGTTTGTATTGAGGCATGTTAATCTATTTTCTATCATGAAATCTATTAGATGTTGTCCATTCCTGTTTGACGCATTGTGTAGGCTGTATTTGTTGTTTCTGTTTTTCCCGATTTGTGCATTCATATCTCCGCCAATGACTAGCAGGTTGTGTTTCGGAATGCTAAGTACGAGGGAGGATAGATCTTCGTAGAAGGTGACTATTTCGTTTTCTTCGCTAACATTGGTAGGGATGTAGCAGGAGATAATTGTTGCTTTGGGGTTGCCATTAAACGTTGCGGCCATCATCCTAGGTTGTATTCTCTCAATGCTGTTCAGTGTTTTTAACGCTCTTGGTCCTATAAGCATTCCCACTCCTCCTACCGATGCATTGACAGAGTTTTTCCATGCCAATACAGTCACCAGCATCCATCCATTACCAGTTTCGTGATATTTGATATCTTCGGTGTGCGTGTATCGGTGCTCTTGTATGCAATAAATGATTCATAAACGTAAATTTTTTTTTTTTTAAACTAGCTCGAGAACATTCGTCGCTCACAGTTAAATGGTTTTAAATTGTGCTATCAAACACTAATAGTTATATTTGAACATGGTTAAATGGTTTTAAGTATTGTTATGTAACACTATTATTTCAAGAATTGAGAATGCAAATATATTTTTTTAGATTAATTTGTTTAAAGTTAAACTGTTTCCAGTATTACAGTATTGTTATCTAATAACAGTAATTTCATCTAATATTATCTATTCGTTTTCACACTATTAAATGGTTTAAAGTATTGTTATCTAACACTAATAATAATAAATTAATATAAGCCATTTGTTTTCAAACAGAGAAATTTTTTCAAGCATATCAAATAATTATACAGTTCTATTTGACACGTAGATGAAGGTGGACTTGGTAGTCAATACAATAAAAGGACACTTCGCATTACTAAAGTTCCAGGACTGGAGCCACACCATCACATGAATAAGTTTTATACCCAGGACATTCGTCTAGAGGGGGTCTTAATCCTCTATAGAGATTGTGTTGAATTATTCAATTGCCCCGCCTGCTTGGTTGAATATTCATTTAAAACCTCCACGTAGATGACATTTAGTTAAGATAAATTTATTACTCGCAATTATCGCAGCCGCTGTCACATGAACATTTGTAGACATCATTATCACACACACACACACACACACACACACACACACACACATATATATATATATATATATATATATATATATATATATGCAAATTTCATTAAACATAATAGACATTTTATGTCTACATATTTTCTTCTGGATCCGTTCGAATTCCCGTATTATTTTTATCGTATTCGGGGGAATTGATTTATATTGTACATAGTAGTATGTATGCCTAGTACTTTCTGCCCGATTTTGGGCCATTATCAGGGAAGAATCTATTACAAAAGTAATGTAACTTTTGTTTTAGCAGATTACTAATGTGTAAAGGCGTCTTTGCCGTTGAAGATTATGACGTTTGCTTTTAAATGTAATTCTATAATTAGTGCCAGCAGCTAAAGACATTTAAGAACATTAGCACTGGTTTGAAAATTAATTCTATTAAGTGTTGGTTGCATGTTTCTAATATGTAGTGCTTCGAGAATCTGAAGTTTTTATTCATTATTTTGATGTTCTAATATTGTTGTGTTGTCGGTGAGAATTTTCCGTAGTTATGTTGTTGGGCATGAATGTTTTTTAAATGCTGAGCTATTGAGCTTGTATCAGAAAGGTGCATTGTAAGTATCATCGACGGGGTAGTTGAGGTTAAACCAACATATATATTATTATTATCAGAGATACAATCTCCTAAAGGACATTTAAATTTATATATAACGTTGGTTTTTTGCAGAACTCCAATCGAAAGAGACGGATTATTTCTAATGACTAAATTCGAGGTTTTAAACTTATTATAATATATAAAAGTTTAATTTTTTTATTAGGATCAGTGGGGAGTATGTTTTTGTGAATCAATGTTTTAAATATTTTTTCATCGGATTTATAATTGTAATGCATTTGGTTACGATAAAAAATTTTGATATATGTTTGTTGACTGGATGGAGTAGTACAATGTTCATTTTGTTGGTTTACATTTTTGATCATACATTTAATTTGTTCATCAACAATATAGTTAACTATAATAAACTTTATTGTTGATGAACAAATTAAACCTACACAGTAGTAATATGCTAAAACAAAAGTTACATCACTTTTGTAATAGATCCTCCCCTGATGATTGCCCAAAGTCGGGCAGAAAGTACTAGGGATACATACAACTATGGACAATACATAAATCAATTCCCCCCGAATACGATAAAAGTAATACGGGAATTCAAACGGATCCAGAAGAAAACATGTAGACATAAAATATCTATTACGTTTAATGAAATTTGCATTAACGAAGAAATGCTGCCTAAATATACATATATATATATATATATGTATATATGCATATATATATATATATATATATATATATATATATGTGTGTGTGTGTGTGTGTGTGTGTCTGTGTGTTGGTCTTACCACAACAACTCTTTCAAGACGACTTACGATGAACCTTAATGAATCTAGCTCCATAGTCTAACATCTCAAAATCCATTCCATTCCAAAACCAAATTTCGAAAAATTGTAGTTGAAAACATCACTATAATATAACACGAAATTAATAAGATACGATTACAAATCCGTGAAGCCCTAAATATAAATATAAAAAATAAAATCAATAGAATTAATTTTAAAAATAGCGACAACGTTTTGAAATGCCTTTATTTTTTTTTTTTTATATTCTATATTTCTTGATAATATTCTATTTCCGTAGATAGCGTTCTGTTTTGTTTTTAATTCATCAGAATCTCAGTTTTATCCAGCTCAACGTTTACGTGATTTTGTAATGTTATAAAAAAATTCTTTCAAAAACACTTTAAGAATACTCTTTATACAGGAAAGCAACCACGGATGATGGTCTATGAAAGGTCCAAACGTGCCCGGGAAAATCTTGGTAAATTCATCCACTAATTCCAACGTGAAACCAAGAAACTTATCAGAAAACTTGAAAGGATCTTAATAACATTACATCGACAAAATGTGTCTTTACTATTTAATCCAACATATTTAAACAAAAGACTGCTGCACAACTACACATATTTTAATATATATATGATCCAGCAGTTTAACGCGAAACAAAACGCTTTTTATACATGCAAGCAATCTTTGATGATGCTCAATGAAAGGTCCAAAAGTGCTCGGGACAATTTTGGTAAATTTACCCAACAATGCTAGCCTGATACCAAGACACTTATCAGGAAACTTGAAAGGATCTTAAAGAAATTATATAGACAAAATATATATTTATTATTTAATCACACACACACACACACACACACACACACACATCCAGCAGCCCTGGACTTTAACTAAGTTAAAACTTAAGATAAAAAAAATAATTTTTTTTTTTTTTTATTTTTTTTTTTTTATTACTACCGCGTACACATGGGAAGCAGCATGCTGTACGTGTGAGTCTTGCGGCTTAACGCTCAAGATTGCCAGTTCGATCGGGGAACTACTGCTGCTCATCTATAAGAGTGGCTTCTATAGATGAGAACAAAAACAGCCATCGAAAGATAACCATGACTAGTACTCAAACCAGATCCATAAACCGCATCGCTCTTCGCGCGGGTAAAAAAGGGGCGCGTCCTGCTGAGGTTGGAGCCCTGGCCTCGGTGTTCGAAAAATCAGCTACAGAGCTCAAACACAAACATAAACTACTAAAATGCAAACAAACAATACAGATAGCGACATTTAACGTGAGAACCCTAAATAGAATAGGTCAACTAGCAGAGCTAACTGCATCAGCCGTAGAACATAAGATAGATATAATTTGCATACAAGAGCACCGATACACGCACACCGAAGATATCAAGTATCACGAAACTGGAAATGGATGGATGCTGGTGACTGTGTCGGCATGGAAAAACTCTGTCAATGCATCGGTAGGAGGGGTGGGAATACTTCTAGGACCGAGAGCGTTAAAAACACTGAACAGCATTGAGAGAATACAACCTAGGATGATGGCCGCAACGTTTAATGGCAACCCCAAAGCAACAATTATCTCCTGCTACAGCCCTACCAATGTTAGCGAAGAAAACGAAATAGCCACCTTCTACGAAGATCTATCCTCCCTAGTACGTAGCATTCCCAAACACAACCTGCTAGTCATTGGCGGAGATATGAATGCACAAATCGGGAAAAACAGACACAACAAATACAGCCTACACTACACGTCTAACAGGAATGGACAGCATTTAATAGATTTCATGATAGAAAATAGATTAACCTGCCTCAATACAAACTTTCAAAAAAGGGAGGGGAAATTATGGACCTACACATACGCAAATAAGAGTAAAGCACAGATAGACTACGTCCTTATAAACAGGAAATGGAGAAACAGTGCGATGAATTGCGAGGCATACTCCTCCTTCGAGGGTGTGTCCTCCGATCATCGAATAGTTACGGCCAAAGTACGACTAAGCCTAAGAAAAAACGCCACACGTAAAGCCACGACCAAGCACTATGACTGGGCCCTACTCAACAACAGAGATATTAGAGACAAATATGCATTAGAATTAAGAAACAGATTCGAAGCACTACAAGAGAAGGTAGAAATAGGCACCCCAAATGACGAATATGAAAATTTTGTAGAAGCGCACCTGGAGGCGGCAGAAAAGTGTATTCCAACAAAACCTAGAACTAAATATAGAGTCCCTTGGGAAACGCTAGCGGCTAGAGAAAAACGTGCACTTGTGAAGACTGCCTCCAAAAACTATCAACAGAACCCAACAAATACAAATGCACGAGAACTAGAAAAGGCGCAACATCAATTAACAGGAATATACCTAAAAGAACAGGCAGAATACGTACAAAATCAGATAGATAAGATTAGAGACTCGGTGGAAGATAGGCAATCCAGGATAGCCTGGCAAACAATAAACGAAGTAAGTGGAAGAAAGAGCACAGCCAAAGCAAAATTGAAAGCTGCAAGCCAACAAGAAAGAATAAAACTTTGGGAACAGCATTTCAAAAATCTACTAGGAAACCCACCGGAAATAACGGATGAACCGATCACCAGAATTATTAGTAAGCAATTAGACGTAAAACTAGGTCCTTTCACCAAAGAAGAACTCGACATGGTTCTCAGAAGAATTAAAAATAGGAAAGCGGCGGGGCTAGACGAGATCCCCCCAGAAGTGTGGAAGACGAGACAATTCGACGATATACTGCTCCGGCAATGCAACGCAGTCTATAGTCAAAATAGGATAGAACGATGGACGAAGGGATGCATCCTTCCATTCCCTAAGAAAGGCGACCTCGGACTAGCCAAGAACTACCGAGGGATAACACTTACATCCATAGCAGCCAAAATCTACAATGCCCTACTACGAAACCGCATAGAACCCAAAATGGAAAACATCCTTAGGAAAAACCAAAATGGCTTCCGGAGAAATAGATCCACAACCTCACAAATACTGACCATCCGTAGAATCCTGGAAGGCGTTCGGGCAAAAAACTTACAGGCGACATTACTATTTGTCGACTTTACCAAGGCCTTCGATTCCATACACAGAGGGAAGATGGAGCAAATCCTACTAGCTTACGGCCTACCAAAAGAAACCGTAGCAGCGATAATGATTCTCTACAGAAACACCAAAGTAAAAGTACGTTCACCAGATGGAGACACGGAATACTTCGACATTGTTGCAGGAGTACTACAAGGAGACACACTAGCCCCGTACCTCTTTATCATCTGTCTAGACTATGTGCTTAGGACTTCGATCGACAAAATCAGAGAAAATGGCTTTGAGCTGACTAAGAGAAGAAGCAAAAGGTACCCCGCAAAAACAATCACGGACGCCGACTACGCTGATGACTTGGCGTTACTAGCGAATACGCCTAATCAAGCAGAGACACTACTACATAGTCTGGAACGAGCCTCAGCTGGCATTGGCCTACATGTCAATGCAAACAAAACCGAATATATGTGTTACAACCAAACAGGCAACATTGCCACACTAGACGGAGCCTCTCTGAAACTAGTCGACAAATTCACCTACCTAGGAAGCAGCGTCTCATCAACCGAGAAGGACATCGACACACGACTGACGAAGGCATGGACAGCTATCGATAGGCTCTCGATCATATGGAAGTCGGACCTAACAGATAAAATGAAACGCAGTTTCTTCCAGGCAGCGGTTGTGTCGATACTGCTATATGGATGCACCACATGGACGCTTACGAAGCGGCTGGAGAGGAGGCTGGACGGAAATTACACAAGAATGTTGAGAGCAGTATTGAACAAGTCCTGGCGACAACACCCCACGAGACTCCAACTATACGGACACTTGCCCCCCATCACAAAAACTATACAAGTTCGACGAACCAGACACGCGGGACACTGCTGGAGAAGCAAGGACGAGCTCATAAGCGATGTACTCCTGTGGACCCCCAATCATGGATGTGCAAGTGTGGGACGACCAGCACGAACTTACATACAGCAGCTATGTGAGGACACGGGTTGTAATCCTGAAGACCTGCCGGAGGCGATGAGTGATAGGGAGAAATGGCGAGAGACGGTCAGGGATATCCGCGCAGACGGCGCGACATGATGATGATGATGATATATATATATATATTAGGGTAGGTTGATTTTTCATTTTTTTTTAAATATCAAAAAGAATAATGCCCTGAAAGTTGTGTATATACCTATTAAATACTCATACCAAAAATTAGATCTGAATCTTCAACGGTTTTTTTTCTAAATCTGGCAAGGTAATATTTTCACTAGTTAACAATGAATTCTGTAATTCATTGTCAGAAAAGTCTTGTATGAGTGGTGGCTCACAGACTCCATTTACTGACAAATCAATTAAATCAGTCCAGTGCACAGCTTTAAAGTTGATCATTGGGATCTTTTTAAATCTTTTCTTAATTGGCTTCCCTCTTCTGAAAGAATATAAAAAATAATTTGAATTTAATTTTTAAATGTATTTTGTTCTACTTTAATAATATTTGGTGAAATCAGATGTAATCTTTAAAATGTTTCAATAAATTGGCACAAGTACTTCAACCAGTTTTGTATGAATAAATATTAACTTAACTAATGGCCAAAATTACTTTTATACCTTCTTCTCTAACTAATTTCATCATAACTAAGTTCATCAAATTTCACCGTTGAAAATAAAACATTCTCCGGAAGTAATGCAAAGGCATTATACTGGAGGTTTTTTAATGTAATCCTTTGAACCTCAATTGGTTGTATTCGTATCCTGTCAATCATATTGTAAATATAAATTTGCTGGTGATGGAACTTGTTACTTTTTTTTATATCAAACACGCAAATAGCATAACAATTTACAATAAAATTTATCAAACCCTTTAGTTTGGTTGAAAGAGTCTGTGGATATGCCCCACGAGCCCATAGGCACATGAGCCTGATGGCCTAAGTTAACCACCTTGCCTGGTTTAATGGACCAATTTTCCACGATGCAAATCTAGGGTCCACCTTACCTCTAGAAATACCAACTGTATATTCATAGAGTAGTCTTTGGTCACTACTAAGGCTATCCATATGTTTCATTCCAAAATGAAACTCCAGGGGATTCTCAACAGCTGAAAAAGATTTTGCGGGTAAATTATGGCAATCATTTGCACAAAATTTACCCAATGGACCATTGAATGTAGTGGGGCTTTTTGTGGTGCCATCTAAATGTTTGAATAGAGCTCTAAATGGAAGTTCATTTTGATGTAAGGAGCAACCAATAGTGTGAAGATTTTTTTTCTAAAAGAGTAACAAGTCCATATTCACAGCCTGTATTTGCATTCGTGTTGTCAACAAGGACAACCTTAATAGTGCTTAAACCTTTAAATTTCTCCAAAACACCAGCCATTTGCTCTGCAAGAACGGTACCAATTGTACCAGTATCAGGAAGAACCCTGTGAGTCAAATATATACTCTCATTTGGTGTCTCCTTTGTGATTGTCAAGTGACATTCAGGTCCTTTGGTTTTTTTCAGAATTTTACTTCCATTTTCCTCCACTGATTCATTGTAGTCTAGTGTGTCTTTGTCTGTCCTCCCATCAACTCCTATACAAAAAAGATTCTCCACATTTTCATAGGCATTTGTTTTCACTTTAGCCTTTGTTCTATTTTACATTTCTCTATATAGATATTCTTTATATCTATATAAGGGATAAGAAGACCCATTGCCCTCAATTTCAAGAGCAAGGCATGAGCAAGGCTGGCTCCAAGATTAGAAGATATAATAACCCTGACTAACTCAAGAGCATAACTTGGAATTTTTTTGATGTTATAAGGCTCTTGGAGAGGACTATCTTGCTGTTTATAATCCTCTATTTTATCACTTGGAGAAGATGAGTAAGAATGGGAAGAATCACCCTGAACATATGATGTTGAAGCTATTGGTGGGGATATCTTTATACTTTTTTGTTGGCTTTTTTGTTAGAGGACAAGTGCAGATGATGTGCTTTGTCTGACATTTTTCTTTGGTGCATTTGTCATTAATATTTTCACAACTTGAAATGGGCAGGTTGCACGATCATGATGATATATCAAACAATGTATCCAACTTTTTCTTCCAGAATTTTGTTTGGGCAGCAGGTAGATGTTTCCTATTTATTTGCTTTGCCTTCTGAAAGCATAGAATTTTAACCTAGTGGACAACACTAATTTCCTTTAATAAAGGCAAACGAGGGTTGACAGCCTTCCAAATATCTATCACGTCCTTTGCTATTAATTTAGAAATACCAAAACAAGTAAGGTGGTTATAAGTGTTCATTAAAAAATAGCTGTATTGAATTATTTGTCCACAAGGTGGTGGCTCAGTTTTATCCAATGGTTATGGTAAACCTGAAAATTTATTTGCACCTTTACTTCAAGTGGAAACTCCAGTGTTTTTTCCAGCCATTTTTTAATTAAAATATCTGTAAAAAGAATATATATATATATATATATATATATATATATATATATATATATATATATATATATATATATATATATATATTGTCAGAAAATACGCAAAGATCTTTTTAAAAAATTGTAAATAAATTTTTAAATTTATTTAAAAAAGTAATAATGTTTACTTAATTAACTCGTAAACCGACTTCTCACTTAAAAAAAAAACACCAAATTTTAAAATAGAAATAAATTACTATAATTATAAAAGGTTTAAATATTTTAATAGTATGTCTACTTTGCGAAATATATATATATATTTACGTTAATTATAAGGGTAAAAACATAAACAAACCAAAGTACTACGGAGAGACATTACCACCGGTGAAAGCCGAAAAAATATCCAGTAAATAAAACGAGGTTTACTAAGTCGTTATTTGTATTTTAAACTATATATTTCAATGTATTTTATTTTTGTTTTTGGTCATTCAATTTAACATAATATGAAAATGGATAACAAACTTAAAAATATCAATTATTTAAAAAATTTTATTATTTAATTTTCCTTTAGTCTCAGTTTTAATTTCATGGATACAGGTTTCCAGCGTCACCGATATCACGACTAAAATCTCAAAATATTGTCTTTAAATGCGATTTCGCAAAAAAATACAAAATTTTGGAAAAAAATATTTCTTGGGGTAATTTCTGATGTTATTTTGCAACTTTCACCGCATTATTCTTTTTACAGTTTCAAAATCGACCAACCCTAATATATATATATATATATATATATATATATATATATATATATATATATATATATATATATATATATATTATCAACAATGCTTATTTACTCGCCTTTACGATCAACATACTTAGAGGCCCTCACAAGGTTGGTATCTCTATGTTTTATATATATATATATATATATATATACAAAAAGGGAGGGGGAGAGTTGGTACAATGTCACCAATAATGTGATTAAGTCATATGACTACAGATTAACTCACTAATCGTCAAAATTATAGATCATTTTTGTGATAACATGTTTCATTGACAAATAAACATCATAAAATGTCTTTATATAAGAAGACTTACACTTATCCTTTTGCTATAATGATAAAACGTCCGTTGAAAAGTTGGTAAAATTCAGGATTGTTGGTGATATTTGTTGTTTAATCCTAACATTTAATCTCTCACTAGTTCAGGGAAAAGGTCGACATATCTGATCAAGTTTATTTTTGTTATGTAAATGACACATTTTGTCTTTCTAATCGTGAGATGGATTCATACTTACTATTTCCCTCAACCGTTTTCATCCAGCCTTCAATTTTGCAAAAGATTGGAAAACTATTTTTTCTTTATCCTTTCTCGACGTCTTAGTTTATAGGACACACCCGTTTTCTCATGTCGGTATACAGAAAATTCACATTCACCGGTTTGTATATCTGTTTGAACTACGTCTGTCCTGCTAAACACAAAATTAATTTAATCAAGCATCTTTCATATAAAGTTTTATGATTTTTTCTAAGTCTATGTTTGATGAAAAGATTACAATTATTACTACGATTATTGGTAACAACGTTTTTCCATTAGATCATGAGGAATCTTTAATCAGAACCTTAATTTCTAATTTTAATGAAGTCTAATGAGGATCTGTATGAAGATGTACTGTTTTTTAAGCCTTCTTTTGCGAAGTAATATTAGTGATAGATTCTGTAAGCAAATTTAAGCAGTTGAGCAACTGTGTTATTTTCCAGCAAACACTAGCCTTCAACTTTCTACTAAACCCATAATCGAAAACACCTTCTTTCTTCGACCCATAATAGTTCTTTTGTTCATTTGTTTACTTAGAGCTGTGGTTCGCATTAAATAGCAAGAACTAATCAGTTATTAGTTGTTAGGATCAAAGTGCATGTACCTACCAAAAATCTGCGGGCGTTCTGATTAATACATACGGGGGTTCCATCATTCATCATCTGATTTTAATTTTAAGAGCGCCAACAAATTTGATGCTGACTTAATCTCAATTGTAAGCAAGTCACGCCATTTCATCTGAAAATTCTAGAAACTATCTGAAATAAGTCTGAAACCTCTCTGTAAACGGAAGGGACGCTTGCTTGTAATAAATATAGTTTCTATATGGTCCCTTTTTATTTTAACCCCGTTTTTATTTTTCTCCACTTCTTTATCCCCATTCTCCACAGTATGAAAATGTGAAGAGATAAGAAGACACAACATTTTCAGAGGATTATTTTATTTGTAGAAATAACTGTTGACGTCAAACGTTTTAGCTTTTAGCCATTCATCAGATCGTCTAAGTTATAAAATGTTACAAAAAGATTAGGAAGTCTTCTTTTCATTTTGTCATAGAGACGCATTGAAGAAGTTTTAAAGACCGATAGGTTTAACATTGGCAGATATTTTTGCAAGTAAAATCATCCTCTGAAGACTTGGTGTTTTGTCATGTCCATATATTATATTATATATATATATATATATATATATATATATATATATATATATATATATATATATATATATACTCATTCCTTTGTTTCTGTATATTTGTGTGTGTGTGTGTGTGTGTGTGTGTGTGTGTGTGTGTGTGTGTGTGTGTGTGTGTGTGTGTGTGAGTTCGTTTGCGTGCGTGTATGTGCTTACTAAAATTTTAAACATTCTTTGAAAAAACCTGCCACTGATCTTAAGTTTACTTGGTTGAAGGTTGTGATTCTACAATTGGTTCTCTTATTCCCACTAAAATAAATTGAACAACTTGAGATCAGGTGTTTGTCCTTATTTTGGAGCTTATTAATTTCAGGAGATCGGGGTTTTTGTGGATGCCCATCTAAACAACAAAAATTTACTTTATAAAATTATCATTTAGAAACTTGTAAACGCTTAAGTTTGTGAATATTCAGGTATACTTAATTCAAATCTGGTTCCTTAAGGCAACATGTCTCCATGATTTCAACTCATTGAAAGTGTTAATTCACTCGAGCGATGGTATTCTACGTTATTGCATACTTTTAGAAAAGAGACGCAGAATAAATTATTGATAACTTCATGTCTTACGCAGGTGATTCAGTCATGGATTCGATGTTTGTATGTTTAAACGTTTAACATCTCGATCCTTGGCAATACGAACTTTTATTGAATACTCATATGCTTTCCATAGTAAAAATTGTTTATAAATGTCTTGTTGCTTTTAACAAAAATTCCAGCATTCTATCGTCTTTCTCTTCTTCTTCTATCTCTCCACTTCCCTATCTCTCCTTTAACACTCACTCTCTTTGTTGATAAATGGATATGTCACAGAATTGTGGGAATATTTTCTTGGGGGTTGTTGCGGAGAACAACTTATTACATATAAATTATGTTGTTACATAATAATCTAACAAAACTCAAACATATTGAGAACTAGATCAACTGAAGAATGTATGCGTGAAACACTGGGTTGTGAGTTTTTATGCTGTTTTATTACCTTATTCTATGGTTTATATATATATATATATATATATATATATATATATATATATATGATGTGTACTGTTGGCAGATTCTCCAAAGTTAGAAAATGAAATAACGAAGAAAATTTCTAATGTAACTTTCCAATTGTTAAGGCAATGTTGAAAGTTTGTGGAAGTTAACGACAGCTTCCGTTGCTTATCATGTTTGCTGGCGAATTTGGTTCTTTGTATGAGCATGTTTATGTTTGATCTGACTTCATTTTTTTCTTCCTCTTGCTTTTCTTTATTCGATTAACTTTGGCTGCCTGTTTTCCTTTCATTGCCCACAGCACGGCAGAGATCTGCGCTTGTAAATTAATACTACTCTTAAGAAACCGACCAAGTTGAGCAGAGGTCAGCTCGGATCTTGGCTTTGAGATCTTCAAAGACTGTCGGAGGCCAAAAATGAATTATCTATCTTAGAGTATGATTTTTACTTTATATTGGCGTGTGCTAACGTACAATTATTGATTTGAGACGGGAAGATATTCTATACAAATAAAACATTGAAAGGACACTAAGTACAACTCTATGTTCTTAACTGTTATTAAGTGTTACTTAATACACAAAAAATCTAAACGAATAAAATGAAGATATAAACATAAATGTTTGCCTTTTAAATGAAGAGATCTCTAACTATAAAAGTAAGAAAGAAAAAAAAGTAAATACGATTCTGCTTCATAGTAATTACTACAAATAATGTCTGAAATTAGTATACAAACGTAACAGCTATTTTTGCACTGAATTAATAATAGATTTTCTAAAATAAATTATCAGAATCCATTTGATAGTATAAAATATTATTGTTTCCATCATTCATTTGAATAAACTTTGCCAAATAATATGAACGGAATTTCAAGTGTTATATAATTAACGAATTATTTTTTTATATTAATTATTTTTTGTTAATTTTATTCTATCATTTACTTTCGTTGGGATTTGAACTATTCGGGCTAACAGTTCAGGTGTATAGTCAATTGGTGTGGTTTACGCTCGTGCGCAAATGATATGAAAATCTCCATTGTCATAATAAACCCCCAGACAAGAAATGGGACGGGAGCGCGGATGACGTCATGCCCGGAAGAGATGGTTCTGAGAATTTGAGAATTTTGAAAAGAGTCAGTTGAGAGTTGAGAGTTGATTTCTCTACCGTTGAGGCATGTAGTTGGAGTTTTGCAGGTCTCTACCGACAGAGATCTTAAACATCACAAGATGCGCCGTGCGTTGGGGTGGAGTCAGATAGTATGGTTAGCAAAGACTTTTAAGAATAGTGTCTCTCTTCTCGTGTCGAAGAATCGAAGTCAGAAGTTAATAAACCTTTCGTACCTGAACAACAGAGTCCGCCTGTATTTGCATTTGCACTCGCCTGTGTTTGCATATGTATACCTGTGGTATACAACAAAAGGGTAAAGTTTTCTTTCAAGCTTTTCGAAATTTGGAAACTATTTTTTAATATAAATTTTGGTTTAGTTTCTTTGTTTCATGACATATAAATTTTCTTGGTTGATTTAAGGACGAAGCCATCTTTGACGAAGAACAGTAATCGTACTGTCTAACATATAACTAAGAGTTTAAAGGTTACCTATACCTTTTCCGAAAGAATAAGTCTGAAAGTAAATGTATTAGCGACACTATGCAGTCATAGTCCTGCACGTTAAATACAGCACCACGGGCAATTCCTTTTTTTATCTAGTTTTATTTAATTGTTCTTACAATTTTATTTTTCTTAAATTGTTAGTTCATTTGGATACAGACAAATGAAAATATTTTTTTAACCCCCTCCTCTGTCTCCCCGTCTGTCTTTTCGTCCAAAGTTCTATAACTTGGTGATCTTGATAGTTAGTAAGTTTTACTTATTACATTACAAGTTCTGACAAAATAATTGGAATATAATCCTCAATTTTTAGCCTAAAAGCCTCGAAAAATAATAACAAATATTTTGGATGCTTTTTTTTAAATCTTTCTATTATGCTTGTGCTTTTTTTTGTCTTTCTATTATGCTTGTGCTTTTTTTGTCTTTCTATTATGCTTGTGCTTTTTTGTCTTTCTATTATGCTTGTGCTTTTTTTGTCTTTCTATTATGCTTGTGCTTTTTTTTGTCTTTCTATTATGCTTGTGCTTTTTTTTATCTTTCTATTATGCTTGTGCTTTTTTTTTATCTTTCTATTATACTGTGCTCTTCAAGATCTTCTTTATTGGCGACGCAACGAAGACACCTGTTTTGCTCTTTGCCACAGTTGATATCAGTTAGGACAAGATTTATTGATAAAACATAGCTGCTTGAAGTATTGTTCAAAATTGGTTTCTTCCGCATTTGCTCTTAAAACACTAATAGTGCTAAATTGTAAGAAGTATATCCTTTTTTTAAATGGTTGTATGCCGTACTGTTTTATACGGTATATCACTGGAGACTTTAATTGCTTAACAGACACCGCAATAGAATAAAACAAAATGAGTCATCATGACGTAAAATTTACCAACCAACCAACAAACAAACAAACAAACAAACAAATTGAACTATATTTATTCTGTTGATTTATTAAAATACTAATCTGGAAACATACTTCTATAAAGATACTTCTATATCATCAATTATACTTCTATAACAGATTAGTATCCAAATTTATATTTTATACGGAATTCGTAAATTGAATAAAGAAGGTAGCGATTGATTTTAGAACATTGATTCCTTGCCTCTTATGAAATATCATTTTCATGGACAATTTCATTTAGATTCATCTAAAAAATACATATAACTGCTGAACTTGAAAAGAATACAATTTGTGTGGATGGTCACTTCCATTTAGTACTTATTCTTGTCTCGTCCTTCTTATACAGGGTGGAACGATAAAATTGTCGCCCTAGAAAAAACGGCATGATTCCATTCCCGTTTAATGAAAACCGGTTTTCTTTTTTTTGTTGCAGACCATCTACTAGTTGGCCAATTGTGTACAAATCCCAAGAGCGATAGGAGCCTTCTATCATGTCTGAAAGTGACACAATGCTCAACGAGCGAGGATCGGAGATGCACTGCTGTACAACTCATGCTCTCAACTGATCAAAGTTATGACAACAGGAGCATTACCAGCACCCTCAAAATGCAAATGTGGACGGTTCAACGTGCTCAAGGTGATGAAAACAAAGTTTCCGGCTACGGTCTTTGGTGTGGTTTCAAATGAGGGCCACATCATGCCGCCTCACATCTTCGGAGTCGGCTTGAAAGTCAACACCAAAGTATACCTGGATGTGCTGAAGCGTGTGGTGATCCCCTGGTGCAATCATGTGGCCGGTGACAGACGCTGGGTGCGGCAGCAGGACTCGGCGCCCGCCCACAAGTCCAAAGAGACCCAGGTTTGGCTTCAGAAGGAGTGCTACGACTTTGTACTCTTCTCTCACTGAGCCCCTCCTCCCCCGACCTGAACCCGCTGGACTACTTCGTTTGGTCATACGTGAAGAACATCACCAACATGACCTCCCACAACACTAAAGCCAGCCCGATCGCTGCCATCCGCCGAGTATTCACCGTGTTCCCACCGGCACTTATGGCAAAGGCATCCTCCCTGTTCCGGATCCCTATCAAGAGGGTGATTGAGGCTGAAGGCGGCTACATTGAATAGATGTCAACTCTACTACATAATCAAGTTACTTGAATTGATTTTTTCAATAAAAGTTTTAAAATAAAGCTGTAGTGTTGTTTTCTTTGGGACGACAATTTTATAGTTCCACCCTGATTATGCTATTCATTCAGCGCCACACAAATATCTACGCGTCCAAATCCTTTTCAGAACAATAGCAAATGGATTCTGCTAGACATGCACGCGAGCACACACACACACACACACACACACACACACACACACACATGTTCAATATAATTGAAAGAGCATATATATGATTTTCGATAGGGTGCCGTTAACGGCGCTTGGTAATTGTTTGTTTACTGCCTATGAGATCATCCGGGCACTATATATATATATACATATATATATATACCAACATTAACACCCACACTCACGCATATATATATATATATATATATATATATAAGTATGCCTCTCTGCTTGTTTGCTTTTTCTGTAAGATATTTGCCTTTTTCATTCTAAGAGTTTTCTTCCCATGAAAAGTCTCCATTATTGGATTCGGTCGTAATTATGTGTTAAATGGTAACCGAATTTCTACTTCGACCAAGGGATGGTATTCATGTGACACCAACAGCAAAAAAGTATAATTCTGATTTTCTGAGCAGGTCGATCCCGTCTATTTTGACTATTCGTGTAACATTATCTCGTTATTTCAACTTCTACTGATTCTCCCTTGGTTTGGATTCTTTGTTTAATGGGATACCAAACCTACCAGTATCAGTTGACACCGAAGCCATAATTTTAAAGCTGCAAATATACTATTTAACTCAAAGCTGAACGGATAAAGTCGGCCATACATTTCCCAAAAGTAAAGCGTCCGTAACAAAGAGAAAGGAGTTCGAATTCACTTTGTGGATGCAATCAACCACTTTAATCATTATGCGATGAGAACTTCCCTGATTTTCTTTTGTGTCAGAATAGTTCTATACTTTCTTCCTATCAAGTTCAATCTGATTAAGGTGTTAATAAGGACATCTTTCTCGCTTTTTTCGCTGAGATAGTGATACAAATTTCAGACAGTAGATGAATGCACCAGATTGCACCCAGTATATTTATCTGGCGATAGGTGATCATGAAGTCGTGTGTTTTATGTATATATGCATAATTAGAAGTATTTCTACTGGGATACAATTCCGGAACTTGCAATATCCAGCAGGTGTCTCCGACAGGCTTTGCGTGAGCTGGGTCCCAGTTATTAGCATCTAGCGCTAAATTGCGATTTCAGCAACTTAATCGTTACAATAACCGCGAGGGAAATCAGAGCAAATATTTAAATTTTTCTTTCATTGAAATGCCAGTTAGATTTCCCGTGGCCCAACACAGCAAATATTAGACCTGTGACCAAAAGAATTTTCTATAGTGTCTCATGACTTCTCTCCGGTGGGCTGCAAAGTGGTTTTTGGAGACGTAATGTCTACCGAAAAGCTCAATAGGCAGTTTTACAAAACGGCTGTTTTCTTCCCTCGCTCAAGTAATTTCGATCAGCTCGTTCTGAAAGATAAGCTTGTATTGCGAGGGCTAGAAACATTCATTAGCTGTAAAATATACTAGTTGAATTAAGTTTTATTGCGTGCAATTAATAAAGTTATTGATTTCCCTGAGTTTATGAAGGTATCATCGAAGGTTTGAGGATAAATTCGATTATTAGCCAACAAATCTAACTTGTTAAATGAATCTAGAATAGTAAAGTCACATTTTTCGAAAGGGAAATAAACAAGTTCGGATTAAATCCTTAAAAGACCCAGATAATTAAAAGATCATAGTGCATCCTACAGAAATTATATGCCATTTTTTTTCAAACATAAAGCCATTTCATTTGAATATATTATCAAAAAGAATAAATAATTTAGTTACTTGAAATGTTTACGTGA
>OY757905.1:13973677-13993677 GCA_963585895.1 Sepioteuthis lessoniana
GTTTTGGTCACTTATTTGCCAAACACATTAACTTCTAAAACAACTTAATCTACCTTAATTGGGTAATATTCTTGTCAGATTTTTAGGTTAATGCAGGTTAAATTTCTTTTTCTTTTCTTTTATTTTCTTTTCTTTTCTTTCTTTTTTAGTCAAATTATTCGAATGCTGTTAATGTCAATAAAGAAAAAAAGAAAGATGACGTCGGCCAAAGACTTTAACGATCAAGTTTCAGAGCCGATCAAAATTCAAGAAAGAAAACGAGGGATGAAAATTTACAATCCAACTTTAACCTTCAGATTTTTGCTTTTCTCTGTAATCTGTTGGAACGGTAAAACCCACTAATCGACGATTTATATTCTTGTTGCGTTTTTTGTAACTATAGCTACATGACTTGTTTACATTGGTTGCTCATCTTGTATCGAAAAATTCCAGAGAAAAGAATGTCTTCATCCTAACGCATTTATACCGTGTTTTGCTCTCCTTCTGTGCCAGTTGACATCATTTGATAATAATTTAGCTAACTTCTTCATTTTCTCTTTGTAAAATTCTACCTCTGCAATTCTTCAGTGTGGGGAGTCATTGTAGCATAGTGGATAAAGTGTTTAATTGTGACCTCGAACTGAACGAGTTCCAAACCCAATACTGTTTTAATGTTCTCTTTCAGATTAATACAAGAGAGGTAAATATTGAGCGTTCCCATCTATGGGTTAAATAGTATAACCCCTATCTTTTTACAAGGATGGATTTGGCATTAAATAACCTATGAAGTTTGATATGCCATTAAATAAAGAAACCAAACCAGACAAATATTCCTGTGCCTTATCAATTCTAGTTATTATGTTGGAATAAAGTTATTTCAGGTTGCTATTAATAGCGATTCGGTCCCTTCAATCAGCTTTTCTCTATGTAACCATGTACTCATTACCATGTGCGCGAATTTTGTAGGAAATTTTCGGTCTTTATTATTGCATCTGTTTGCTCCTATTTTGTGTATTTGTCTTGTCTTTGAGTTGTCTTATCAAAAAAAAAAATCTTTAATGTCGCCGAATAGTTTTCCTATTTCATTTTATTAATGTATAATACGCCAGCTACATCATTCCAGTATTAAGCCTTGGGCATCGTCATCTATTTTTGGTTGTGTTCTTAGACCCACTTTCATTTACTTTAAGAATGGTTCAGAATTTTTTTGAAAGTAGACTGTTTTGGTACTTATGCTTTTTGTTAGATTTTTTATACAGGGTTTTGGTTCCTTCAGTTTTATGGTTGTGCTGAGGTTTTTCATATTGCGATTATAAGATCCGTATCTTATTTTCTATTTTCTTTGCTGCATTAAGACAATAGTGAATAATAATTTCGCGGTATTATGGAAACAGTTGTAAAAGAATTAAAGAGTTTCCGAGGAAGTTACATCTGGATATAAAAAATTTGGTGGGAGCGTTGTCCTTCAGATTTCTTTTTTCTATATTTATAGTTTTATATAAATTTAGTTTTATATATTTTGTTTCCCATTTGTAGTCAGTTGATAGAAACTCTCTTTAATACTATTATTATGATAATGATGCTTTCTCACTGGGGTTTCAGTGACAGCTCTTCTCTATTGCCATCGGCCAGTATACTGACCGATCGCAACAATGCTGCTGTTTGGACGGTTTCCACTCGTATTCTTATTCCCAAGTCCTCCAGGCCCTGTATCAATCCTTAGCGACTGGATCAAGAGCACCATTTACAAATGGCATCACGGTCAATTCCATGTTCCACAGTTTTTTCACTTCTCTAGCAAAGACGAGGTACGTATCCTTCTATTTGCTTTATTTCAATTTTACTCTGTGGTCAGCCGGGACAGCAAAGTACACAATTGGACAACTTCTCTTTTTTGTCGATTATTTCAAGGGCTGGTCGTCTAGATAGATTTGTTATTATTATAATTATTTTTTACTCATTTGAGACTTTTTCTCACAAAAGTTAGCTGATGGCTTTTCACTAGAGTCTGAGTGAAAATAAGTCTCCTTAAGTCACCAGGACTCTTCTTCTTCTTCTTCTTCTTCTTATTATTATTATTATTATTATTATTATTATTGTGTTTTTTACAAAATATTCGTTGCCCAGTTGGTGTAGAATACACTGACTGCACCTCTACAGAGGGGTAAAAACCCCCAATGTGTGTCCTGGATATGACACTAGACAATATGATGGTGAAGTTTAAATAATGCTGGAGCTTTGGGGAATGAGGAGCACCACTGAATTGCCATTGTTGCCATGTCAACACTGGCCCGGCGTGGTAGCACCTGATTGGGCACTATCTATGGGTTAAATAGAACTAATGGCATACTTAAGCTAATCTGAATTGTTTGACTAAATTGAATAACTTGAAATAGAAACGTTTTTGACCATTACTCTGTTCTTACATTTAAACTGTGTGCTTATGCTAAACTGAATGATTTGAAATGGAACTGTTTTTTGACATTGAAACTGTACTTACACTAAACTGATTTGTTTAATATAGAACTGTTTTGACATTTAACTGTGTGCAACCAAAAGTTATTAAGTTTAGCTTCAAATAATTTGTATAGAATATTTTAGTTGATTTAGTTGATTTTCATTCTTATAATTTATATAAGTATCATCCATATACATGAGATATTTTTATCTATTTGTCACTTTGTAAATTTGTAGCCTAATTTATCTGTTTTTATTTTCACACCAGGTTTATCAGTTGATTTTCAAAAGATATTCTCTGAACCAAAAATTTCTGAAATTTTCAAGCATTCACTGATTTTTTTAAAGTAAATATTGCCTATATGAATGAGGGTTTACATTTGGTTTCTTTGTTTATTGACAAATCAACCTCCTTGGGATATACGAAGCTAAAGCCATCTTTGAAGAAGAATAGTAGTGATAGTATTCAACAGAAAGCTGGGTGGATAAGTGAGTCCATACCTCCCTGAAGGTTTTAAGACCGACAGTGGGTGTAATTTCGTGACCGTAGTTTGAACTCGCTTACCTTCAGTTATTTTTTTCCTTTTCTCGATTCTCAAGGACGCGTATCGTTTTGATTGGTAACTTTCTTTATGAAATATCAACATTCATGGGTAACTGATTGTCAAAGCCATCCGTGTTGAAGAAAATTGAGAGACGGTTTATCCTATAGTTTGGAAGATAAGGTGGTTCATGCCTTTCCCAATTGTATTAATCAAAAAGTGAACGTAATAAGCCGGCTGGAATTAAGACCCCATTACTAGAATATCACAGTCCAGCAAGTTAGTGGGTATCTTCGTGGTGTAATGGTTAAAGCGATGGACTGCGGAATCGTAGTACGCAAGTTCGTTCTCCACTCACACTATTTCGTTCACTTTCGGACAAATACCCTTGGGAAAGGTATGAATCCCCTTATCCTATGGGTGCAATGGTACCACTACTGTTCTTCAAGGAGAATGGCTTTGGCATTAAATAACCTACAAAGGCTGACACGCCATTAAAGAAAGAAACCAAACCAAAGCTAATTTGCCTCAGCCACCTCCGACATAAATGGCCCAAAAGGTTAGCTGTTAATAATATTATTTTGTTACGTAGCTGGAATAATGATACCATAACAATTTTGTTTATAAGAATATATACTCCCTTCCTTATAACCATGAAAGGCTTGAAATGACTGTTGGCGAGAGAGAAACAGAGAGAAACAGCGAAAAAGGATAACTATGGTTGACACCAAGTTGGGGCAGGCATATTTCAGTCCTACTCCTTATTGTCTCTTTGACGGAAGCTTTGATAGAGCCGGTTCTCTGGCAGTTGGGGCACTTGACATCTACTCGCTGGCTGCTCTCCGAATGAATGATCCCCTGTCTCTCGTGTAATTATAAAATCTTCTGAACGCCTACACATTATTCTTCAGGCTCTCAATTCACGTGATTTATTTCCACTCCACCTTGTTTATCCCAAGACAAAGGTTAGATAATTTGTTTAGGAAACCCACAATAACATGCTGTCAAAAGTCAACATGTAACAATTTTACTTTGTATAAAATATTGAGATGTTTATGAAGTTTTTCGTAATAAATTCGTTTTAATCTATTGTTATCAGAACAGTTACATATATATATATATATATATATATATATATATATATATATATATATATATTTACATATATATATATATATATATATATATATATATATATATATATATATATATATATATATATATATTCATTCAGGATGTTATCCACGTAATCTATTTCTCTTACTTTAGGTGACTGAAATGTAACTCCTTATCTAAATATTCTAATAATTAATTTCTTAACAATAACTTTCACCAGAAGCTCTTTATGAATATTTTAAAGTAGGGAGATAATCTATAAGAGGGAAATCATTTGAAATTAGAGAATTAATTTTAAATTGATCGGCGCTACTACTGCTGCTGCTTCTTTTGCTATTTTTTCTATTTATGCATGTTTCAAACGTAAGAGGTCATATATATTTAATCTATATGTATAAGATTATTGGGCATTGAAGAATCTATAAAGGTTGTTATCCCGCAAAACCAAACATAACAAACTAAATACTGTATATCTAATGTATATGTATAAAAAGATTAGGCATTAAATACACTACAATGCTTAGTATTCCATAAAACCCAATCCAAGCAAATCATATATATTTAATGCAAATGTATAAAGGGGATTGGACATTAAATAACCGAGAATGTTGGATATGTCTTAAAACCAAACCTAACCAAACCAAATCATGTATTTTTAATATATATGGATAAAAAGGATTTCACATTGAATAACCTACAATGGTTGATATGCTAGAAAACCAAAGCAAAGCAAATCATATAAATTTAATTTATATGTATAAATACGATTTGGCAATAGATAACCAACAATGGTTAATATGCCATAAAACCAAATTAAGACAACCAAACCAAATCATGGAAAGAGAGCGAGAGAGAGTGAGAGATAGATAGAGAGAGAGAGGGGGGAGAGACTTTTTCTATTATCAGTTGCGTTACTCATGTAGCGTGATTAGAGCAGGGAGAGCCTGGCGTAGCCCATGCATATCTTGGTCTACAACTTGTGGGAATACAGATTTCTTTTTCTCTTAGCTGGGGATCTGACCTACAATTTCCATACATCGAGCACCTAGGGTAGTGTGTTGTTAAGCATGCTTGACGAGCAAACCTGCAGGAGTTATTTCAAGTCTCATTGGGTGCCCCATTCATTTGGCCTTGTGCCAAATCTAAGCAAAACGCTTAGTAAATTACTACTATTTACTTATATATTGAGTGTGACTAATTTGATTCATAATTTTTGTCGAGTGCATAAGTGTAATATGAAAGGCTAACAGCCTCTTTCGGTGTTTTAACACGTGTAGCCTTGAGCACTTCCTGCAATAATAACTACTACACCAAGAGCGGCACCATGAATGATATATTAACAAAAGCAAAAAATGACTTTTCAGTCGTTGTTTTTTTTTTTTGTCTGGATGATAGAATGGCGTCAGTGTTGTGACATGAAGTGGTCAGCAAGATTAGTTGCTTTAACCACTCCACATTGGAGTGTTCATTCCTCAAGCGAGAAGCTGTTCATCCAATTTTCCTATATACCAACCCCTCCGCTCGGGTAGGATATGACACAACGTCAATTTGTAAGCGGAGTTTAACTGGTTTGAATTCAGAGCTTTCCTTCTCCTAGACTAGTTGCCTCACCAAGGCTGAAGAACCTAGTCTGTCCTACTATTTACCCATAGCTGGAGTGAGAATAATTGGATTCATACCTTTCCCAAGGGTATTAGTGCTACGTGAAATGAAATCAGTCTCTTCCAGGATTTGAACTCGTGTCGCCGTGTTCATTTCCTACAACGATAACCATTACACCACGGGCACCTCCTGTTCATCCAATTTTATAAAGTAGAAAGGATCTCCTCTGGAAGTTACTATGATGACAGGTGCTACGATGAAAATATCTGCTAAACACACATATTTGAAGCGGGAGGTCCATGATTCAAGATTATCGTGACAATGTTGCCACTTGAGGATATATCTTCGAACATGGAAAATCATAACAGCGACCTGTGGCCCTCAAACGGGGAAAGGCGTAATCCCATCAGTTCGTTTATCACTTTCTAGGTCGGGGCCTATACGTTCAGTTTGGGATTTAGTGACGTAGAGGCATCTCTTGACATTTTCATTCGGTGATGCGAGTCGACCCGTACAGCGGCATCAGCTGAATTATTTGTTTTTTAAATCCCGAAATAAATGCTACAAAAGAAAATTTTCCGATAGTACAAATATCAGTAGTCTTACAGTCCAATCTTAATTCTTTTCAGAATACACAGTGGATCACCGGTTTTAACTAGTCATAACTATTTACGTAATCCTAAAAATAGTTCCTACCTATAATTATTACATCAGCTCCCGTTTCATTTTATTCAGTTTTCTTTATATATTTATATCCTCGAGTAGTAATGGTTAAAGCAATGGACTGCAGAATCTTAGTAAGCGATTTCGTACTCCAGTCGTGCCATTACGTTCACCTTCGGGCAAATACCCTTGGGGAAAGTTATGGACCCCTAATCCTCCCAGTTATGGGTTAAATAGTACCACTACTGTTCTTCTCCTGGGAATGGAGTAGCGCCCTCCCCTACACCTTGGTGTAGTAGCTATCGAAAAGGGAGCCTTCGGGTCACCCTCGACTATGGTCGCTAACTTTACTTTTACTTACTGTTCTTCTAGGATAATGCCTTTGGATTTAAATAACCTACAAAAGTTGATATCCTATTAAACAAAGAAACCAAACCAAACTTTATATATTTATCAAAACTATATATATATATATATATATATATATATAAATAAGTGTGTATAAAGTAGTGAATTTAACACTGATCTACAAATAAATTTTCTTTCTTCAACTTGGTTGAACATTTTTTGTAATACAAAAGTTTAGTGTCTATTCTTGTTAGTAAAGCTAATGTTAGAGAGTAGATATGTTCTTATATCTACATTACAAGAAAGAAATTTCCATGCATTCAATGTAGCAGCTAACATTATTTAAAATCTAGATAATATATCTAATGTGTATAAGGTTTTGTTGTATCTATATGTCTCAAAGTCAACGAAAAAGCTGGAAATGTAAGTGAAAACAGTTAAGAAAAATCAACAGTAGACATAGAAATATGAATAGAAACAAGTGTAGTTAAATAGATATTTGCCCTGAAAAATATTTATGCGAGATTGAAATTAAATACTCGCTTGAAGGAAAAGAATGCTAGATTTTCACTCAAGAGAAATAAAGACGAGTGTTTTCCGATGAAATAGAAACGATTCTTTAATCTACTGTATAATCTACAGAAAAAATTATTTATTTCATTTTTATTTTATAAGATTGACCTAGTCTCTAAATTAGATTTAAAAATGGATTGATTTATGGATTGTCCTGATTTTAAAAGAATGATTTTAAAGAATCTTGGAGAAAAAATATTTCTTGTATTATATTGAATTTCCAATTCTTACGGGGCAGTTAAAAATCGTCGTCTGTGAAGACATTTTAAAAAGGGTGCATTCCAACTGAAGATACCGATTGGTCAATAAATATGATAATCGGGTTACAAAAATTACACCTTCTCTAGCTTATTTTTGCATTAAAGTTAGTACTTTTACGGGCCCATTGGCCTTGTGATTAGAGTGTTCACCAATGGCCCAGGAGACCAGGGTTCAGTCCCAGGTCGAATCATACCAAAGACTCAAAAATAGTACTTGATGCCACCTTGCTTAACATTCAGCATTTTAAGGTAGAAATCAAGGGTAAAATGAAGCAATCCAGAGAAAAGTGTTACGCCCTCCACTACATCTCAATGTAATAGTAAATGAAAAGAGAACTTTCGCTCATGCCCTCGACTATTGTTGCCAAATTTTATATATATATATATATATATATATATATATAAAGAAATACTGGACAGAACAAAACTCATTAAAAGCCAGGGACAACGCATTAATCTTAAAAGAATACTTACCTCTTCTTCATTCAGAAAAAAACACAACACAAGGGTTTACAAAATGCAAAATAAACGATGCAATATAAGAGATATAATTATAGAAAGGAAATTCCATACATTTAAACAGCCGGAAAGAATATTCAAAATAGATAAAAACTTAAGCAGAAACACAAAAAACCCTAATCTACATAACTGAATGTAGCGAATTCAAAATATATACATAGGGTCAACACAACCCCTTGATACAAGAACATCACTTTACAGGAACAATATAAAAATCGAAGAAAACAGAAAATTAGATGTATCTAAACACCTATACCAATGTAGTTATTTTGAATTTAAAATAATGCTAATATATCAAACGAACGACCACTCGCTACTCCAAATAAAGGAAAATATTTTCTTAGATGAATTTAAACCAAAGTTGTATAAAACATTAATCGTACATATACAAACAAATGAAAATAAACATATATATATATATATATATATATATATATATATATATATATATATATATATATATATATATATATAAATCTTAAGACATACATTCACACATATACACACACACACACAGAGAAAAATAATTGCAAGTGAAATCCGAAACCACTCCAACAAACAGATTCATACATACAACGTATCAAATAGCAAAAGTAAATCAGGGGTAAAGTAGGCTAAGAGAAACACACTCTAAGAAAATGGAAGGACTGGCATTCACAAAAAAAACCATAACCAACTGGAAACCATTCAAACTATTAACCCGGGAGAGTTCAAATCTCATTGAGTATCCAATTAACTAGACCTTGTGCCGTATATATTCCCTCAAGAAAACATCATGCTGGAAACATACATGTATGTAAGAACAAAATGAATATATTCTAAAAAATACTTTTTTGTGGACCAACTCATTTAAAATATATATCTCTTTAGACCTACAAAATAAAATTCATATATATATATATATATATATATATATATATATATATATATATATCATTATTAGATGGCAAGCCTCTGGAATTACGAGATATGTTAATAAGCCTCGATGGCAATATCTGATTTTTTGAAAGTGATCACATCATACACAATAGTTAACCATGGGCTGCTATTGTCCCTTTATTGACTTCAATTCTTCCAAGCTCCTGGGGCTTTAGTACTACAGTATCACGGCACCACTTGAACTTTAACAAAACTCTGGGAGAAAACCTAGTTAGGGACTACACTAAGATGCACTGCGCTGTATTGAACAAATCCTTAGAAGCAACACCTTATAAAAGAAGTTATAATGTCAATTACCTTCCATCACACACACTATACAAATATAACGCAAAAGGCTAGCTGAGTACTACTGGAGGATTAAGCATGGTCTCATTAGTGACATTCTTCTATGAATACAGCAACGTTTGCCGACCAAGAAAAACTTACGTTCATCAGCAGTGAGCGGACAGTGGATACTGTCAAGAGGACTTACGAACTGTGATGTCTGATAGAAACGGTTGGAAAAGGGACTCAAAGATATCGATATTTTCTGCATAGCTTGCTGCTGCTGCTGCTGCTGTAGCTGTGTGTGTGTGTGTGTGTGTGCGCACGCACGTGCGTGCACGTACGATATTTCTTAATACAAAATCAATGAGAGAAAAATAGTGACCATTTTACTGGCTTAAAATAATGACAAAGTTAAACAAATCTTATATGCAAAGACATCTCAGATATATTTTTGGCCAGAGCCCATTTAACCATTGATATCATCCTGTCTAATGGAATCAAAGATACTGCCAGGCAGTTGTATTTTCCTTGTTCTGTTATTTATGCCAGTGGGTAGGTTGGTCACCAATAGCCCGGAAGACCTGATTTCAATCCCAGGTTTCGTCATACCAAACACTTTAAAAATGGTACTTGATACCTCCTTGCTTAACACACAGTGATGTAAGGTATGTATTAAGGGTAAAGTGGAACAATCCAGGGAAACGAGTAGCGCCCTCCCCTACACCTTGGTGTAGTAGCTATTGAAAAGGGAGCCTTCTTTGGTATGACGCAACCAGGGATTGAACCCAGGTTTCCCGGTCCATTGGCAAACTAGACCAATGAGCCGGCTTTCCCAACGGTACTAGTCAAAAAGAGGACGTAATTGAGTGAATGAATTTCCAATATCACATTCTAGAATGTTAACCACAACGCAATAACGACTTCCCATTAAACTTACATTCGCAAAGATAGAAAAACATGTCTTAACCTCAATGAATACGTAAGATGATATAATAAATTTTCGTCACAATAGTTGACAGTTCAAATTACACAGGAATTTATTTGTTTGTTTCAGTTCCCCAGAATCTGATTACGTTTAATACATTGAAATCCGATTGATTGCCAAAATATTTCTAATTTTCTCACTACTTTCCCATTCTTGTGTTTTGAATTATCACTGTATACAGATAATATGATTAACATCAATATTTATTAAAACGTCTTTTATTTATTTATACAAAGAAAGATCGTCATTAATGAAGTGCTCATTAGATGATTATCATATTGAACGTTGACTCATTATTTCTCTCAGTCTTCGCAGAAAATCTGAACTATATGGAACCAAAAGATTCTAAAGTTTTCCTTGAGATTCTAATTACTTAATTAGTATGGAATTATACGTTTGTTTTAAATGTAGTGAGGGTTTTATTCATGAGTGCAGTTGGTGATCTAAATGCAAGTGACTATTGTATAACAAGGTAGCATATCACTGTCACATTATATACTCTCTTATTCTGATTGATCTTGGCAGCTTGTTGACTTTTAATAAAGATAACAGAAGGTTATTTCCTTCGTGGAAATATTAAGTTTAAGCTTCTTTTTGCTCTTTACAGATGTCACTATTCTATCGAGTTTATCTAAAATTTTCAAACTGCAGAAAACTGTTTATTAAGCCCCTCAAAATGGTTCATACTGAAACCAGAAGATGAATAAGATTTCGGAAGAGTGAATAAAATCCTAGTGGCCCAGAGTGGTAGGTAGGTGAATTTACTAGTTTCATCCATTAATGTCGCTGGATCATGTAGAATAGTCTGTAAATATTGAAAGTAGGATAGATAGTTGGTTATATATATATATATATATATATATATATATATATATATATATACTTTTTTCTTTGTATTGCCGAACAATCACCATTGCCGGCATCGCAGATGACACTAACTATGATACATGAAAGAGAAAACAGTATTGTATATGCAGCAAATACCTTGTAAATAAAATCAAGCTTATATGCTATCAAAAAATATATTTCTGTTACACCATATACGGTCGCTCAAGAAACATTACAAAAAAGGATATCTATAAGCGCGATAAACATGGAGGATATTTACACGTTATGATTTATTAAAGTTTTGACTTTATGAATTCAAATACTTCCCATGATGTAATAGAGATGTATGCTTTACAAGTGAGTCTCACCTTTGCTTGATGTTGCATGAGTAGTGTCGCTGGATGCTTTTTATGGACAAGGACAAGATATATGGGTTCACTCGGCGAATGGTGAATGGTATGCAATGGGTTGGGTGTGATAAGAATATTATACAAAATACACTGACATAGTTGCAGGTTTTCGATTCCCAGTAAACAGCTTGTTATTTCTGTTATTTACCGATTTTTTTAATATTTCATTTTTTTAAAAAGATAGTTTTCTATATTAAAAATGTTTCCCCTCTTTTAAATTTGAAATTAATCATCTTAAAGAAAAATAGAACTAAAAAATAATCTAAAGATAAGAAAAAATGCTATTAATTTCATTATACCAAACTAATGGAAATGTGCAACCTAATCAACTCAGTAAGTCATTGGATTATAATCAATATGTATTGATTAATGAAACACCCAGTAATAGATTTTCATCACAAATTGATACTCAATACATGTATTAATGTATTATCTTCTAATGAATGCACCTAAAATACAGTGATTACTTGCTAATGCCAACTCGTTTAGGATATAGGTAATTCTTCAGCTTATCCCACTATAATCTGGTATGAATTTATTATCCTGTCCTACAGCCTACAAACTGATGAAATTATAATTTTGCAATAAAAATATTAACCGTATCAGTTTCTCTTTTGGAGCTGTTTTGTGGACTCTTCTCAAATAAGAGTGTCAAATATGCTATCGAAGTTATAATTTCTGTTGTTTTAAAATGAGTAAATGTGTTTTTACGTTTGGTTTTGTTTCTTCGTTTAATGACATATCAGCCTTCATTGGATGATTATTGCCAAAGCTATTCAAGTAGAACATAATTGGTGGGGTAAAACGGGTTTAATACGTTAAGCAAGCGTAATAACGTGACTGCAGTTTTAACTTGCTTACTACGATGAGACCGTTTCACTGGTTACGCCAGAGAAATATCATTTGGAAGGTAGCCCGCAAAAACAATTACCGACGCCGACTACGCCGATGACATAGGGCTACTGGCCAATACACCCAGCCACGCCGAAACACTACTGCATAGTTTGGAACGAGCTGTTGCTGGCATTGGACTCCATGTTAATGCACACAAAACTGAATTTATGTGCTTTAATCAGAAAGGCAACATTTCCACACTAGACAGAACCTCTCTGAAACTGATGGACAAATTCACCTACCTAGGAAGCAGCGTCTCATCAACCGAAAAAGACATCGACACACGGCAAACGAAGGCATGGACAGCTATCGATTGGCTTTCGATCATATGGAAATCAAACCTGACCGATAAAATGAAACGCAGTTTCTTCCAGGCTGCGGTCGTGTCGGTACTGCTATATGGATGCACTACTTGGACGCTGACTAAACGGTTGGAGAAGAAGCTAGATGGCAATTATATAAGAATGTTGCGAGCAATATTCAAGATGTCTTGTCAGCAACACCCTACAACGCGCCAACTATACGGTCACCTACCACCTATCACGAAAACTATACAAGCTAGACGAACCAGACATGCAGGACACTGCTGGAGAAGCAAGGACGAGATCGTAAGTGATGTACTCCTGTGGACCCCCGCATATGGCCAATCAAAAACAGGACGACCAGCTCGAACATTCATACAGCAGCTGTGGGATGATACGGGATGTAACCCTGAAGACCTACCGGAGGCGATGAATGATAGGGAGTCGTGGAGAGAGAGGGTCAGGGATATCCGTGCAAGCCGCACGACATGATGATGATGAATGTGGTTCGAGCCCACATCGATCTCAGTTCTAAGGGACGGTTTCACATTTATATTTTAGAAAATATTAGACATGTTTTCTTTTTAATCAATTGATTACAAACTATCACATCCTTTGGAAGTCTTTTGATCTTTTCTGTATTTACTTAAACCAGATCTTAGCGATGGAATCGTATAATATCTAACGCTGTCCATTTTTACAAGTAACCTATTTGTAATATTCATACGGTTTGGGGAGATTATAATTAGTATATGTAAACCTTTTCGTATTTACTCTTATATTCTAAGATTAAATTCATTCATTATTAATTCATTTCAATCCTCTAGCATCAAATTTTAATCCTTCAGATTTTCAAAATAAATAAATAAGTGAATAAATAAAACATTTACGTCCTTCTAAATTGACATAAACGAAAATATATGTTTAAAAATTCTACAATTTCTAACCCTTGAATCAATGTTTGTTCGGTTTTCTGCCTATTTGACGAATTCAGAATGAATGTGTTGGGTATCCCCTACCTTTTCAGCAGAATGAGCTGTTCCATCTGCCATACATGGCAGTAGCGGAGATCAACCTGGAGATAAGCCTACAAGTCAGACCAGAAGAGCCGTTCCTATTGTTGGAGTATATCATTACTCTATCACTAATCCTATGTTCTTATTACTAACAGTCTTTCTCTTGTAAATACTCTTTCCTGTAAATATAACTATTTTCCTCACATATCATGGTTTGTCTTATTATTACTACAACTTGCGTTCACTAACCAGAACACAACAGAAAGAATCAAGTTATGCTCACTTCCTTCAAAGCTGAGTTAGGTACATAGTATCAGAAATTACAGATAATGTTTTACCGAGTTTACAAAAAATACACACAAAACCAAATGTCGAACTGTATTTCCAAAGAAAACAAAGGTCCTACTAGTAGGGAGATCTGGGGGAAAGCTACACTTTTATCTATTTAATGTTGTCTGAGTAACACTGTAAGCAGGAGATGAATAGGTCAGTAAACTACCGGAAAAATACTTGACCAAGTTCTACTTCTCTTCCTGTGGGTTGGGTGTAACAAGATAACACCTCAGATAGGATCTACCCGAGGTCACCATCAAGGAGTAGCTGGACGATGTTATCCATCCGAGGAGGAAGTGAGGGGTGTTATGAGAACACCGTTAAAAGACGATTTGTTAAGAGATTTTGTTTCTGTTTTTTTTTCTCTTTAGGTGACTAAGGTGCAAAGAGATATAAATTCATGTTAATTAAGAATGATAGATGAATCAAAGATACAAGAAGTATCTTGTTCTTAGAAGAACTAAAAAGTCAGCAGTCACATTGTGCTTATCCTTTATTTATTTCAGCTTCCATGACCTCCTCAACTAGATGGAGGCAATATAGCACTGATCTCTTAATGTTTAAGATGAGCTGTTTTTTTGTATCTTTCCTTCCCCATCCGACACTTAGCTGTCGTCGTTGACTACGCTACATTTCCCTTTATGTTCTAACTATCTAACGAACTACATATAATCAATGACATCTTCAAAGTCATCATAATCTTAATGCAGCTTCTGTTTTACTAATGGTCAGCTATTAAAATTATCAATAATGCTTTCCTTTTCAACTCAATAAAGCAGATATTTAAAACATGAAAGTAACAAAGATATATAAGATCATAAATAAGTTTAGACAAAAAACCGAGTCAAAAAGTATGAAAGAGAAGGTGTGATTAGATTAACATGTTCCAGTGCCAACTCCCAAACCTTTCATTGCTTACAACATTGATAACTGGCTCCAGTGGTCAAAGTATTTTTCAGCTAACGATCATGCTATCTTGCTCGATATTGAATGTTATTTTGAGGATGTTTTAAAACACCCGATTCTTACAATGGTAATTTTATTCCGAACAAAATCTCGGTAGCTTAAAGTAAATCTATGCCCTTTTATTTCATTTTAATTTTTCGGAAAACTTTAAAGTAATTCATACCAATGATTGCCTTCTCGCCTGCTGCATTAATTCTTAAGCACGTTCACTCAGCACGTTTAAAATAAATTTTCCACAACAAAGAAAATACGTGCAGCATACATATAAAGAGGCAGACGGAGTCAATGAAATGAACCGAAGATCAGGCTACATATTATAGTAAGGAAACTCAATTACTTTTTAAAGAAAAAGCTATTCGCAGTTGTGTGATCTTTCGATCTGTTCATTGATTTTGACATAAGTGGCAACCAAATGTCTGATCCGTGATTTGATCTTTGTGTGAAGTAATTGACCCACTGCCACGCAATTGCTTGCTTTTCAAAACAGATGCTCATTGGATGTTAAAAGAAATTGAACCAAAACGAGGCTGATTTGCACACTGAATAAATCATAATAGAAAACTGATGGCGTGAGACCCAACAAATTTTCTCATCATTTACGATAAAATGATCACAACAGAAACTGAGTAACTGAACCGGACACGTGCCCCAGCAATAAACGTATTCAGCAATTTTCTTTTGGCAGAGATCTTGTATAACTTTGACTGAAGACATGATGATAAAAATTGTGCCTATTTTCATATTTCATTCCGTTATCGAAAATACTAATGAAAACATTAACAAAGAAAGCTAAATCTTAGAAATAAAGCAGAAAGAATCTTTAGAAAACAGCCATATTTTTTGTTTTTTTTAGTTTGACCAAGCCATGTTCCTATTCAAATAAGGGTATTTTCTTCCAATATCTATTATGATCATTCTTAAAGGGATATACAAACCTACCTATACATTTCTCCATAATCAGACAAAAATATCATTCTGTCAGTGGGGCTTACAATATGTAAACTGTATCCCAGTTACAGAGGTACGTCCCTCTAAACGGGACCCTGTGGCTGAAACTAAACTGAATCTTGTGGTAAGGCTCTAGTTATGAAGATGGGATGTGTGTGGAGTACCATCTCATTGCCATCACTCTCAGGTCCCTTCTGAACAGGAGTGGTAGTTCGTTTTAGGATCTCCTCTGTCGGTCAAAAACATCTGTTGGCGAATTATTGGTAGAAGATAATAATTCGTCAAATAATAAATATCCTGTACAAAACAATTAAGTAATATGTAAAATAAATGTAAATATGATAACACGATCTATGAATTACAAAAAAAAACAACATCTAAGTATTAAATAAGATCAGACGGTTTGGCATGTTATAACCAAACAATTAATCGAAACAATCTTATTTGTAAGTTTTTCGCATAAAGAACACATACAACCACATAAGCATATATATATATATATATATATATATATATATATGTGTGTGTGTGTGTGTGTGTGTGTGTGTGTGTGTGCGTGTGTGTGCGTGCGTGTGTGGAAAAATGACAGAGTTGCCCAAAAGAGATGAATTTATGTAGCAGGGAAGTCGACGCTATAATGTTTAGGTATTAATATACCATCATCAGGACTTTAAAAGGTGGCATAAAGTATTGAAGGAATAACGATGGATATTTGATAAAATAGAGTAAATAATGGAGGAAATATCTATCTATCTATCTATTTGACTAAACTCAAAACCTTTCCACAAGATTAAATGTAACAAGATATCCTTGATCAAACACAAAGTGTAAGTGCATCGAAAGGTGGGAATGTCACCTACACAAGGCGGATGTAGGTGTGGAATTTTCTGTTAACCAAAGAACAGATATATAAATAACAGGATAGGTATACATATGTATATTTATGAGAAACGAAAACAACCAACCAGCATGTTCATATCTTACTGTTTTCTCGTCCCAAATGGAAAGAGAATAAAACAATGAGTGGTGTTTTTCAAGCTTTCCACTGCCCATACAAAGATTAGACATCACGGACATAGCAATCGCTGATGCCTACCACACAATAATGAACCAGTTTTCATTTTTTTTTTTAAATCAGCGCACTAATTTCAGAATTTGATGATTCATTGTTTGAAAGAAACTTGGTAGTAGTCAGATTTTGAAAGTAGGTATACAATTGTTTAGTGCAATGTCTGATTGAGCCATCAGCTTTGTAATTGGAAAGAGTGAACAACATGATCTAAAAGTTTCATAATAAAACGAAAGGGACGACTGCATTTAATTCACGTCGACTTGAAACAGACAGGAAGCTTCATGTGAGAAGACGGGAAATTAAAAAACAAAAAACAAAAAAAGCAGTGTTGAAGAAAGCAGATGTCTGAGAGCGACGAAATCAGAGATAATGGTATTATTCAAAGTTTTTGAACAACGATTGAATGTATCAAGAGATTGTGTACCAAATAATTGTTTGAAACCCTAAAATCAGTCGTACAGCCGATTTACTATAATCTGAATCCTTTGCATGTCAGAATATTAAAAGCAACGGTCTTAAAATTATCACTAATACAACGGCAGAAGTTTTTGGTACAGGACTTTATCAAATTGAATGAAGATGTAAGACTAATTTTTCATCAACTTTGGAGAGCTAAGGTAAATTACTTAAAAAATGTATGTATCCATTTTAACGGAAGGTATTCATTATCGAACGTGAAAGACTGCGCGATCTTGCGGTGGAATTTGTGCTCTGAATTCTTGTAGTTGTTAGAGATTTCTTCTAAAATTAAGAGGTTTCTCGCAACATCAAAAAAGTGGATCCTAATTTATCCATTTTTAGTTCTGACGTATTTATCTGTCAGGATTTAAGCTTAAAGAGTTTGTTATTGTAGCATTAGCAACATTTTCATATTCTGTGTTCAAATCATCGAAATGAGCGGTGATATCTCATTTTATATCCAATTTTCGAGAACATTCTCGTAATCAAAGCGCTTAATCGTTACAAAATATATGTAATAAAACAAAACAAATATTTCTAAAGTCAGGAGCAACTTTGTTCGAATAGCTTTTTTTTGCATATTACTTAACCGTAGTATTAATTAATTACTTATTTATATATATTTGATTAGCATTGACACCATCTTATTCACAAAAATATACGTGGTGCATTCAATAAGTTTACAGACTTTTTTGTACAGGCTTTTAAATTTGTCGTCGACTCTTGACAATCCAGTATGTTATTGCTATACATCTTATGAGATGACTGACCAATGTTTATGATTTCAGGTTACAATGAACAGCTACAGCAGCAATTGTAATACACTCTACTAAAGCCTGATTGTCACTGCTGGTGAATTTCAAAAATGCAATCTAGATGTGAGGACACTTTAGAAGAACGATACGCAATGAAATTCTGTTTTAAACTCGGGGAAATTGCCACAGAAACCTATGGAATGCTTCAGACTGCTTTTCGATCATCTTGCACCAATTGAGCATCAGTTTTTAAGTAGCAAAAGAGATTCAAGGAAGGCAGGGACTCTGTGAGAGATTATGAAATTTGTGGGTGGAATAAGGAAGTCAATACACCAGAGTTGATTGGCGTAAGGGTTAGGCTTTGGGTTAGGGTTACTATGTTGAGTTTTTAAGGGAGTTCAGGAAGAGATTCTTAGGGAAGAGGCCAGCACTCTTGAAATCGGGTCAGTGGTATTTCCACTAAGATAATGCACCAGTCCACAACCCCATCCTTTTCACAGACTATTTGACCAAGATGGGCATCATGACACCCTCCCTGTAGTCCATACCTTGCTTCCTGTGACTTTTGCTTATTCCCTGAGCTCAGAGGCTGTCGTTATGAGACAATTGAGGAGATGAAAGAGGCTGTGACGAAGGTCATTGACACGCTCAAACGGCATTAAAATACCTTTCCCAGTGTTTTATCCAATCACTAAATATTTTGGCAAAATACTTCGCCCTTACACTGTGGTAAGATCTCTTACCAAAGTGTAAGATCCGATCTTAGAGCACAGTGAGAAAATTAAGATTGTTATATATAGCAGGTTGTTAATTATAAAAATATGTATCTTTCCACATCATAAATATAAATGGCTGCATATTTTTGCTGTTATTGGAAAAGATTCTATGTTACTGTGTTTCCTATATTCGTTTTACCACCCTGCCAGTAAGGCTTAGAATACGTCGATTGTATCCCTTGCAGAGAGACAACGTTCACACACACAAAAAAAGAGATATCTTGAATATGACTCTAAACTGCATATAACCACTCAGTTTTTCATCTAACCTGTGGAAGGGGTAAAGAATCCGGCTAAAATATTATTTGCGTATGAATAAACACACACCTAAAAAAAAAACTAGGTATCGTGAGAATGACGCTAACCTGTGTCTACCGTTGAAGCTCCAGGTTTGAAGATCTAGCGAGTTTGGAATACAAATTCGTTGTCATTCACTCATGTAAATTCTATCCTGGAGTGTTAGTACCTGCTTGGATCTCATCTATATAATAGATCTGTGATATAATAGCGGAGGGATTTCGTTTTGTACACCTAGCCTTTCGGCTTAGTTAGGCTGAGAACCTTTCGCTTAGCGCATTGGTTAGTTAGGTGCAACATTAACGCAGGTGTTCACATGCGCGCAGAGAGGATGTGTCATTCAGAAATGTCAAAGTAAAAATCCCAGATAGAAATTGAGACCAAGGGATGTGAATGATGTCATGCACCGGAAGCGTGGGCTGAGGATTTTTAGGATTGCAGAAAAAGCAGTTAGTTGAGTTCCTGCCTCGGAAGAAGAAGGTTGACTTTCGGAGCTCGTGGAGACGAATTTGTGCGCTACGGGCGCCGCCCGTTGGTTGGGTTGAGAGCTGACGATGTAAAAGCAGTCAGCATAGAAAGATTGTGTATCTCTCACCTCATGTCCAAAAACTTTTAAACTAAAAAAGGTGAATAAAACTTTCGTACCTGAACCAATTTAATGAATGTCGTATATTTCGGATTCCCTATGTCTATT
>OY757905.1:13998677-14016177 GCA_963585895.1 Sepioteuthis lessoniana
GCAAAAAAGGTCTGGAAACTTATTGAATTCACCTCGTATATCGATAGATAGATAGAATGATTTGCCATATATATATTTTCAAAAATCGCTCAATATCATAATCAATCAAATGTGTAATCATCAGATTTATTGAATCAACAGTTCTTGAGATCATCGGACAATATGAATTCATATATATATATATATATATATATATATATATATATATATATATATATTGAAAACTATATAGCTTGACATCCTTGTTAAAAAATCTTTACAGTGAAAATGTATAAAAAAAATTGTGACAGTAAAACAAATGTATCAAAATAACTGTCATTTCCTTGCTGTTGCGCAGGAAACCGTTTTATTGGACATGAGTGCACATGTCATATAAATGTAAGCATTGATTTTAAATTCATGGGATCATTAAAAACATCTTCACCAACGAGTTTTACACACACACACACACACACACACACACACACACACACACACACACACACACGTGTGTGTGTGTTCGATTATGAGTATGTATGAAATGTTTATGATACACACACACACACACACACACACACACACACACACATATATATATATATATATATATATATATGTGTGTGTGTGTGTGTGTGTGTGGCATTTCTGCAGGAAATTGGAAGCAGACGTTTTATAGTTATAGGCATTATTTTTCTAACACTTCTTTAAGAAACCAAAAAGACCTTTTCTAAATGGTTCTAAAGACTGAAGGATAGTGGCCTTAAAATGAAATTTTATTAAAATACCAATTAACCCTAGTAATTTTCAGATCTAGATTTAATCTCTGTCTAAAAGAAAAACGCATAGGAGCATAAAATATAGAAATACCAGTAAATCACTAAATTAAAAAAAAATGAATTGATATTTAAATGTCACAATAAAAATACATATAAGCTTATGTAAAATGACTTTAGGCTTTTGCCAAAAAAAAAAGAAGAAAAACGGAGGAAAAGAGAAAAAAAAAGTTATTATATCTTAGAAATATTATTAGTATTTTGAAAATCTAATATTTAATTTATATAATATATATTTTTAATTTGATTAAGCCTAATGTACTTTAGAACTGAGTATATATATTTAAGATAAGATCTAAATTAATTCTCATATTCTAAATAGCTTGTGTTATTTATTAAAACTGTGTAATGAGTGATATAAAAAATAGTTTTATTATGATTACCGAGAGCATATAAATGATATTTTCTCATAATATAGTACATGGTATTAATTATTCATATTAATTACCATGATTTGTTTTTGGCAATAATTATTAATTGTTCGTAAATATTATTAAGTTATAAAATTGGAGTCTATTATTATTTTTGTTGGCATTAATATTATTAATATTTATACTAATACTAAATTCATATTTTTTATAATATTAGAGGATTAGTAATAATAATTGCAATAGAAAAATTAATTGTGATTATAATTTGGTATTATCTATAATATTTTATATGAATTTATTCATAAGAATAATAAAAAATGTGTTTTAATAGCTATAATATGTATAGTACTTTGTAGTAACATTAATTAATGATAAATGATTATTTTTTTAATATTAAGAATTTGAGGTTTAGTAATTATATGTATAATATTATGATAATTTGTAAGATATAATCATAACCTTGAAGATATATAATATTATAATTTGATTATAAGTTTCGATAATCGTCTCAACAGTAACTGGTGTAATTTTTATTTTTACTTTATCAATGTAACCAAATTTTGGTATGAATATTTTCTTAGTTTCTCTATTAAATATTATTAATATAGTCTATCATATTTTAAAATAAAATTTAATTTTGTTATTAACACCCATGAAGTTGTTTATAATATTTTATATTCTCTCGCCAAATTAATTTACTATTTTATTTTTTATTCATTCATCTCCTTTTGATTTAAAAGTTTATTTGCCATTATATAAACATGAGATGAAAAAGAAAGAGGAGTCAACGATTGATATATCTTGATACAGGAGTTCTATGTGATTTATCAACCAGACAGGAAAAAATGGTCGGATCTTTGTATTCAAAAAATGATGAAATTTGGGTTAGGGAGACAGGGTGGCCGGAATATTGTGTTTTTCATAAGAGTTTTCTCATTATCTGTTTGTTTGAAGATGCAGAACTAACATTTTATAGAATACAGGGTCTGCTGAAATTGCAAAAATATGAGTGATTTTTTAAAGGTTTTTCTTTTATATGGAATTATTTACTCTGTATTTTAATTTGTTAATATTTTACATTGAGTTCTCTATTGTATTTTGATTTACACGGATACGGAAGAAAGAAAATCCTATTATAGAATCGTACCCACCATCCGCTGACTTGGAGTTGGACAAATATAAACGCACACACACACACACACACACACACACACACACACACACACACACACACACACACACACACACACACAATTATATATATATATATATATATATATATATATATATATATATATATATATATATATATATATATATATATATATATACCTAGTTATTGTGAGGCTAACGTACATTAAAGGTTTAGTTTGAAAATAATATTCATGACGATTGGATTTACCAATCAGTCCGCACGAGCAGGAAGCGACAAAATATTAATTTCTAAGTGGAATTTAACAGGTCTGAACCCAGATTTTATTTTTTCCTGGACTCGTTTACAAACCACAATTGAAGAACACAATCTGGCCTACTCATATCCTCCCCAATAGCATCAGTTCTATGGGAAATGTAGATATCTGCACATTTTACTATGATGAGGATTAATGATTTGTTTTTACAGATTTGGACCATTATAATTGTAATCTGGATCCTTTACACACACACACACACACACACACACACACACACACACACACACACACACACACAGATATATATATATATATATATATATGTATACACATATATATATATATATATATTTATATATATATATATATATATATATATATATAGTAAATCACGTTTATGCAGATGCCTTTTTAATGACTGCATGTTTATTTTATGACAGATGCGTAAGTTTACGTCTCTTATGCATTAGACTCCAATAAAACGTGGTTCTGCGCATCAGTAAACAAATGCCGGCTACTTTATGATGAATTTATTTTTTACTATCACCATTCAATTTTTATGCAAATTTGGACGAATAGATATTTGCGAATATTGGTGAATATTGCTCCAGGAATTGGCATTATGAAAGACAGTGTACAGTTGCACATTTTTCTATCATATCAACGGCAATGAGTCTTTTTTCAGTCTCACAATACTGTCACTATGAGTTTCGTTAATGACAACTTCATCAGGAACTTTTTTTTACGTGAGAGTCAGTGTGTTCCCATTCCATGGATTGTCTTTTAGAATCAGACTGGTTGAGGTAATTCGATGCTTATCACCTGTGTAAACTCTATTGACCAAACAATATTTTTCAATGTATCTCACACATTTATCAGTAAATTTTCCTTGGGGAGACTCCCTATGACGTAATGTCTAAGGTAATTTACTGCAGCCTCGAAGTAAGCAATTCAAACTCCTTTCTCGCTAATACGTTAAATTTCAGTCTAATATCCTTCGAAAAGTTATTGCACCTACTTATCCCCCTGCTATGGGTAAATAATATTTCTACTGCTCTTCGAAAAGCATGGGTTGGGAATGAAATACTCCATGAAGGTTTGATTTAATTCGGTTTCTTTGTTTAATGGCATATCAATGTTTAATGGGTTACTCAATGCCGCAGCCATCCTTATAGAATATATTAAATCGTGAATATTTCAAGGTTATATTTAACAATGAATAATGTACTTTTTAATTAGCTTAAATAAAGGAAATAAACCAGAGTTGACAAGAAGTAGAAGAAATGCATCTGGTCGGCCATAACACATTTTAGAGGTGAAGTTTCCAGTCTGAAGCTGGTCATAACTTTGGCAAATGTGGCAGATAAATGGGCCGTTGGTGATAAGTTTAATTTACTTCTCAAAGAATATATAGAACGACTTTATTACCAAACACAAAATCGTTATGTTGACCTGACGTTGACATTTTTATAGCTTTGGCTCTTGTGTTTAACGTACTTGGCATACTTAATGGTTTTCAAATCAATTCCTGTGCCATGAAACAAGCAACTCGATGTCAAATTCTATTATAATTTTATTGAACTTTCTCTTAGGAGGAGAATATTTCATAAAATATTCTTGAACGGGTGGACACTATATTTTCTTGGAGGAAGGAGCATATTTCATAAAGTATAAGAATGACTAAAAAATGAGTTTGCTACTGCCTATGACTGCAAATATTTCATCTATCTATCTATTTAAATTTCTTATATATCCATCTACCCATCTCCTTTCTCTCTCTCTCTCTCTCTCTCTCTCTCTCTCTCACACACACACACACACACACACACACACACACATATATATATATATATATATATATATATATATATATAATTCTATTCAGATTTATCCATGTTACCAAATACATAGTCTACATAAAATTGTAAGTCTTCCATGATCTTGCTTCTATGTAGACGCACACACTTTCATCTTTGATATGATATTGACTTGTGTCTACATTATTTTAGTACAGAAATTAAAGTATAGTAATGTTAAACCGAAATTCCCATGTAAGCTTGTACAATCGCTTCAGAAAAGATAGTAGTAATGGAGCCATAGTTTAATACATTTTATGCTTTGAGATGCTTATCCCAGTAAATACTTAACACTCGTTACTGGCTTGCAGTCAAACAACATTGCTATTGCAGTCGCAAAACCAAAGTATTATCTTGATATGCTGTTTCAATCATTGAGTTTTACACCAGTAGTAACTGATAGTTTACATTAGATCTGATTCCTAGGACTGTCATATCAATTTACTTGATATTCTATCTTCTCGGTAGAACTTTGAGTAGAAGGTCTCGTTTTTTCTACGAATCGCACGTTGTTATAGAGTACTTTTGGGAACATTCCAATGGTCAAGCAAATATTTCAAGCTTTTAAAGTTATCTTTCCTGGTTCTATAATCAAACAGGTGACATTTCCACACTAGACTGAACCTCGCTGAAACTGGTAGAAAAATTCACCTACCTAGGAAGCAGCGTCTCATCAACCGAAAAAGACATCGGCACACGGCTAATGAAGGCATGGACAGCTATCGATAGGCTTTCGATCATATGGAAATCAGAACAGACCGATAAAATGAAACGCAGTTTCTTCCAGGCAGCGGTCGTGTCGATACTGCTATATGGATGCACTATTTAAACGCTAACTAAGCAGGTGGAGAAGAAGCTAGACGGCAACTACACAATAATGTTGCGAGCAATATTGAACAAGTCCTGGCAGCAACACCCCACAAGGAACCAACTATACGGCCACCTGTCTCCCATCACGAAAACTATCCAAGCTAGACGAACTAGACATACAGGACACTGCTGTAGAAGCAAGGACGAGCTCATATGTGATTTACTCCTATGGACCCCCTCATATGGCCAAGCAAAAGCAGGACGACCAGCTCGAACATACATACCGCAGCTATGTGAGGATATGGGATGTAGCCGTGAAGACCTGCCAGAGGCGATGAACGATAGGGAGAAGTAGTGAGAGAGGGTCTGAGTTATCCGTGCAAGCGGCACGACATGATGATGATGATGATGATGAAGTTATCTTAAAACTACTATTTCAATTTCTTTTAAAGCTTTTTCGTCTCTTTTTGAGCCAAATTTATACTTTAGATAGATTATCTGCATGATTGATAACTTTAGCAAATGTATTAAACAGAAAGAGGATGAAAAATTCAGACTGGATTACGAACTTGTTTACAATGATTTCGCAGTCCAGCTCGTTAGCCACAACGCCATGGAGACTATCTCTTGAGTATTCTAGCTGTGATCTATATTGTGATCATTCTTTAATGAATTCCTATTTCCTCTAGTCTCCTTCCAAAGTCTTAGGAGACACTGTTCCAATTTGCATTACTATTATCTTAGTGTTTCACCAATTTTCATTTTCCTGGCAAATAGTTGTCTATGGTTTCACTATTATTATTATTATTATTATCATTATTATTATTATTATTATTATTTACTCCTTGAGACGTTTCCACATCAGTTTTAGCTGATAGTCTTTCACTGGAGTTTGGGTGACAGCAAGTCACCTTAAGTCTCCAGGGGTTGTCCTCGTGGTGTAATGGTTAAAGTGATGAATTACAGAATCGAAATTGGCGAGTTCGTATTCCAGTGGCGCTATTACGTTCACTTTCGGGCAAATACCCTTGGGAAAGGTATTGAACCCCCTTATCCTCCCAGTTATGGGTTAAATAGTACCACTACTGTTCTTCTAGGAGAGATGACTTTGGCATTAAATAACCTACAAAGGTTGATATGCCATTAAATAAAGAAACCGAAAACTCAAGTCTCCAGGTTTCTTCTCAGGATTCAGGCCGTTCTCAATAATGTAATAGTTTGGATGATCTCTATTCGCCCTTCAACCTCCAAGTCCTCCAGTCCCATTTATAATCTTTCGATGACTGAAAAAAAAGTACCAATAACGATAGGTATTATTGTAACCTTCATTTTCCATGTTTTTTTTTTCAATTCCCTCGCAAGATTAAGGTACTTCTCCTTTTCACTTTCCCTCAGTTTTATCCTTTGCAAGTTCTCTTTTCTTTTATTGATTATTATAATGTCTGGTATTCAGGCCGAGATTAGGTGACCCGTTCGCATGTCAAAGTCTTATAGGAGTTTATGTGTGTCATTTTCTAGGATAGATACTGGGTTATATATATACCATTTGTTCGTATAGTAGAATTTAAATTTCTTGCACATCTCCCATTGGATCATCGTACCCACCCAGTCATGTTTAGTCTTATACTCCTTCTGCGCTAATTTGCTGCATTCACTTATTACGTGATTGATGGTTTCGTATCTATCACCCCATATTCTACATTTGCTATTTGGTTTCGTCGTATGTATTCTCGCTTTGATATGATTGGTTCTTATGGCGTCGTTTTGTGCAGCTCTTAGAAGATATTCTGTTTCTCTTTTAAGGTTTCCTTTTCTTATCCACGTCCAGGTTTTCTCGTTGAGATGTTGTTTATTAGTTGTTTAAAACGCCCATATAGTTGTTTCTCTTCCTATTTTTGTTTTCTAGTTATTGTCATTCCGTTGGTCTTTCTGTTGTCATTATCGTGTCTGGTGGCTGTAATCAGTCCTCTTTCGAGCTTTTCTATGTAGTCCTCGCTTCGTTGTATCGTTGACTCAATGCTGTCTTCAATAGTGACATGCCCGCTTCCTCCCTCCTATCTTGACACAGGTAACCTGTCAACGTCATCTCGCGATGTAATTCATGGTCATTAGTTTTCTAATTCTTTGGTCCATTTACTTTGGTTCTTCTCTGTTTCACTTCAAAAACGGTCCCGATTATCTAACGAGGGGAACAGCCCAGATTTTAATTCTTTTCATAAGTTTTCTGCTACATAGTTTTGTCTCGGGTAGCTTCCTGGTTCTCCTAGGATATTCTTTCTTAATTTTTTTTTTATCTCCACTTGTTTGATGCTGTCAGTCTTCAAGATGCCTTAGTGTTTGTACGTTCCCTTTTCTTCAAGCGTCCTAATCTTGTCTTTATTTCACAGTTCCATTCCATCCGCCAGGCGTCGTTTGCTGCTTTTCATTGCTAGCATTGTATTATTATTATTGTTATTATTATTATTGTTGTTGTTGTTTCTCCTTGGGAAATTTTTTAAACCAGTAATAATTGGTTGTTTCGAATGAAGACTTAATGGCAACAAGTCAACATTCTTTTATATATGATGACTAATTTTAGCAGATCTATGATCTGAGTGTTTTTGGTTTTTACATATGGTCTCTATTTTAAACAGTTTCTTTCTACGTACGTATAATCTCTTTAAAGTGGTCCAGTTACTACTGGTATCACTCTAGCGTTTACATTCCGCAGATTTCTTATCATTGTTTTTTTTTTATTATTGCGTTTTTTTTTCTTTGGAAATATCAAGGTTTTTGTCCATTTCCTCGTTTTCATTTATTTTCATAAAAGGATCAGCAAGAATGTTAGAATATAATAAAAGACAATTTCTTTTCTTGTCATGAATTAAAGCCATGTCTGGTTTTCTTAACTGAATTGGGTGATCAGTTTATATCTCTAAGTCCAAGTGAATTTTGCGTGTTTTGTTTCTTGGTTTTGGCATATTTTTAACAACAATTGGTATCACCGTCAACTTCATATTCTTCAGCTTTTCCAGCTGTCTGTTAAGATCCATCTATTTGACCAGCTTTCTTTTTTATTTCCTTAATATATAATTCAGAGACATTATTGCTTTCACGAATATTAGTGGCAATAATGAGTATCCCAGGAGGATACATCTCAGTTTTCTTATCTTTGTTATGCTGTGTCCTTCAGGTGTGAGTTTCCACTCTCCTGTTTTTCTTAGCTCTCGTGAATAATTTTACGACTTTCTCATATATCTTGAACATTTTCTCAATTTTTTCTAATACATGTCTGCAGGATTGTGTCGGAAGATTTTTTGTAGTCTAGACTTCCCATAGGTCGATTATTTCCTGTTTTTATCACCATTAGACTATGTGATTTTTTTTTATTCCTTTGCATAATTAACAAATGGCTGCTTTTTTACGCGATCAAATCTCTAGCATAATGTTCACTAACCTTAAAGATCAGTTAGACTTTGTGCATTCGACAATGGCGTTTCTTCCTCAAAATTCAAAACCCACCAATTTCGATTTTAGAGTTTTTGATATAGTTCTAAATTCGCCGGCTATTAGGCAAGAAAGTACTGTTCATATTACAAAGTTTTCGTTGTTAGCAGTTAAGATACTCGTATTGATATTCTTTATTTTTCTCTTTTTTTCATCGTTATACGCTGATTCGGACACGTCCACAAACGGATAGTTTCATCTGATTTATTTGAATTAGCGATATATATATATAAATTCAGAGGTTTCTTTTGTTCTCTTTGTTCCAGTTTATAAAAAAGAAAAAAAGTCACTGACGTGTTTTCAGAAAAAAATACCACTCATTTTATCATTGTGTTTATCATTGTGTTTTTGTTGCTCCTTGAGGGAGCCGTAAATCAGAAATTCTCTACTCTAGACGCATCAGTAAAAAATAAGCGGAAGCAGTGTCGTGGTTTATCGGAAATGTTTGAGCGTCACGAAATGATATATGCAGATGCCCACGTGAGATAGGCAGTCTGACAGAGCCAGCTTGCAGTGGTCAGTCAGATGGATAGAGAATCATGGCCTCAGGTGGGGGTGGCAAGTAGCCCCCTAGCGAGGACCGGTTGAGTACGTCTCCTCGGTAGAGAAGACGTAAGACCTTGATGATTACACAGAGCTGCTAAGAGATATTATGTGTCAGTATAGCAGTCTATGTTCGCCTCCCTGTCTTGGTTTGTCTCTCTCACACACCACAGAAGCTTTAATTTCTTTCGAGAATAAAATGCGAGATTTATATTTTCATAGAAACAAGTGTTGTGGTTCTTCCTTCATCAAGGCTGCACAACGTTTCAGCTTCCCTTTCGACCGGTCTCAAATTTGGAAAACGGTAAGAGGTATTCATTCCTTAAATGAGAATAGTATTATTCCACAAATTGGTACCCTTCCCAAATGGGTGGAACGGTTTCGCTCGGTCCGAAATTCAAAGACCTCACTTCTCTGTCGGCCATTAACTGACTGTCGACGCTTTTCAATTCTCGTCCTAGAGAGTTCTCGTGATTGAACTGTTGCTGTCAGACAAAAAACGGTCAACATGTGCACTAGGCGTTGAAAAACTGTCACAATGTTCATCAGTGATGAAAAGCTACAATCATATTTTACACTGCCCCAGTGCGCTAGTACCTATTTGGGTCATATCCGTCATTCGAGACCATGCTGTAACTATTTATTTATATCTTTTAAACCAAGTAATTCGTGTTTCTACCTTGCTCACTTTCTCCATCCATTTCCCTTTATATTCTTACCTTCTTTTTCTATGGCTCTTTTCTTTTCTCCTCTCTCTCTCTCTCTCTCTCTCTTTCTCTCTCCACTCGTTTCTCTTTAGTGTTTTATAAGTAATTCTGTGTATATATGTCAGTGAGAAAGTATCTGTTAATTCGTTAAGTTTGAGGATAGTGACAATTTAAAACATCTTTTTATTTCTACGGTTAAATATAATTGACCAACCTTTTCCTTTCCTTCATTTACAAAAACACATATAACATACAGAAAAATGGTAGAGATGAAAAATCGGATAAAGCATTGAGAAAGGATCCAAATTGATGATTGCTTTTAAATCAGTCTTCAGAGTCTTAATTTACACATTTACATTTGAACTCTGATCTCTTGTACAGATTTGATTGATTATGTGATTGTTGTACATCAACTACATACTGAATCAGGGGATAATTTCTAGTTGGTTTGATCAAGACTTTCATGAAAAAAATGATAAAGGGTGTTTGAAAATGCGGTAATACACACACAAACACACTCACGCACACACACACACACTATATCTCTCTTTCTCTCTCTCTCTCTCTCTCTCTCTCTTTCTCTCTTGCTGTCACTCCTTCTCTATCATTCTTTCTTTCACACACTCAAAAAATCATGCACACACCCATATATATATATATATATATATATTTGTGTGTATGTGTGTGAGAGAGAGAGAGAGAGTTATATATATATATATATATATATATATATATATATATAACTCGTTGAGAAAGTTCTAAATCTCAAAAACATTTTGGTTATGTTGCACACAATTCACTTTTCTATGGGCTTCATCAGCTAAGAAATTAAATCGAAATTTGAATTAACTTTCCTATTCTTATAAATATTCATCTATGGCTTATCATTTTCGGTAAGGCTTAAACTTTTTTGTTTGACCCTCATATATATATATATATAATTATATATATACTTAATAATGAACTGAATATATTTGCATAAAGGTGAAGTATTTGAAGTAGACTTTTGACCGGAAAAAAGAGGCTTAAAGGACTTTTCATCGAATAATTGCTTCTTTGATTGTTTTTAATGGCCGTGTTATATTTTTGGCCTTTGACAGGCCTCGTAAGTTACGTGGATATTAAAAACAGGATTCACCAATGATTTAAGGGAAACAAAAGAGAGTAGAAATGATACGTGGATTGCGTCAATGGCGTGTCGGAAAGAAGTATAACTATGAGTTATGTGGGCGTCCGAAAAATGTATATTGATATAAGTTTTGGACCACGAGATCAATTAGACAGAAGAATGGTAGAAGAGTGACATGACGTTATGCAGCTCAAGGTGTGGCCGTAGACAAGACGGTCTAGTGTTGAAAGTTTAGGAAAAGTCTAAAATGAACAAGACTGAAAAACACAAAAAAGTTGATATGGTCCCAGAAAACATAGGGATGCTCTGTGAAGGTCTCTGAAGTTTAATTGGCTTGTACCAGTCTCGTGAAAGAAGAAAGAAGTAACGAGTACGTTTAATGTTTTAAATTAGCCCTCTGCCCGCCTCGTGGAGGCAGAGTGAAGAAGAAACACTTTCTGAGATATTGTAGTATAAATGTTAGTGGTTCACTGTCTATTCTGACTCTCTCTCCTCACTAAACAAATTTCGTACCTTTCGTAATAAACAGAAAAGAAGTTAATAGTTTTATACTTCAGAGTTGTTGCCTTTTATCACTGTATGCAGCAGCCCGTCAACCCGTCTAATATTATTCTATGCTTCGTCGTTTATCAATAGCGAATATTGTATTTTATATTTCATGGTTTGAGTAATCGTTTCTTTAGATGATTTGTTCACAGTTATTTGATATCAAGTCTCTCTCTCCAATAGAAATAATTTTCACACAGTTTTCCGAATTCAAATAGTTTCTGTCTAAGGCAATCCATTTCAAATATATCTGTAGAAGCAGAGGCGCAGGTATAAGTAGCTTGCAGGAACTGTTCGAAACGTCGTTACTCAGGCATGTTTAGAAGGGGAAGGTTGATATAGAAAAACAACACTGACACTTTAGTATTAGCTTTTTTCAGGGTGTATAGTGGGCTTGTAACGATTAGTTGTCCAATTAGAGAGAGAACAAGTGGTTGATATTTTCTATTAAGCAGCCGCGGTTGCTGTTGGATTAAAACTTACGCCTGTCTCTACGCCTGTCTCTACCCCTTTCTTACGCCGGTCGTTTTAGTTCTGCCTTTCAAAATCGGGTCGTTTTTTCACTCCCACCTGACCTGTCGGAGAGAGAAAGATATATGTTTCCATTGGTTCCACACCTGTGCAGACGGTTTCGAACCCTCAGTTTTTTTTTCTCCTTCTCATTTTTAATTACGAGAGCTTTAGTCGGAAATAATCGTTTTTTTTTTGGTTCAATTTCAATTTTCTATAAGGCGTTCAATTACGTTATCATTATGACTCATTCATAGGACCATAACATGTAATGTGAGTCTGGATCTACTGAACCTAGAATTAATGCTAATAAAGAAGTAGAGCACTCTCCTTAGAGCTTCAGAACTGGCGCCTCACCAACAGATGCTATTTAGAGCAGCCGAGGATTCAGTTAAAGTATTTTAAGCCCGACCGACAGGCCGATTCACTATCCGAGGATTGGCAATGGCATGAAATAAAGTCATCAGTTTATGTCCTTATCTAGAAAATATATTTTATTTTACAATAAACCATTCAAGACAGGCAGTTGTTCAATGTTATTTTTTCGTAAGTATTTGTTTAGACACAAAGAAGTCTTTATTTTTTCATACAACCATTTGTCATTGCTCTAAGCAAAATTTATTTGGTAACTTTTCTTGGACGAAATTTATTTTTCATTAGCTGTGCTGATTTTGTCGAAAAAAATGTTTATTCAGTTACAAGGAGGCAATGACAGGCTAGAGTGCAAGCTTTCACCAATGTTCTTTTATGTAATTCCATTACAACACATTCTGAATTCATTCATAAATTTCGTAAATGAGGTACAATTTGTCAGCATATGCCAGCAAAAAGACCTAAAAAAAAGCTTATTAACCTTCAGAAACAGCGTTATAATTTCCGAAATAATGTGCACAAATTGTACTATAAATGTTTACATATTATTTTTCGCTTCTTTGGTATTGGCAATTATACAAGCGGAGTCTTCTTTTCTTTTTTCGCCTGGAACAAAAATAAACAATTCTATAATTTTCAACAATTTTTCTTTCATCTACACTATATTGTGTATATTCTAAATTGAATTAAAATCCTTTGCTTTTTTTAGACGAATTTTCTATTAATTTGATTTTCTCTCAATAAGAAACAGCCTTCTATATCAGCTGCATATACATTCTGAAAATGTTTGTCAGATTAGATAGTTATACATTTTTCAATGTGTTATGTTAGAGCCCAGATAATTTAGATAAAACTATGAATATTGATTGACATCAAAATGTCATTTTTCTATTCGAAGGCTAAAATAGCACACAATTCACCATTACCTTTTATTTAGTTGTAGTTTAGTAAACCTTGCTAAGTTCGGCTCAAGTCAATAATTCTGGAGCATCTTGTGAGAATCGGACTAAGAATATTTACTTATAGTATGTAATCAGAGACACACGTAGGGTTGACGAAGCAATGAGTGAACAATTTTTAAAATGAAATACACTATAAATATTTTAACCTGCCAATTATCTTTTAACAAAACTAACTCTGTTATACAATAAAGCAACCATCATCATTATATGTCTGCTCGTGATGTTCTCGTTGGAAATGGGCACTGTGTTTCGAGTTCTTATCCCGGGGGAAGCTATTTGCATTTCTCACAATAATCTTACCATAATAAGGTAGGAATCCCACTGTTGTCCCTCTAATTATGCGCAAATAATCGGCCAGACTGTGTTCATTGAACTTTGTATGGCAACTGGTCTTAGAAAAGGAAATCTCTGAATTCGAACCTGTTAAACTCGACTTAAGAAAACTGACCTAGTGTTACATCCTGTATGTGTGGAGGGGACGGCAAATACCTAAATATGTGCGTCCATGTGCGTGGGTATGTGCGCGCGAGTGTTTGATTAAATTGGACAGAAATTTCGTGTCTGCCTATTCCGTATTTGATTCATTCAAGTCTCCGTATGAGTCGTTTAACTTTTTGATAAAATTAATCTAGGACGGTGGCGTATGTTTCCCGATATTTTTGGAGACTAATTCGTGGGATTAAATAATCAAATGACTAACACACTGACGAGTCGGATATATTTATATAAAAGTTGGAGGAAGAACAAATGGGTAAGGAATTTACGGAAGATAATTCTTTTTACAGGTCTGAGTGAGAATTATATAACATTATTTCCCTTCGTAGTTATTCCTCCAGCAAGACAATATACAACAGCTATTAACATTTAAAATAGCATGTGAAAGAGCTAGTGAAACTTCTCCACTTTTATCACAAACAGATGAATTATTTATTTTATTTTTTTATGTTAACATCACCTATAGAATAGTTTTGTGACGACTTTTTAAGGTTTACAAGAAAAGAATTATTTAGGATCATCGTCTTTTCCTATTGCGTATTATTACGACTGTCAGACCTCACAATAAGCATTCATAAGACGAGGTTGGAAGAATGATTAGAGATCTTTTCTGATGATTTTTTTTATTCATCATAGAAAGGGTATTATGAATTCAGACTTTAAATTCACAGCTCTTTGGTCACGCAGTTTTTAGTGGGGGGATTCTTTTTACCGCAATAAAATACCTCAGACATTACATTGAGTCAAGTTAAGAATAAAGTTATGTAGCGTCGTTAATCTTAAAACTTTGTATCATCTTTTTTAAATTTATGAAATGCATGCAAAATAATAATTCAAAAAATATAAATATATAAGATGGTGTGATCGTAAATCATGTATGTGCTCATTTAATTTTTTTTTAGTCTTCTAGACTTTTATTCATAAATGTATGTGTGTGTATGTGCATTTGTGTGTGTATGTACGTATGTGTGCTATGTATGTGTGTACGTATATGTGCTGTGTGTGTGTGTTCTGTGTGTGTGTGTGTGTGTGTGTGTGTGTGTGTGTGTGTGTGTGTGTGTGTGTGTGTGTGTGTGTTTTAAAATCCCCTCAGGTTAATAAATGTGTGAAAATCTGAAGAATCAAAACTTTAAAGGAAGATTGCATTTAGTACGCACAAATGTGAAGACGTATATAAAGAAAATGGTTCTGGTTTTTAGATGAAATATGCTACAATCTATGTATGCCTTTCATGAAAAGGATGGATGTGCATTTAACGATAAATTTGCGATCTTCAATCTATCTATCTATCTATCTATCTATCTATCTATCTATCAATCTATCTATCTATCTATCTATCTCTGTCTGTGAGGGAGACAGAGAAGGTACAAAACTGAAAATTTAAGACCAATATATACATCACTTACGTGAGCACAGATATTATATATATATATATATATATATATATATATATATATATATATATATATATATATATATAAAGACATCTTTTGCATAAAAACGCAAGACAGAAAAAATTTCATCAGGTGCCTGTCAGATCCACATGAAACATTCATTAATGGGCTTTAAGAGTTCATAATTCGATTATTTTATTATAGACACAGACCGACACACACACACACACACACACACACACACACACACACACACACACACACACATGCGCACACACACATGCACACACACAAACATGCGCACACATACATGCATACCCCCCACACACACACACATGCACACGTGTGAGTGTGTGGGTGTGGGTGTGTGTATATAGATATATATGTGTGTGTGTGTGTGTGTTTGTGTGTGTGTGTTTGTGTGTGTGTGTGTGTAATAAAATAATCGAATTATGAACTCTTGATGCCCGTTACTTAGTATTTCACGTGGATCAGACAGCCACCTGATGAATTTTTTCTCTTGCGTTTTTATGCAAAAGTCTTTTGAGTTGTCATCTTGTCGCATTTTGTCTTTCTCTCTCTCTCTCTCTCTCTATATATATATATATATATATATATATATAGAGAGAGAGAGAGAGAGAGAGAGAGAGAGAGAAAGAGACAAAATGAGACAAGACGACAGCTCAAAGCAGAGCGAAAGACAGAGACAAAAAAGAGGAGATTAATTGATATATAGATAGAAGAACATATAAACATACATAGTATTTACATAAATACTTTTTCACCAAAATTACACCATATGTATATGAGCATGCGCAGGTGTGTATCAATGTGTATTTAAGTTGGTGTCCACTTATATACTTCAAAATTCTACCGGTCGCACTCAGCTCTTAGCTACACTTAATAATATGTAAAATGGGTGAGAGTTAATTTTTGATAAGGTTCATTTAGCATGATTTTTTGGCTGATCAAAGGAAACAAATCTAGAAAGTAAAACTAGCTTTCCTCCGCTCAATGATGAGCCTTGTGGCACATCGTGTTCTTGGTGGAGAAGATGTGTAAATGCATACATTATAATTAGTATATCAACATATATTGATATACCCCGCACATATAGATATATTTTATATTCCCACATTCATTTTTATGTCTTCTTTTTACACATTACTTTTGTCCGTGAAGCTCATCGTACATTCAAAATATCAATGTCTCAGTTTTCTATATATAAGAACTGCTTTAAACTCCGTATATATAAGAACAACTACCGAATATTTTATAATAGCACATGCCGAAAATTAGTAGAGACTTCACTTATTTGCTGTTTATTTCCAAGATTATCCCAAGTATCGATTTCTTTTGTTCAGCTCAAGGCGATAAGCAAAGAAATGAAGTTAGGTACAATAGAAATGAAACTGTAACCATCATTTTGTGTGATTTTGCAGTCTGTTCCAAGATGGCACTCTACCAAGTTAATTCGGAATCAACCTTTTATTGAGTTCTTATGCATGAATTATATAAAGGATGAAATAAAATAAAGTAGAATCATCTCTTTCTTTTCTTTATTGACGAGAGAAGGTCAATGAATTACTGAACAACTGAGCTATCTCTCATTCACTGATTTTTTTGTTTATTTTTACATTTCCGTTTGCAAAATGGAGTTTACAGAAAAATGCCACTCTGCACTCCATTCGCATGAAGCAGGTATCAATGTAATGCGTGTAGTACGTTGCAGAGAAATAGAAACAAACTGACTGCATACTGTCAAACAATGAGATGCTTGACAGGCAAGACCATGGTCAAGAAGATGGATGATGGAACTGAACGAAGGGAGAGTTTGAATTACGCTTTTAACGCAGCGATGAACATGAAAGTGATATAAAAACAGCCGTGTGCAGAGTTTAAAATCCATTTATAGACTCCATTGACAAATGCTATCACAATAACGCCATCTTGAAGGCAGTGTTTATTTGTTGATAAAAAAATAATGAATATTTGGAACTGTATAATTTCATTAAGGCTTTAAAACTAAAGCTGTGTGGAAGGAACATATATTTAAGCTTCCTCAGGAAGAAAGCAAGTTTTAGAGAAGTGTTAT
>OY757905.1:14018677-14076177 GCA_963585895.1 Sepioteuthis lessoniana
CCTGATGCATCTAAGATGTATGATTGAAATACATATATATATATATATATATATATATATATATATATATATATATATTATAAATAATGTATAAATATATTTTTACGTCTAATAAAATATTTTACTTGTTGTAAGCAGATCTTAAGCTGAAATGAAATGTACAATTAACATGGTTTTCACGAGACACATTCAAATATTTTCATTGATTTTATTTTCATCCGTAGATATTTAAACCCAGTCAGCTGTCTCTCTATGATACACCGACTGTATCTTTTCAGAGAAGTAAGACCCATTCCAATGTGTGTCCTGGATATGGCAATAAACTATCTGATTAGGAATGTCAAGTACCTCTTTATTGTCATTCTTCCCAGGTTCACTCTGCCCCCTACTGGTAGCACCTGATAGGGTCCTATCTATGGATTAAATCTAACAAAATATGTCGAAGGAAATGACAGATATTAAATTGAAACTGTTATATAGCAATACTTGAAACCATTTTACAGTAAGCAAAAAAGGTTTTAGGTTCATTTGAGACTATTATCTATAAATTGTGCTAACAAATCATATGTATTTATCTTTTATAAATATGTATGAACAGGATTTAGCGCTAAATAACCTCCAATGTTTCCTTTGCCATAAAAACAAACCAATACAAACTATCGATTTTTTTTTTCATTTCAGTTAGAATTTGTTTATCTCAATCATAGACTATCTTGAAATGTCCAAGATATGGTTTTAAATTATGTTAAAGTTAATTACCTTTTGTTTATATAAAGGAATTATATGTTTTAAATTAAATTATTCTGACCAGAAAATCCGTTCAGCACTGTGTACGATGTACGGAAACTTTGGACAGCTCTTTCGACCTTATTAGGTCTCATCAGCAGTGGATACTGTGATCTACCCCAAAGTGTACGCTATTAATGAAACCTTATAAGGTCTAAACGGCTTTCCAGTCATTTTTATGTTTCACACAGTGCTTACTGTTTTTTGTTTTTGTTTTTTTTCTGGTCATGGTAATTCAATTTATTAAGTTCCTTTATGCGTAATCTGATTCGTTTTAACTGACAGGGTGTTTTTGCGTTTTTATATAATTTTGTTCCAGATGACAAATATTTTTTTAAAAATTAGCAAGCAAAATATATTTGATTGATACTTTTAGATTCCATACATCATAAATCTGAAAAGGCTGGTGCTTCTCTTTTTATTCCCTTGATTGTCTTTTTATGTTAGCCTTTCTTTCAAAAACGAGTTTGTTTTTTTTCTCCATTATTTAAAGGCTATATCTACTGCACTCGTGATAGAGCCGTTTTTTCTGGGTGGTTCTATTTCTGCATATATTAGAATATGTAGATTTATTTGTCAAATTAGGGTGTTACATCGTGACATAACTGTATCGCTTATAGAGTCGCGTTTACCATAATGGTTTTCTTTGTAGCAAATGGAATCGTAGGAAATAAAGCAAGAATAAATATCTTATGTCTTAAAGTCTAATATCGCTATTGCTCGAAGTAGATTAGAATACGCATTTAATCGATGATTTCATGGAATAACATGGACATTACCTGTTTAGGTTGATCAGTAGCATTTTTGACAAACTTATTATACACCAGCAATATATTTTTTGAAGCGTGATTAGTGCAACGGTTATTGGCGAAAGAAATCGAATCGGTGACACAAATAAAAAACCTGAATGAGGTTATTTGCGTTTTACTTCATTTTAACGCATTTGGTAAATGTATAAATCCATTTTTATTCCCCACTTACTTGTAGGGCAAATTGGGTTCTTTAACCACCTTTTGGCAAAGTCTAAACTGAGTAAAACTTTGAATTGAAACCAGCTAAACTTTGCTAACAATTTAACTGTACGTCACATTCTGCTCATTGTACCGGGGTTGGGTAAATGCATACTTGTATTTTGGAATAAGGCCTAATGCATATTATTTGCCTTCCTTCTGTTTGAATTTACCACAGTAGTAGTACGAGTGGTCTTTGTAAAATCAAAAGTTCCCCAAGAGAAAGATACGGGATTAATATTAGAATTATTTCTCTATATCATTATTGTACTCCTTTGAGCGTTTTTCACACCTGCGTTTGCTGATGTTTTTTTCACTGGAGTTTAAGTGACAGAAAGTCCCTTCAAGTCTTTAGGACTTTTGTCAATATTCTGGTCCATCTAAATATTGACATAATCTGGATGATCTCTCCTTGTCCTCTTATTTCCAAGTCTTCCTGTTCTTTTACCAATCCTCTGTGATTGTTCCAAGTGCTCCAACTACAATTTCATATTATTATTATTATTATCACTACTATTCCTTCCAACTTTGTCGTACCAGTGTTTCCTGATGGTCTTTCGCTGGAGTCCGAAAGAAAGCAAGTCACTTCAGATCTTTATGACTCTTCTGCGTATTCTGGCCCAAATACACAATAATTTTGCCAGGGTGTTTTTTATTCGTATTTTGACTTCCAATTGTGTCCTATCCTAGGACGGAAAAATCCACTATACGGCAAGTTCTCTTTTTTTCTTTTCTTTTTTTTAAAATTAATTATTATTAACTCTTGTCTTAGAAATGAAGGAATCTGCGTGTAGCTCAAAATCCCAGGGGATCATTCTCTAGGAAAGATTCTGTTTGTGCATGTGCTATTTAGTGGTATAGTAAAATTAAAATTTCTTTCACAATTCAAACTTGGTTTCGAATACCGGTTTCTTTGCTATTCATACACTCTAGGCGCAAAAGAGAAAACGAGTAGCATTGTCACTTTTTATTTACACTATTAAATTTGTAAATACCAATATGTTTAGAGTTTTCTTTTTTTGCAAGAGACATATGATTGAAGACATTTCAGTAATCTAGGAGGTTACCACACGGGAATAAAAATAAATCGATGAACTTGAAATGAAAGTAAAAGCGCACTTTAGTAGATTAAAATGTAATATCTTATATATCTACGATAAACATTTTAATTGGTGTATCATGGTCTGGAAAAATTACAAGATTGGTTTAATAGTTATTTACGGTTGGTTTACTATCGAAGAGAATTTTCCTGATCTTGAAAATCTGCATTCCATACTTTTTCTTTTACTTTAATTTAAACATCGATCAATGGCCTTACGTAGAAATGCACGTCTTAACATGTAAGAATGCAAGTCCGTGTTATGTACATAAATAGATGTCTTTTTATGTATTTTAGTCTCATATCGATGTTCCTGGAACCGGATTTGATCATACGCTTAATCCTATTTTATGATTTAATGAGATAACATGGGCATTTCGTGTTTAGATTAACCAGTAGTATTTTTGACTTACGTATTATACACCAATGTTTGTTGATGTGGTGGCGTGCTTTGCGTAGTGGTTATCTTCGGAGGAAATGCAACCTGAGTACTAAGTTCAAATTCGCGTTTTACTTTATATAAATGTCTTTTCAAAAGGCTTGAATTTATCAGGTCTTCTCCAGCTTTGGGTAAATAGTAATAGAAGGAGTGTTCTCTAGCCTTAGTTTGTGAGGGGAAAGAAAACTCTGAACTGAAACCAGTTTTATTATGTTTTAAAATTGACCTTGTGTCACATATAGTCGTGATGGAGGTGTTGGTAAAGAGATGAATATAACCTAAATACCATTTTTCGTTGGTTGTTTTACGTCCAATCAAATTTTGTTGTTTATTTCATGCTAAATGTTATATATATATACATGAATAAAGTACGTTGAGTTTTGCAACCGCAGTCGAAGGCGACCTGCAGGTTCCCTTATTATTAGCTACTACACCGAGGTGTTGAGTAGAGCGCTACTCCTTTCCCTGGATTGCTTCACTTTACACCTGATTCTTAACTTATAATGCTGCATATTAAGCAAGGAGGCACAAAGTACCATTTTTTGAGTCTTTGGTATGACTCAACCTGGGATTGAACCCTGGTTTCTCAGGCCAAACGCAAAGTTGGACGGGTTTCGGTCTCGGCTTCGAGCGTCCTACGTGTCTAGCCACACTGAAGAGTTCCGATAGAACGAAACAGTCTATATGTGGATGACAATACACACACACACACACACACACACACACACATATATATATATATATATATATATTTGAAATGTCATAGTTCGTTCATAACATTTTAAACGAGGTAGAGCTGATTTGTTTGAACATATATAAATTGTTTACACTATAGTAAATAATTGAAAAGTTTTATTTGACCAATAGATCGGACTCTTAACAGGTACAACCAATTAGTGACAGAGTCGATCTGGGAGTAATGTTTTTGTTATACCCAGGACACTTATTCGGAGTGTCTTACCCATGTGCAGGAGTACTGTCAACCTATCGGTCCTAGCCTATGTGGCAAACAATGTATACGTGTCTTTTAGATACAATACAAAGTCAGTATAAAATAATTAAAATAGTTGGCCTTGCCTTTGTCTGATTATCTGAGGAAACGAATAAATGTTATTTTTATAAGCAATTAATTTTTTTCTGAGGGATGATCAGATTTTAGGAGCATCCAATCAGAATCAAAATCATTACACCAACGATTATCTCTGAGACAATCTAGCTACCCACTATTCAATAATTGGCGCCCTCGAAAGGAGTCAGTCAAATTTCGTTATATAAAATTAGTATTGAAGATAAATGTATAATAACAACGTATGAATATAAAGAGAAATAAATCTGAATGTACGCATAAAGAGATTTATTTATTGAAAATATATGAATATAAAGGACAGCACTTTTTTAAAGAATCTACGTAAATCATATGCTAATTCATTTCAGATGCTGGTAATTATTTCAAGAACAGAAAACATCGTGCCGCACAAAAAGTACTTAATTAACGAATTGATCACTTTTGTTATCATAAAACAGTAGTTGCTAGGGTAAGTAAAAAATTTAGCAATATTTCGGTAACCTGAGTTAATGCTATTGACAAGTTTGTGAGGATGATGAACCACACTGGACTGTGAGATACGAATACTCTTTTACTATTATTTGTCTGAGTTACGAATTGGTCCCCATTGTGTAATAGTTATCCTCATACAAATTAGACATGTCGACACGAGTTCAAATCCAGGACGAGGCTGATATCATTGCACATTCCACTTATACCCTTGAGAAAGTATTCTCCCTCCAGATATGGGTAAATAAGTAGAGCAGACTGATTTATTCAGCCTAAGTGAGACAATCAATTCAGGAGAAGGAAAACTCTAAATTGAAAACTGTTCAAACCCCGCTTAAAAATTGACCTTGTGTCATATTCTACTTGTGCGAAGGGTTTGGTTACCGCAATGGCTTGCAATACAGCTTTTATTACAGCTAAGAAATTCCGGCTTTTATGCCTTCCAGACCTTTCCGGATTTTTAAGGTTCTTGCAACCAGAGCGAACTTTCTTGAAGTATCCTATGATCGTACAGTGATTACGGGCACCTTTCCCTTTCTTACAAGAAATGTTTTTGGGGTGCTTCCATGGGCTTATGGCTCAGTTTGAACTCGTAAAGGATAAGTCCTCGAATCAAGATATGGTGCTAGTTTGTCTGAGTGGCTTTCAAATCACACATGCCGTGCAGCAATGCACGACGGGTCACAACGAAAACTATGATGGAACCAACCTCAACGGTCACCTGTCACGGCTTGAACTGCTTTGGTCACGTGATATACATATTAAAAACTTACAAGTGCCAAAATATTGCTTGCTAAGTCAGCTTGGACAGTTTCTCATCAAAAGGATAAATCCTCCCCAACGAGTGTCCTGATATGACACAAAATGTCTCCTTCATTGCTATCGCTCCCAGGTCCACTGTAACGTTGAGTGTTAGCACCTGATAAGTTCCCATATGTGGGTCAAATAGAACTAAACTGTGAACTTTTTGGTAAACTGAAATGCTTGAAATATGACTGTTTTAGCTTTTAAACTGCATACTTATACTAAACTGAGCTGTTTGAAATAGAACTGTTTTAAATAGAAAAAAATGTGTACTTATACTAAACTGAATTGTTTAAAAAGAACTCTTTTAGGTATTGGAACTGTGTACTTATGTTAAATTGAGTTGTTTGAAGTAGAACTATTTTGACATTTAACTGAAGTGTTTTAAAACATTATTGCTAAAAATTTAATTCGACGTTAAATGACACGAAAACAGTTGATACGACGTAAAACAAAGCAAGCAAGCAAGCAAGCAAAATATTACACAACTTTGACTATCACTAATAAGCTATAACATCGAGATGCATATGTTAGTGATTTTGAAATCTGTCAAGAACACGCGGTTCTTACGCAAGTCCCTTGATGCGGGTTTTCACTAGAGGTCATTAGAAAGAGATGACGTCAATCCAGCATCTGTTTTGGACACGCGTATATTTGTCATCTGTTTCTCTGTTCAACCTTCAAATGACTGTCCGATTTTTGACCCGCTTATTATCCCGTCACCTTCCTTAGGACTCTGACCAACCGACTGACTCCCTCTCTCCGACTCACAGCTTAAACAAAATTACCTGTATACGAGGAGTGGCAATTTGATTCAAGGAATGACCCCGGCGTGTCTCTGGACTGATGAATCAAGCTAGAATTTTTTTCCAAGGCACATCTGGAGATTTTTCAATTTCCGCTTTCTTGAGATGCGGGCATCCTCATGAGTTATTCGCTGCCGTTCGCGGAGGAAAATTTACATGTTCATTTTGAAAGAAAATGAAGTTTTCTTTATCCACGAATGAACAATAGGTTTGTGTGAATATTGTCTGATTGTTTTTAATGGTACATCAAACAGTATATGATTATTTTATGCTTAGATGATAGGGGATTGTGTTCATTGTACATTATATTAACATATTTGGTTAAGTATGTTACTTAAGAAATTTTTTACACACTGTTATATATGAAGTATTTCAATCAAATAGAATTGATTTCCACAACTCTATAGTTTCGCGTAACGAATAATAATAATAACATGGTTCCCCACCGCTGGATAAAACCCTGTTTCAAAATGTATTAAATACCTGACCAAGTAGTACAGTTCATCTAGAAGACTATGGAAACCTAGAGAGTGGAATTCAAAGCAGGCGGAAAAGGCTTAACTGAAGTAAAGATCCATAGTGGCATATTCCAGGGAGATGCTTTATCACCATTACTATTTGTGATAGTCATAATACCACTCAATCACACCCTCGGGAAATACTCAGCTGGATAAAAATTATGTAAATCGCAAGAAAGCATCAACTACTTGATGTACAAAGACGATATCAAACTGTTTGCCAAGAACAGAAAACAACTCGAAATCGCAACACAGACGGTGAGAATACACAGTCAAAATATAAGAATGGAATTTGGCAAAGAAAATTGTAAATTGAATTACCATGACCAGAAAATCCGGTGAACACTTACGAGTGACGTACGGAAACACCGGACAGCTGTTTCGATCTTACTAGGTCTCATCAGTAAGTATATACTGTTACCTCCACCACTGGAGATGGAACCACCAATCACAGATTGTTGAGCCGAAACTCTTCAACTGAGCAACCAATCTATTTATCACACATGTGACGCCAAATTAACTAGTCATTAGTGGACCTGGGATCAATGGTAATTAAGGGGTGCTCCGCATTCTCCAATGTCCCAACATCATTGGAAGATCACCATTATAGTTTAGTGAAGTATTCAGGACACTCGTTGAGAGGTCTTCCCCCTCTGCAGAGGTGCAGTCTGTATATTCTGCAGCCCAGCCGACTGGGCAATCAATTAAATGGCACTCCACACTTTACAAATATGCAGAAAGGGAGCAACGTTATAGTGTAATACCCAGGACACGTTTGAGTGAGGCATGTTTTACTCTTCTGCAGGATATACGTTCAGCGTTCTCTAATCCCCGTTAACAGGGCTGGCATAATTTTGTGTGAAGATTGCTAAAATGTCACTGTAACGTTAACTCAATCAGATATTACTTATGGATAACATGGTAGGAAGAAACAATTGATTTATAGTTCCGAGATTGGTGGGAAGACATGCACTATGATGCAACAAACAGGCAACCAAAACTACAAAGACTAAATGAAGATGTGATCAGAAGATAACTCGGTTCGCTGATATAGTCGAATGAATTTACGATTGATATTAGAAGAATTGAATATGAAAAAGGAAACAATGAAGTACACACAGACACAGACGGACACCGATATAAATAGACACACACACACACACACACACACACACACACACACATATATATATATAATATATATATATATATATATATATATATATATATATATATATATTTATATATCAATATTATCAGTGCATTTTTGTCACTGCTTCGACTTTGCAAATGGGTCTGGCGAAAAAGAAAAAAAAACTTCGACCAACGAGACACAAATTATTTCACGACAAATATTTAAAGCCCAACGTGTACATAGAATAAAGTTATGCATGAGTCTACACGACATATCTGTACACAATTTATTAGATTTGGTTTGTAGCAAATTTAATCAAGAGAATCGAAATATAAACGCAATCTGAGTCTCAAAAGAGAAAATTTGTTTGGATTCATTCAGTAGAAATGTTTAAGTGAATATGAGTAAAAAAGGACAAATATTTTCCTTTTCTACTGTTTCTTCTCTTTTTTTTTCATTTTTTCATTCGTTATTTATTTTATTTGGTGTTCACTTGATTCTGATCTACGGTTGCCTGAGCGATGATTATTATTTATTTATATATTTACTTATCTTTTTTATATTTAATGTTTTGTAATGATTTCATTTAGGCAAGATGTGGCAGATAAGGAGTTCGTTCACATTATACAGCAATTAATTTATACCATTCTTGTCTTTTCATGCAAATACGCACACTAATGAACAAAAATGATGGATTCAGATGAAACACTTTTTATCTGAAAATAATTTACTATAGTCGTTTTAATTGTGTTCTATTAGCGTCCCAATGGACGGTAATAGAACACAATTAAAACGACTAATACAGTCATTTAAATTGTAAGGAAAAAGTATATCTGGTGTGCATAATAGTTTTCAAAGATGAGTTTACTGGTTGGAACGATAAAATTGTCGTCCTAAAGAAAACAACACTACAGCTTTATTTTAAAACTTTTATTTCAGACATGATAGAAGGCTCCTATCGCTCTTGGGATTTGAACACAACTGGCCTTCTTAGTAGATTGTCTGCAAGAAAAAAGAAAACTGGTTTTCTTTAAACGTAAATGAAATCATGTAGTCTTTTCTAGGGCGACAATTCTATCGTTCCACCCTGTAATTCTTTTTTTAATTTAAAGAACGGTTCCGGTATTGTTTTAGAGTTTTTGTTTATTGACACATCAATTTTCGTGGGTAATTCAAGGCCAATGTCATCTTGTCGAACATAAGAAGAAGCAGTATTCAACTCATAGATGGGGGTATGAAAGTTTTCATATTATTTAAAATGTAATTAGTCCGAATGTGAACGAATAGTCTGAATGGAGTTATAACTCACTTACTATGATGTCACCATCCATAACTTTAACTACTTTGCTATAGATTGTCTCCTCCAAAGAAAGGTGATTGGTTACTTTTGAATAAATCTAATTAAACAACATTAAATATTTGGTCATTCAAATATATTTAGTTACAAACAATTCATCATCCAGTTTTCTCAGCTTTTCAATCGAAAACACAAATTGAACTGGCCAATATTTTAATGTGTGATGCTTAATCATTATATATATTCTATTTAGCTATATCATGTAATCATATTTACCAACCCCTCCGCTCGGTCAGGATATGACACAAGGTCAATTTTTAAGCGGAGTTTAACAGGTTTGAATTCAGAGTTTTCCTTCTCCTAGTGTAGTTGCCTCACCAAGGTTGAAGAAACCAGTCTGCCCTACTATTTACCCATAACTGGAGGGAGAATAATTGGATTCATACCTTTTTTAAGGGTATTAGTGCTATATGAATGCAATCAGTCTCGTCCAGAATTTGAACTCATTTTGCCGTGTCCATTTCCTACGACGATAACCATTACACCACGGGCAACTATAATTATGTTATTGGTAGAATGTCTTAAGCAGTGACATCAAACCAACGGCTCCCAGACGAATGTTTAAGGCGATTGATTCACGTGAAAATCAAGGGATCGTTCATTATATTGGTTGGTTTTTAGCGCATTGAAACTTACCAAGTTTCTAGACCTAACCTCACTGTAACCTTGATCTTAAATCCCCCTCCCTCTGTAGTCGATAAGTAAACAAAGGCTGTTAGATAGTATAACGTCTCCCCCAAGGGTACTGAATCAATTACATACAAGGCTATTGTTGGGTTTAAAAATTTGGAATATCCACGTAAACACGCACAGCAACATCAATTTCTAAACATCATTGTTTATTTACCGTATTGCATTGCTTCTGATTGTATTAAAGCAGTTTTGAAAGTATATGTAAATATTGGAATGTTTTCTCATTATGTCCTTGGGTATTGAAGAAATATTTTCGTTGGCTAGCATTGACAAAAGTCAAGGGTCCTTCATAAAAATTATGAAAAACACATTTGTGTGGCTGAAAATAAGGAGTCGATCATTGCCTGAAATCATTAATTACTTGATAAAATACATTCGTTTTCTTTGGAAAGCCTCAAAACATTTTTTTGTGCCGAATATCTTTATTAAACGTGGTGATTTGTTCTAGCGCCCCTGACCGTGTTTTCCTCTAAGTTATGTGTAAAATATACTTTAATATTTCAGTCGCCTAATCTCCAAGATCAAAATCTGAAAAGTAGAAATTATCTATTTTTTATACATAAAAAATTCTTTATAAGATATTTGGTTTCTTTCAAAGATCTATTGTGGTAGAGAGGTGACTGCAATTAAAGAAAATGAAGTCACGCAACATAATATAAGGACATTTCTTTTGTTTCATACGTGAGAAGGAGTCGATTTTACAACTCCTATTGAAGTAGAAGCAAGGATAGTGAATTAATACCCACAGTAGAATATAACGAAATGTGTGTTGTTTCATATTTTTAAAAAAATATATATTTGTTAACCTACATTGGCATTAGAAAGTTATATATAAATGACAGACAACACACACAATTATCACAAAAATGGTTCAGCATGGATTATTAGATAAATATAGTTAATGTCTGCAATTGTTTAGATATGATAAAACTTTGTATTCTCGTATTTCTCTGTTTTCATATTATATACGGTAGAATAAAAAATAATAGAAGTTTGGGGTCAAAATATTACAGTTTCTGTTCGGTCTGCAGCTCTCTCTCACACGCAAACCTTGAGTAACCCTTTTCAAACCCTTGCAATAAAGTGACAGGTAAATATTTTTTTAACTATATTTATCTAATAATCCATGCTGAACCATTTTTGTGATAACTGGGATTTTTTAGCTTGTCCCACGCGATTTCCTCTCCTAACTGCCATTGGAATGTGTCACTTCCTTCCGGTGCATCACCTTGAGTGGCATTTTGGGCCAGGTCGAAGGTCAAAATATAACAAGAAATAATATCCATGCCAGACACAGAGACAAAGGCAGGTAATAATTATAATTGAAACCGTCTTAGTTCGATAAAACTTACTTATATGTGGTATAAAAGAAAAAAAAAGTAAATATATTGAAAATATACGAGAGTTTCTTGAAACTTCTCATTTCAACTAACGGACGCCGGAACAAGAGACCTGCAGCATGCATGGAGTTTTGCATAATTACCCTGCAGTAAAAAAAGGTGGGGATATTGTTGGGTATATCACTTCTCATGTTTTGTTGCGCTAAATATTACTTTCCTCATTTCTTATGAGTCATCGTGTTTACTTCTATCAAACACATCAATTGCATATTGTTTGCCACAAAATGTACTATTATTTAGAAATACATCACGCTATTCTAATTAAACTTAATGTGTTATATTATATATATTTTTTCAAATCCAATTATGAGTTATTTTTGTTACGATAAAAGTTAGAGGTAAAGTATGACAATATATATATATTATATATATATATATATATATATATATATATATAATGCAAAGCTCTTCAAACGAATTTAGCACTCTGGTATCCGGTAAGGTATAAAATGTAAACAAAATAATGCTGCTACTTATTACCTTATAATTCCCTAGCTGACGTGGTACGGTTGTAGGCCGTGCGGTTTGATACTAAGTCTAACGTAAAGTTGGGAGGGTTTCGATCCCAGCTTTAAGCGTCCTACCTGTCTTGCCACACTGAAGAGTTGGGATACAACGAAACAGTCTATCTGCGGATGACAATATATATATATATATATATATATATATAGAAAAAATGATAACAATGTAATCCAAGTGGATGGAGAGATTTATTGAGAAGTCGAAACTATAAGAAAGAAAGAAAAACAAAAAGAGCATAAAAATTATGATGTATGTGTATATTTTTTTTTGTTTTTCTTTCTTTCTTTTTCTTCCTTTTGACTCAAAATCTTTCTCGATAAACAAACGCAACATAAATTCAGTACAATATCCCTAATAAGTCAAATAACGTATTTTAAAACAACAAACGCTGATTCACAAATTAAACAGCCAACTTTTTCTTATTATGCAAATTGCCCCCTAGGTTTTTTGTATTTTTCATTTTTAAACATCCATCGTTGACTTAACATCGTTAATATCACCCACCAGGATCCTGATGATGGTTCAGTAGAACCGAAACGATAGAGTGTCGACTTCTCAATAAATATCTCCTTCCATTTGAATTACCTGGTTATCAATTTTTCTAAAATCCTTTATTTACTTTCACACGCACACACACACACACACACACACACACACACACACACACACACACACACACATATATATATATATAATACTTTTCGATGCTATAGTATTGAAAATATAAGAAAATCAGGATTTGTGAAGTATGAGAATCAGCATCATATATCCATTAACCTGGCTTTTTGTGAATATACTCTGAGGTAAGAATTCTTGAAATTGAGATTCTGTTGATGCATCTGCAAACCTTATTTGTCTCTCGCCTTTTTATAGTTAGTTTATATTTTCATTTCATATTGTTTTATTTACTTTCGATGTAGATATGTAACCTCACCAACCCTTCAATTTGATTTTCACTGGGTGTATCAAGTGTTGTTTTTTTTTCTATCTTTTAATCTTACTAACTTCTTATTTTTGATACCCAATATCTTGTCTCTTAAAGAATGTGGATATAAATCCGACAGAATATAAATATAAGAATAGTATAAACACTCAGAGATTATATATATATATGTGTGTATATATATATATATATATATATATATATATATATATATATATATATATATATATATTCTCTATATACACGCAACTCCTAATATATATATATATATATATATATATATATATATATATATATATATATATATATATATATTGAGAGTTGCGCACGCGTGTGTGTGTGCTAAGAGAGCGACCGAAACGGATAGATATTTCGTCTATAAAAGTTTTCTCCTCATTTAGCCCACTTCCGATTTTTTTAAAATTTCATTTCACCCCTCTTCTATCCCTTCCCACCCTTCTTTCCTGTGTCTATTCAGAATTATTTTATCCATAAGATCTGAAAAAGTCCCGTAAATTTTTTTTGTGTGTTTTGATTTTATCCAAAACACATAACAGGATGGAAATAAATTTATAACCCAAATGTGACCGGCTTTGTTTTTTTTCTTAAAGAAATCATTGGCCCAGCGGTTAGAGTGTTCGCCAATGGCCCGGGAGACCTGGGTTCAATCCCAGGTCGAGTCATACCAAAGATTTTAAAAATGGAACTTGATACCACCTTGCTTAACACTCAGCATTATAAGGTACGGTTCAAGGGTAAAGTGGAGCAATCCAGGGAATGGAGTAGCGCCCTCCCCTACACCTTGGTGTAGTAGCAATCGAAAAGGGAGCCTTCGGGTCACCCTCGACTATGGTCGCTAACTTTACTTACTTTTATATATATATATATATATATATATTGTCAGCATTCCTTCATTAATACAAATATGATTGAACATAGTAGATATTTTCTGTCTACATATTTTCTTCTGGATCCGTTCGTATTGCCGTATTGCTTTTATCGTATTCGGCATGAATTGATTTATGTATTTTCCATAGTTATATATATCCCAAGTACTTCCTGCCAACCTTTCGGTCATCCTTAGGGGAGGATCTATTATAAAAGTGATGTAACTTTTGTTTTTGCATATCATTAAAATGTAAGAGCGTCTTTACCGTTGAAGAGTATAGTGTTTGCTTTTAAATGGGTTTCTATAAATAGTGCCAGTAGCTAAAGACATTTAAATACATTAGCACTGGTTTGAAAATCAATTCTGTTAAGTGTCAGTTGCATGTTTCTAATATATATATATATATATATATATATATATTTATATATGTATATTATTGGTTAGAGATAATCCATGTGCACGTCTCCGTGAGTGTAGAAGTAAGAAAAAGACGTGCGAGAAAGAACAAATGATGTAGTTTGATTGATCGATGAAAAAAAAAAAAAAATTCTGTATTGTTACTTTTGAATACACTGGGTGTTTAGAACGAACTTCATCACAATGGCATGCATAATTTTTGTTTCTCACAAACATGCATATAGAAAAGCTGGGATAAAAAAAATCCATTCTCACGTTTCAATGACTGTAAATCAGAAAATGCCAACCACATTACCGAATCTGATAGATCGTAATTCATCTGACCTTGCAGTTTCCTTATGAAATTCATTGAATCACACAGCAGAGAAGAATGTGAAAATTTTATAAAAGCAATTCAATTTATCAGCTTGAGAATGACAGGGAAGTAGAGGTGTTCAAAATCGGTTGATAACATTTGATCCTAAAACAGGGTTGACTTAAAGTGAGTTTTATTATCAAAATATGGATGTCAATATATGCGAGAATTTATCCTGCTGTTGAGTTCTGACGTATTGTTATGTGTGTAACATAGCATTTGCTGATCTTCGTCGATGATCACTTACAAATTCAGAGTAAGTACGAAGGAAAATACATATCCCATTCCCTCTGTACATACACAAGGAGAAACACAGAGGCCCCTCCCATATATATATATATATATATATATATATATATACATATACATATATATATATATATCAAAGTCCCATAGGAATTTATTCCAGTCATTTTCTAGGACAGGTGCTGGGTTGTGCATATACCATTTGTTAGTATGGTCGAATTGAAATTTCTTACACATTTCCCAGTTAATCACCTTACCGACCCATTCGTGTCTCGCCTTATAATCCCGCTGTGCTGATTTGCTGCATTAATTTATTATATGATTGATGGTTTCATATCTGTCGCCAGATAACCTGCATTTGGTATTTTGTTGCGTCTTATCTATTCTCGTTTTGATATGATTCGTTCTTATGGCGTTGTCCTGTGCTGCTATTTGGAGAGATTCTGTTTCTCTCTTAAAGTTTCCTTTTCTTAGCCATGTCCAAGTTTTGTCGTGTGAGATATTGTTTATTAGTCGTTTAAAGAGCCCATAAAGTTGTTTTCCTTCCCATTTTTGTTTCCTAGTTACTGTCATTCTGTTGTTCATTGTGTTCTCAGTTTCATGTCTGGTGGCTGTAATGAGTCCTCCTTCGTGTTTTTGTATATAGTTTTCGAGTCGATGTATGGATGTGTCAACGCTGTCTTCAATGCTAGCAAGTCCTCTTCCTCCCTCTTTTCTAGATACATATTGTCTGTCAACGTCGTCTCTGGGATGCAATGCCTTATGCATTGTCATTAGTTTTCTTGTCCTTTGGTCCATTTGTTTAAGTTCCTCTCGGGTCCACTTGAGAAAGGGTCCGGAATATCTAACGAGAGGTACAGCCCAAGTATTTATTCCTTTGATGAGGTTTCTGCTATTGTGTTTTGTTATTATTATTATTATTATTATTATTATTATTATAAAATAGCCCTATCACAGATATTGTTCACTATTCAAGTTATACCGAGTTAGGTCTGCCACAAACCCACGAAGTGAGATAGTGACAACCAACGCTGTTATATATATATATATATATATATATATATATATATATATATACACTATTTAGCGGGTTTTTAACTGTATTTTTCGATTTTTGACCTTTTTTTTCGATTTTTTCGATTTCTTCATTTTCTTTCGTTATCTGCTTGACGATCGTTGTTTGTAAAGCTTTATGGAACTATGAATCAAAGATAAACCCCCATGTCATTAAATATATGAAATCTAATATATATGTATTATTATTATTATATAATAGCTATGTCACAGATATTGAGCACTCTCCAAATTATATCGCACTTGGTTCACCACAAACCCACAAAGTGATTTAGTGACAACACTGTTACTATATATATATATATATGTGTGTGTTTGTGTGTGTGTGTGTGTGTGCATGTGTGTTCTTATGTCCGCGTCGTGTACATCGTTTGCTTTTCAATAATGAGCCAACATAAATTGTGTGAGCAAAATATCCAGCAAACATAACCCACTCATAATAATGATCCACGAACCAAAAAAAATCACCGGCTTATACTTACAGTCACCCTAAGGATATGTATTTAATTATTAATAAGCAGGCAGAAATACTACCCTGACATATACGTATATATCATTTTCATGTCGTGCCGCCAGTACGGATATCTTTGACCTTCTCTCGACACTTCTCCCTATCATTCATCGCCTCTGGCAGGTCTTCAGGTCAACATCCCGTATCCTCACATAGCTGCTGAATATAAGTTCGAGCAGGCCGTCCTACTTTTGCTCGGCCATATGAGGGGGTACATAGGAGAACATCACCTATGAGTTCGTCCTTGCTTCTCAAGCAACGTCCTGTATTTCTGATTCGTCTAACTTGGATAGTTTCCGTGATGGAAGGAAGGTGGCTGTATAGTTGGTGCTTTTTAGGGTGTTACCCTAGGACTTGTTCAATATTACTCGTAGCATTCTTGTGTATTTGTTGTATAGCTTTTTCTCCAGCCGTTTTGTTGGTGTCAATGTAGTTCATCCATATAGCAGTATCGATACGACCACTGCTTGGAAGAAACTGCATTTCGTTTTATCGCCCAGGTCATCCATATGACCCGATAGCTTATCAATAGCTGTCCATCCCCTCGTTAGCCACGTGTCGATGTCTTTTTCGGTTGATGAAACATAGCTTCCTAGATAGGTGAACTTGTCTACCAGTTTCAGAGAGCTTCCGCCTAGTGTGGAAATGTCCCCTGTCTGATTAAAGCACGTATTCCGTTTGGTGTATTGACATGGGGGCCAACGCCTGCAGCGGCTTGTTCCAAACTATGCAATAGTGTTTCGGCTTGGTTGGGTGTATTTGCCAGAATCGTTATGTCATCGGCGTAGTCGGCGTCGGTAATTGTTTTTGCAGGGTACCTTCTGCTTCTTTTCTTTGTCAGCTCGAAGCCGTTTTCTTTGATTTTATCAATCAATGTTCTAAGCATGTGGTCTAGACAGATGATAAATAGGTACGGGGCTAGCATGTCCCCTTGCAGTAGTCCTGCTACAATGTCGAAGTATTTTGTGTCTCCATCCGGTGAACGTACTTTCCCTTTGGTGTTTCTATAGAGAATCATTATTGCTGCGACGGTCTCTTTTGGTAGGCCGTATGCTAGTAGGATTTGTTCCATCTTCTCTTTGTGAATGGAATCAAAGGCCTTGGTAAAGTCGACAAATAGTATTGTCACGTGTATTTTTTTTTTGCCATTACGCCTTCAAGCATTCTACGAATAGTCAATATTTGTGAGGTTGTGGATCTATTTCTTCGGAAGCCATTTTGGTTTTTCCTAAGAATGTTGTCAATTTTGGGTTCTATGCGGTTTCGTAGTAGGGCATTGTAAATTTTGGCTGCTATGGATGCAAGTGTTATACCTTGGTAGTTCTTGGCTAATCCGAGGTCCCCCTTTTTAGGGAAGAGGGGATGCATTCCTTCATCCATCTCTTCGTCGGATTTTGATTATAGACTGCGTTGCAGTGTCAGAGCAGTATGTCGTCGAATTGTATGGTCTTCCATACTTCTGGAGGAATCTCGTCAAGCCCTGCGGCTATATATTTGTATATATATATATATATATATATATATATATATATATGTGTGTGTGTGTGTGTGTGTGTGTGTGTGTTTATCCATTAATTTCATTCCTCTTTTCCTGTTGCAAAGTGGAAATTAATCGAAGATAATTAAGAATTACCAAGCTAATGTTGAGTAAATATTTTGTTTTGCATGAGATAGTAAATTATCTGCAAGTTGTTAACATATTTAAGTAAAGATGGTGACCGTCCTCAAGTTGACCCGAACGATCCCTTTTAAATAGCTACTGCACTATGGTGTGTGGGAGGGTGCGACCCTTTTCTTTAGAATAATGAATTTTAATCTAGATATGTACTTTATAATGATGAGTGTTAAGCAAGGAGGTATAAAGTGACATATTTGAATGTTTGGTATGACTCGATCTTGGATTGACCTTGATACCGGGGCAACTTGTGAACCTTCTACTCATCAGTATATTTAATAGTATATTGAGGGAATTAGTTGTAACACTGAAGTATAACGAACTATTTTTATTATTATTTATATTAGATAATAAGACTGGTTTCATTTGTTAAAGACATTTCGATCGTTGTAGGTTATTTAAGGCCAAAGCCAAACTAACAGAAAAACAGCAGTCACAATACTTGTGACACTATGTAGGTGGTCCCTTAAGCAGACGATCCCTTAGTCTGTTTTGGCGGGAAACCAAACAAAGGCCTGAGCCCGCGATCTTCGACGTGACCGGAAGTGAGTAAGGGAACATGAGTCAGGAGTTGGGAGAAGGAACCCAGAGGAAGCAGTTGGCGAAGGGAGACGCAGAAGGGCAGTTGGCAGTCGACAACGGACAGCAGCAGAGATCAGTCGGCATGAGATAGGGTCCAGGATCAGTGAGAGAAGACCAGTCAAGATGAGTCAGCATTCCTCGTGGTTTTTGGAAATTTCGAAAAAATCTACTCATCAGCGATAGTCTACAGATACACAAGTAATGCAGAATGTCACAACTTAACCTTCTTGCACTTGATTTAACCCAACCCATATTGTTCGTTTGTTCTTTGTTCTTTTTCTCCCACTCCCTTGATTGTATTTCTTGTAGCCATGAAGAAATGTGTGATACCCCGATCGGAACCACTAGATGATCACCGGCCAAGAAGTGAAATGGTGAAAAAGTTGATGTATTTGGGGGGCCGAGGGGGGTATTGGCACATATTTAATGTATACCTGAAAGGTAAGAGCATTCATTTATTCCTAAACGTATTAGTCGATCAGTGAATTTTATAGCGCGACAAAGGGTGGAACTCGCCTAAGATGATGTCGGAGTCTAGAACGTTTACCATTTGTCGAAGAGGACTCCACACTAGATAATAAGAGGCGATAAATAAAAAGCGTACTCAATAAAAAAAAAAGGTTTTATAATCAGGAAGTCACCATCATCATATCATCACCAAAGGGGATATATTTTCAGCAAAATTCTTGAATATTTCATCAGTTTGTCTAATTTCATAAATAAAAGAACGTTTGTCAGGTTTTATTAGACTCACATCTCTGTGCGTGTGTGGTTGGGTTTGTGTATCGTAACTATTCGGTATATAGTTTATAATGGGATTTTACGCCTCCTTTTGTCTTTAAACTGTTGATTGCCATAATTGTTATATTGGGAGAGTGGAGTTGGTGTCTTTTAATCAGGACACTATATTTAATAAGGTGGTAATTGACTCTTTGAATTTGTCTTCATTTTTATGAGTTCAATTTTTATTCTTATTTTCATTCTTTTGTCATACACATGTAATAATTTTTTGTTGGGTGGGCATGTCTGAATCCTCTACAGGAGATAAAGCCAGCATAATTTAAACCTCCTTGACAGGATGACTATTAAACTTTGAGCAAATGAATTATATAGTGTTTTTTTTTACGCAATCCGATCGCATCTGACAATCACTGATTGTCATATTCTGTCTGATTATAATAGCCGTTTATCAATTACAAACAGCCGTCAGATGAAGTCTGATTAATAATTGCCGTTTATAAATTACAAAAAAATTGAAAACCTTATCTGAGTAAAATAACGCGACCAGCGATAATGATAAAGTGCTTAATGATTAGATTCAGGGAAATTTTAGACGTAGATTTCTCAGTGTTGCCAGTTAATTCGATACAAATAAAGTTTTCGGATACAAGAACTTTATAGTAGTCATGTTGTGCGAGAATTTTTATATACAATACTTCGGAACACAGGAAATATTGTAGTGCTTATTCCCTTTTTTGCTGACCGAACAGATTACAGATAATGTGATGGCCAATGCAATAATCTACCATAGTCTTATACCTGGAAAATAGGAAGCTGTAGTTTAGTCACGAGATTATTCAATGACCACCTGTCTCGTTTTCGCCTCCTTATCTTATCAAATCAGTGTCTCGAATGAGGATGGCTTCTTGTTAGTGATGTCCAGTTAGGGTTGAAATGGAAGCGGAGAGCGAGGAAGGCAATGACGTGATTGGAATGTATAATCTTTCTTCAGGAACCTGTTTCTTTAAGTGTTGATCTTTAATTATTGATTTGAAGAGCATTCTGAGCTTTAGTCAGGAGCGCCGGCGAGGCGCGCTTGCAAGACATTAGTTTACATTTCTGGCGACAGACCGCAACGTAATGGTTAAACTGACCGGCAGTTTTTGTTGTTTTTTTCACGAAAAGCACGATTCTTGGACTCAGTTTGTTAGAGGTTTAAGATTTGAAAGTAGAATTTAAAGTAAAAATGCTACTGTGCATGTTTTGTATACTAAAATCTGATTCACTTTAGTGGATAATGGCTTAACAAGTAACAGTATCCGGTGATTAAATTTGTTTTGCAACTGCTGCAGCTTCAATTGATGATGATGATTATGGTGATGATGATGAAGATGATGATGATAAACTAGGAAAAAACAAAACAAAACAAAATGGATGCATTTATAAAAGGAATAAAAGGCAAATATATTTTTATCATCGTTTAATCAATTTCAGAGATTGCCTACGGGTGTTTTCGTTTTTAATTGAGTTATCCTGTATTTTAAAAAAAACTACAAAATAACTATTAAATAAAAGGTATAAATTGTTTTCAATTAGTATATTTGGTAGAAGTAGACAGATAGAAAATAATTTATACTTTTTGAATGCTTTTTATTGCCTTCACAATATTAAAAAAAAAGCTATCGCGAAAGTTATTTCTTTTAAATTGTTCTTTGGTTTCATTTATTTCTTTAATGACATATCAACCTTCCTAGGTTATTTAAAGCTAAAGGTAAAAGGATAATGCCATAGGTGAAAGCATAAGGGAATACATGCGCTTAAATGAATGTATGTATCTATGTATGTATGTCTATACACTTTAGTCACAGGCAGCATTCAACACAAGATAAAATTTGAAAAAGGTGCTACTGGTTTGAATTGAGTTTTTTCCTTCCCCTCGACTGGTTTACTAATCAAGTCTGAAGAATACAGTCTACCTTAATATTTACTCAAAGGTCGGAAAAATAGATGGATTCATGTTTTTTCTTAAGAGCAAGAGCGCGAAGTGAAAAGCAAACAGTTTTTCAAAACGATTCCCCGATTTCATTTCTTATAAAAATAACCGTTACACTATGTGCGTTTCACTTGAATATATTTACCCAACCGTAAGAACAATGTCAGTTTTTGAGCAAAGAACGGTTACTTTGAAAACTGAATTTTCCTTCTTCAACATAGGTCTTTATACCAAGATTGAAGCCCTGCTATTTTTTGCACAACTAGGCAATAAAAGACGCATTCACGCTTATTCCATGGGCATTAGTACGAAATGAAATGCAACAGTCCAATCCAGGTTATGAACACGGGTCACTGAGTACAAATGTATGGAAATGGCTATTTGCTGACCTCACCGATGAGACGATTTATTATATATTATAATGTTCAATTCATTATAATTTATCTTTTTATCTGTTTTGCGCATTCTAAAATACTGTGGAAAAGATGAGGTTTCTAATGGAATACTGTAAATACTTAAGTGCATGTTGAGTTTATATACGAATTTTTATGTACTAATTTTAAAACGAAAGGAAAAAATAAGAATTTTTTTAACATTCTATTTACGGTGGGGTTCTGTTTTAAATTCATGTGATGTAATAAATTTCTGATTATAAACGTTACGTTTTTCATTAAAAACAGGATAAAAATTCATATCACACCGATCTCTCTATCACCACACACACACGCACATGAATATATATATATAACTTATATATATATATATATATATATATATATATATGTGTGTGTGTGTGTGTGTGTGTATGTGTGTGTGTGTGTGTGTGTGTGTGTGTGTGTGTTCATATTCATTTTATTTTGTTCATATCTACTTATTTAAAATATTCCCAAACATCTATAAGCAGATTTTATCCGGTTTGAATTCAGTGTTTTCCTTCTCCTAGACCGGTAGCCATTCCTATTTTAATGGGTGTTATCCAACCTACTATTTACTCATAGCTAGAGGGATAACAGTTTAATGCATGTCTTTCTTAAATGTATTAGCGCTACGCTAAATATAAAAAGCATCGTTCTGGTTTGAACTTGGGTTATCGTGTACATTTCCTCCTCAAATAACCATTTCCTGATAAACATCTTTATATATAAGTTGAAATCAAGTTATGAAATCCATTTAAAACTGTAATTAGACACATTTGAATTATTCAAATTCTCTGGTTGATCAATTAATAATATACTATATGTATTGTTCATTCATTATTTATCGTCGTATGACATGGACACGGCGACACGAGTTCAAGTCCTGGACGAGACTGATTGCATTTCACATAGCACTAATACCCTTAGGAAAGGTATGGATCCAATTATTCTCCCTCCAGCTATGGATAAATAGTAGGACAGACTAGGTTCTTCAGCCTTGGTGAGGCAACTAGTCTAAGGGAAAGAAAACACTGAATTCAACCCTGTTAAACTCTGCTTAAAAATTGACCTTGTGTCATATCCTACCCGAGGGAAGGGGTTGGTAAATATGGTTAATTCATTATTGAAGTCATATGAAGTCAAAACTTGTTTTTTTGGAGTTAGGAAATAATTCATATTAAAAACACTAGGTATTTTATGGTACATGAATACTTCGTCAGTAAATAATCCTGGTGGCTCTTGTGACCTTCTAATAAATAGGCTCAGCAACACAAGTTCAATTCCTGTAGGAGGTAGTTTGTATTTTCCATTACATAAATACCGCTGAAAAAGTTGTGAATGCAACAATTCCCCACCAACAATGGAGAAATAATTGAAAATAATGAAATCTTTAACCTTAGTAGGGTACCCGCTCTTGAAATAATCTCTGAATTCAAATCAGTTTTAGAGTTGAAGAGAAATGGGAACTTCCAGCCGATTCCAATCCAAGAAACGCTATTTGAGTAGTACCCAAAAAACCACGCCTACATGTGAGAACAATAAATATTACTCTCTACACATATTACTTCTGACTTCATATGATAAGAGGGAGCGTTCCATCTACAAGAATATTAAAACTTACCAGGGTCTCTTCCAAATGAGTACATATATTTTTGAGCATTTACGAATGTCTTCAATTTGATGAATCCTAATTTCAAATATATTTTCATCAAGACAAAGTTTATAAAAACATGACAATTTATTTCACATTTTCAAGCACTGCATACGGCTGATAAACAATCTACATTGTTGACAGATCAATGAAGGATGTTTTACAATAATCCATGTCATCTCTCAAATTTCTTCCAGTATCCTCTGCACATGAGTATGAGCCTAATCATAAGGTGTGTCCTTGTCATCACACAGTACTGCATCTGATGGTAAGGCTTCATTTGTGGAGATTTAAGAAGTTTAGATTACTTCTTTCTTGCCATTATTCCCATTTCCACTTTGATCTGCTCTGTAATGCCTGTTAGGGTCACATATATATGTCAAATAGATCATTTTTAAGAAGAATGCGTATTCGATTGGACGTGTTCCCCCAAAAAATTATTAATGAGCAACTACACGAAAATTTAATATGGACGTACTGTTATATAATTAAGGTTATGATTAATTATTATAATCATTTTTTGTTAATTATATTCCATTATTTAGTTTGGTAAAGCTTTGGACTACTCGGTGTCTCTTGATTTGGAGCCCGGTTACTTGCTATGTCTTTTGCCAAAAAGAAGTAGAAGAGGACATAGACTGATTTTAAAACAGAGTTGTTGACTCGACGATTAACGGTACTTCAGACGATTAGAAGAAGCTAAGAATGATGGAAATCCATTGCAGGTGACAGTTCTTTTAGGTGGCAGGGAGAGAACGTAAGAGAAACGGTAAAACCTAAACTCCACAAACGAAAATCAAAAACCAAAAAACAAAAACAAATGTGCTACGCCGGCCGAAGAAGGAAACACGGAAAATTTAGAATTCAACTCCAAAGACAAGAAAAAATCAAAGAAGAAAAACCAAAGAAAAAAATGCTGCACACAAACAAAGAAGAACGGAAAAAAACCCACAAAGTACTGAGAGACAAGCAACAAGTTGAAATTATAAGAAATAAAAAGAATGTTCACCACAAGACCCCAGAACGAAGAAGGAAAAATTAGAACAAGAAAATCAAGAAACACAGAGTAGTTCAAAGCCTTACCAAACTAAATGATAAAACATAATCTACAAAAAGATAATGATATAATTAATCATAATATTAATTATATAAGAGTGCCTTGAACACAATTCCGAAATCTATAGTCATAAATTAGTATGAGACGTATTCATATGACGTTATAATCAATTAACCAATTGAAATATGTTACAAATGTTTCCTTACTCGTTGCATAGATTCTTAAACATAAAGCACAAATTTAGTACCAAATGATCTGTTGGTTTTCTTTAGATTTCACGTTTTAAAACTTAAAATATATTTGCAGTAAGGCCGTATATTCTACAAACTTACTCCAGTTTTTATTTGTAGGTACATTACTACTTATTTTATAGATCAAATTATCGATGCTCTCTTTTTAACGAGATATACACCACGAACATTATTACTATAAATGTGATACATATAGTTATCGTTTATCGATGGGTCTCCCTTATAGAAATAACACCTCGTCAATCTCACGACAACCGCCTCAGATTTATGTATACACTAATTAACTCAAAACGGAAAATTGGAAGATAATCACGCCACAACGAAATTAAAGTATATTGTGTCGACCGGCCTGCATCAGCCTCGGCTAGGATTCGACTTTATCTGTTCCAATTAAGGAAAAAGAATTATATATTTCTTTTTTTGCCATTTCCCTTATTTTGCTTTAATGTTCAATGAATATAAAATAATTGCAGTTTATTGTGTTGTATTCGTAATTTTCTCGCTGGTTCTCATTCTTGCGTCTTGATTGTTCCGCGTTGGCGAACTCGGTCGATAGAAAAGGATTCCTCTCACCTTCCGCTGTATCGACTATCTTTATGCAAAGTAGATTGAAAGCACCATTTACGCTGTATTAATGACTGGGAAATAAAAGAACAGATCAAGCATATTTTCAGCTAGGTTTGGTTTAGTACTGTTTTATGGCATATCAGTCGGTGTAGGTTATTTAATGCCAAATCCTGTTCACACACACACACACACGCACACACACACACACACACATATATATATATATATATATATATATATAGAGAGAGAGAGAGAGAGAGAGAGAGTTTAGTTGGTTGGGTTTTATGACATATCAACATTTGTAGGTTATTTAACGCCAAATCCATTTTTTGCAAATTGACAGTTCTGTTTCAAACAATTCAGTTTAGCATGACTATCCTGTTTAGTTGTCAAAAACGTTTCTATTTCAAGCTATTCAGTTAGGTCAAACAGTTCTAAATCAGCTAATTCAGTTTAATATAAGTACAGATTTTGTTTACACACCGTTAAATGTCAAAACAGTTCTATATTAAACAATTCTGTTTAGTGTAAGTCAGTTTCAATGTCAATAGCTGTTCCATTTCAAATAATTCAGTTTAGCATAAACATGCAATTTAAATGTAAGTACACAGTTTATTTGTCAAAAACATTTCTATTTCAAGCTATTCAGTTTAGTCAAATAGATCTAATCCAGTTTAGCATAAGTATGCCGTTAGTTCTATTTAACCCAGAGATAGGGTTCTTTCAGGTGCTACCATTCCGGGCCAGAGTGGATCTGGGGGCGATGGCAATAAATGGGTATTCTGCATTCCCTAAAGCTCCATCATTACTGAAGCCTCACCATCAGATCGTTTAGTGATATATATGTTGATACAAACACATAAATAAATATATATACATATATATGTGTGTGTGTGTTTATGTGTGTATCTACACATATATGTATGTATATATGTGTGAGTATATACATATATATTGACATATACATATATGTTTTTACAAATGTGTATGTTTTTACAAATGTATATGTGTCTGTGCGCGCATGCATGTGTGTGTGTGTGTGTGTGTGTGTGTGTGTGTGTGTGTATGTGTGTGTGTGTGTGATTTGCTAGTTAATCATTTATGTGTATTTTTTTTTTAAATGAGTTAGAAATTTCTTGTTTTCACACTGCTCAATTGTTTCATGTATTATAATTCACCATTTGTATTTCTTTTTATTAACTATCCCAGTCTAATACGAATAACCTGCTCACAACTTTATCCTTTCAAATAACCCATGATAACACTCCTTTGTAAAAAAATTGAAGTGTTATATTTGAGCCATAGTTAGAAATCTAACAGGTCTTATCACTCCTGATCAGACTGGACCTTAGAGTAAGATTAATGAACGCGGCACTCCGTATACTGAAGACTAAAAAATGTAAGTCACATCACTAGATGAACGTTAATGTCCTAACCAGGACACTCAATAGTTTCAGGTATTGCTATCTACCCCTAATAATTCTATTTAACATTATTCATTCTATTGCACACGGTGAAATAGTTTCAAATATTGCAATCAAATACTAATAACTTTATTTGATATAAATCATTTCTTTGCACAAAGTGAAATGGTTTCAAAACTTAACATGTATAACCAATCTTGATCAGAGTTGACCAGGAAGTAATAGCCATCAAGATGTATTCCACATCACTCACATTTTCATGACTGGAGCCTTTATCTTTCTGCAGAAGTGCAGTCGGCGTATTCTACAGTGCTAGTCGATAGAGTTGTTTTATGTTAGGAAAACGATTAAGTTGACAAAATGAATAGTTATGTTTAGGGTGATATTGCTATTAATTACATATGATACTGTAAATCAAGAGTGAAAATCTGACCTAAAGCAGGTGAGTTCGTAAAAATTGTCTCGGTGAGAAAAGAGAAAGCTGTATTGAGTCAAAACTCCGTTTTGATCGGCTGTGTGATTTGTCACAATTTTGTCGTTGGCAATTCCTACAAGACAAGTACAGAAAATCTAGACTGTTCTTTGTCTGCCTGCTTGATTGATATCAAACCTTCTTGGGTTATTTTATGCGAACCAATTAGGTAATCACATCCAGCGTAGGTTCGTATTCACATTTTTTAAGTCATTTCTTATGAGGTTTCTTTTTTGGCACACGGATCTTTCGAAAACGATCCATTCAATCCACAGATGTCACCCTAACAGGTACTACAACTCTGCAAAGGAGACATTAGCATATTATAAGTGACGCTGACAGGGAATTTTAACAGATGCCTTCTCTCAAAAGTCCATTAAATATGTTTCAATGCTTGCTCATCTTTAACATTGAGAAATTTTGGTTTCCTGGGGAGATCTATCCCAAGCAATTATATGGTTTCAAGTAACTATTAATCAGTATGATGATATTAACTTTTTATTCAACAATAAGGCGTATCTTTGGGTTTAATGTCGAAAACGGCAAACAGACGTAAACTCGGGAAAAATCTGCTTGCATTTCAAATGGTGCAATAAACTTTGGCAAGGTATGCATTCCACAAGTCTCCCTACAGGTTTGAAGAAATGATATAGCAGCTCGGGAACTTTGACTTTGGTATGAGAAGAAATAAAACTCTGAATTGAAACCTGTTAAACTTCATTTAGAAAATGACCTTGTCTCACTTGCTGTTCGTGCGAAGAAGTTGGTAAATACTAATAAAGAATTATATTTTCAAGTAACTATTCTTAATACAAATAATTTGCACACTGTTATCTGGTATCAGATAACCTAACATCTCTTTGATCCATCGATTGGAAACCACCTGCTACAAACACTTCTGATCTCAGTGGTTATGAGGGTAATTACAACGTAGAGCTGACTCCATAATTCCTAGATATCCAAAAGGGAAGTCTCCCCTGGATTCAATTCTTAACCATACCCAGAACACACTTTTTTTTAAAGCGGAAGGCTTATCATTCAGCAGATGATGCAGTCGGTCCATTCTAGGCTTTACTGAGAGGGTGTAAAAGTTTGTGAGGTTCGTCCTTAAGATAATCTGAATAGGAACACGGAAATAAAATCCTGTTTTGACATTTATCGTAAACATATCTGGATAATACTTGCCAAATATTTTATTAGATGTTCATGAATTAAACTTAATTCGACAATGATTTCTAAGGCGGGAATTATATGAATAAATCTTTGAGTCACTAGCAATAATGGAGTCTGTCATATCCGAGTTATATGAATGAGACACACCTGAAATCTGTTGCATAAGTTATATGAATAAGACATGAATGAAGTCTGTTATATGTGAGCTATATGAATGAAACATGAATAAAGTCTCTTATAGGAGAGTGTCTATGAATGAGACACGAATGAATTATGTTATATACATATATATATATATATATGTATATATATATATATCCTCACAAGCAGGATGTGACACAAGTTCATTTCCTTAAGCGGAGTTCAATGGTTACGAATTCAGAATTTTCCTTCCCTTAGATTGGTTTACAAATCGAAGTTAAAGAGCCAGACTGTCTTACTATTTACCCAAATATGGAGGAAGAGCTTTTGGATACATAAATTTTCTGAATGGTATGACTGCTATTCCAGGTGATGAACTTGAGTCAACGTGTGCATTTTCTACGATGATAATCATAAACAAACAGCACTTCTAAATTACGTACAATGATTAATACATTAATGAAGTATGCGATTTGAGAGATATATGAATGAAATATCTAATATGAGAGGTATATGAATGAAGGATTGAATATGTGATATGAAAGATATATGTATAAAGTATGTGATATGATAGAAATATAGATGAAGTATGTGATAAGGGAGGTATATGAATGAAGTATGTAATATGAGAAGTAAATAAGTGAAGTATGTGATATGAGATGTATATGAATAAAGTATGCCATATGAGAGGTATATAAATGAAGTATGTGATATGAGAGGTATATGAATGAATGAATGAATGAATCGATAAGAGAGGTGTATGAAGTATGTTATATTAGATGTAAATGAATTATATGATATGATAGGTATACAAATGAAGTGTGATAAGCGAGGTATAATAAATGAAGTATGAGATATGATAGGTATATGAATGAAGGACAGCATAAAAGACTTATATGAAGTAGGTGATATGAGACGTATATGAATAAAGAATGTGATAAGAGAGGTATATGAATGAAGTATGTGATAAGGGAGGTATATGAAAGAATTATGTAATATGAGAGGTATATAAATAAAGTATGTGATATGAACGTATATGAATGAAAGATGGGATAAGAGACTTATATGAAGTATGTGAAATAAGACGTATATGAATAAAGTATGTGATAAGAGAGGAATATAAATGGAGCATGTAACATGAGATACATGAATGAATTGTGTGATTTGAGAGGTATATAAACGAAGAATGATATAAGAGAGATACATAAAGGACGTGATAAAAGAGGTCTATAAAAATGTGATATGAGAAGTATATGAAAGAAGTATGGGGTTTGAGAGGTATGCAAATGAAGTACGTGATATAAGAGGGATACGAATGAAATCTCTCATAGGAGGTAACTGTGAATGAGACATAACTGAAATATGTTACACGGGAGTTATATTAATGAGATTTGAATGAAGACTTATTTGAGGGGTTTCCTTTTGCGTCATGCACTCCCACACAGTTTCTCTCTCTCTCTCTCTCTCTCTCTCTCTCTCTCTCTCTCTCTCTCTCTCTCTCTCTTGCTCTTGATTCTTCACACACACACACACACACACACACATACACACACATGCGCTGATATGTATGTGGGTGTACATTTGCACGCTCAAGACAGATTTAATCCTTTATTAATAGGCAACTGTTGATTCCATCTTTTTACTCACTTTGAAGTTGCTTTGGCCAAAGTTTAACTCCCTGTTTACATCTGACAAATATCTTTAATATTTTTCTATACGGTATTAATCTACTTATTCCTCATTGATAGATAAATCGCCGCTGAAGTCTTTCCAACATCATAAATTAGTATCGTATACGCTCGATACTTGGACATGTCAGCCGTCGTACCTATTTGCTGGTACCACGTAACCCACTAAAATCAACATTGTCATTTATGTACAACTTCTATTAGCTTGCTTTATGGTTTCATGGATGCATAGAAGAAATCATTCGAATCGGTTTCTGTTGATCTATAGTTCTGCTTGTTTTTGATAAAAACAATATTTCCTTTTCGCCCATCTGTGAAGAGGTTTCAATTCTTCTTTCGTTAATGTTGTCGTTTTGTATTGATATCGCTTTTTCTGCTTCCTCGTCTGCTTAACCCAATTTTCCAATTCACGTCCTTAACCCTAATTTGGTTTTAAACATTCTTTGACTCCATATTTCTTTTACTATTTCCTAGTTTATTTGCAGTCCGCTCTTATTTCAATCGTTTTGTTAATTTAATTTCCCATTTACCTTTTTGTTTCTTTCTATTCGTTAATTTTCTTTGTTCTTTTCTCTCTTTGTTTTTTTTTTCTTTCCTTTCTTTTTTTCTCTTTTCAGTTTCATCTAAGACTCTTATTCTTATTCTTTATTTTGTTGTCCGCCAACACATTTTTGCGCATTGAGAACTGTGCCCAAGAAATTAACTTCTAAACAAATATTCCTGGGATAACGTTTACATCAAACAGGCTGAGATGCATAATTTGTCAACTGGGTGATGAAAAGCTAACATTAGGGTATTTGTATTTGATTTTTGTTTTCACTTTGGTACAAAAAGACGATCAAAATCTTTATTTTCAGATTTATCATTAAATAAGAGACTCAAGAAAACTTTGATATATATATATATATATATATATATATATATATATATATATATATATATATATATATATACGAGTTCTATTAAGCAAGACAAAATTTCTTATTAAAGACCTTTCATCATTTATTCATTTAGATTTGTTCTTAAAACTGAATATTTATATTAATTTGTCTAATCCCTCTGCAAAAGCAAGATGTGATACAAGGTTCATTTTTTGCAGATTTTGCGAGGTTTCAATTGAGAATTTTCCTTCTATAAAGCGATTGCCATACCAAGATTAAAGAGCACAGTCTGCCCAACTATTTACCTTTTGCTGGAAGGAAAATATTTGGATTCATAACCTAACCAAAAATATTATAACTGTGGGATATGCAAACAGACATGTCCAGGATTTGAACCAGGGTCAATTTTTCCTACAACAATGGCCACTGCTACTTGCCTAAAGCATTCTTCTCCGTAACCGTCACGTATTCTTCGGTAAATTTACAGCAGTTTTCCCTTCCGAGCCATTAAATATTTCATGACAATCCTCTCTTCAAGGCTGAAGCATCAAGTCTGATTAGTCACCTAAAAATAAAATCTTTACATGATTAAAATAACTTCTGCTCTAAATCAAATTCTATCCAAGCAAAGTATACATTGATAGAAAACATTTGTTTTTAATTGAATGCCCTTTATATATATATATATATATATATATATATATATATATATATATATATATAGTATTCCACATATCTATCACATAGACCCATACCCATTGCCTATCGTTCCTCAAATTTCTTTAATACTTGATCATAATATAATTAAACAGAGAGTTATGATATTATTCGTTTTATATTCTAGTACTAATTGTACTTTTCTTTTTGAATGAATATTCTTTTAAAATTAAATCATGTATTATTATTGTCCCCATATTTCTTTTCTTACCTTTGCTCTGTAAGCTAGAGCTATAGAATTGGCCGACTGCACTTCTGCAAAAGATTAAGGGCCACCAGTGAATGTCCTGGTTGGAAACTAAACTATCTGAGAGTCTGGCTCCTAGCCTGGAGCTTTGTGGGATGTTGATTACCCCTTCATTGCCGTTGCTCCTAGGTCCACTCTGAATCGGAGTGGTAGTATACATTTAGGTCCCATCTGTGGACCAAATGAAACAATTTATTATTTACTATACTTTCAACCACTTAACCGAGCGCAAACAATGAAGATGTATTAGATATAATTATGAGTGTTTGATTGCTTAAAAGTTGTGGGGTGTCCTTTCGATGATTTTATGAAGAGCCCTTCTTTTTTAGCTTTTTTTTTTTATAATTTCGGGAACATTTTGTTGTGACAACATCATTACACTGAACATGAAATTATTCTATTGTAAATATTATGATTACAGTTTCATCTCAATTATTTAAAACCTTAAGAAAACTTTATTTCTCTCTGCTTTAATGAACAAAAAATAAAATAACCTTTCAATGAGACTCTTTATAAGTTAAGTTTTATTCAAGCTTTGATAAATCTCAGTTTACATTTAAGGGGGACCAACTTGATTTACCGTTAACAAAAAAAAAGTAGTTTTATTATTGAATTGCAAGAAAGTCGTACATCTTAGTAACCACATTTACTAATTCGATTTACTTGTCTGCAGACAACGTCGTTTGAAGATCTGTGTGCAGTGACTTAGAATATTGAAGGACAAACTTCAAAATGGCTAATGTCATGGGAAATCAAAGAACGTCAGACCGGCATGTCATGTGTAATTCCGCTACATTTGATAAATAAATACTTAATGTAGGTAGCAGAAAATGGAAACTATTACTTAAAAGACACTCTGCATATATATTGTAGAATTTACATTACTTGAATCTTTATTTATCTTTTTTTTTCGTTTTATTTTCTTTCTCTTTTTTTTATTCGATTAAAATGCTTGTTTAATAGGAACTCTAGAATTGGAATCAAATATAAGAATGTCAATAAATATACAGACTTTCTTATAATCTAAACAGAAAATTCTGACGGCTTTCTAAAAAGAAAACTGGAAAATTATATGAAAGCCTACGTCTGTAAAGGGACTTTGACTTTACTTAGTGCGATATAGAATATGTCGACGATAAATAAAGCATCACGGCCTCTATGGTAAAGGTGATACAAGACAATACTGGAGAAAAAGACAATTGAAAGTCTGACCTCCTATTCTAGTTTAGGATGACCTCCTTAGTTAGACGCAACACAGGACTGGTTGCAAAATAAGTGGTTAGAAAGTGGGCTTCGACAATCCCTCTCCGACATGGTATTTCCCTATCAGAGATTACTTCGTCACTGAAGTTGCATCTTTCTTGGAAGTCATAAATACATTTCTTGGGTAAGGCAGCTTTATCGACCGAGAAGATTAGAAGCTACAACATATAAACAAAGTATATGCAGTATTTGTAGCGTAAAACAGAGAATATATTGTGACTGTAGCATGAATTTGATTGAATTAATCAGTCTATATATCACGTCGGAAAGATCAGAATAATATCTTTAAAAGAATATGGAAATAATTCAGAATATTAAATAACTTTTGTAACGTCCTATATACCAAGGTGTTTCAAATCTAGAAATAGAATTACCCTTTCTTAAAAAAGACTCAAATTTGTCATGATTTCCATAAATAAATTTTCATAATTTTACCGTTAAAATCTAATGGGTCTACTAATAGCTAACACGCGTCCAAAACAGTAAAAGTACTGCAGTCAAGGAGACCAAACTTACGAAATATTCCTCCTACTCCAGCTTCTGAATTGTAATCCCGATTTTTACGATCATAAATAAGTTTTATCCTCAACTGAACTCAAGACAGACACATAAACAATAAATTAAGAGAATTCTAAAAATACTCACATACTTACCCTACATACAAAATTTGATACTCACTCAAAAATATATTTGGTAAATTATTGTTTATGGTCAAAAATGATACATCAATTCCTATTTCCTTTATATGAATAAAAGCATTACATCAACATTACCAATCGCGGCTATACGCTTCCAACATGGACCTTAAGATTTATGCAAAGGAGACGTTTATCTAAGCAAACCTGACTTGAGGTTTTAGATTTGAAATCATTTATATTCATCTTTTCTTTCGAACAAACACTTTCGATACAAAAGAAGTGATGAAATCTTAAGAAATCTTTATGAAAAATGTGCTAAAATTAAACAGTTAAGAACCTGAAAGAATAGAAGAAATGTTGACGGGCATTTTTCCTTGGCAATACGCAAAGGATCTAATTTATGGAGTTATAGAAGAACAACGGAAGATCGTACGTCTTCACATAACATTTTAATCCAACATGGTTGCTAGTGATTCGTTGCAACAGCGAATGGCAAACGCCCAGCACATATCAAATGTCTGTCAACAACATCCGGTTGTGTTAAATACTAAATAATGGCGTCGTGAGTGCTATTGAGATTTAATAAGTATATCTATACACGCGTTCTTGTAATGGCAGAGTGCATACTTCTCTTCCTACAAAGAAAACGTATATAGCTTTAAAGAAATATATACGTTTGTGTATTTAATTTTTGTCAGCATTATTTTTTTGGATGTTAAGGCTGACAAAGTTTAGAAGATTGGTTGGCAACAGACTTCCCTGTTCAAACACAATTCTTCATTTCATTGAGCATAGCCTCTTTTGGTTTAACTGTTATTGTCCTTAGAAATGGACTCAGCTAGACTAGTTCAGATCTTGAACGAGGTTGTTTACATTTGAGATGGTGCTAATACCTCTAATCCAACTCATTCCAGCTATGAATAAATAACAGAGCAGACTATGTACTTGAATCATGTTATGCTACTCGGTGTAGACGAAGTACAGTTCTGAATACAAGCCAGACCTGGAGAGGGATGGATTCCGCTACTCTATACGGGTTCAAGACACACTACATGAGAATCATATCAATTGATCAAACCTTATAGGGGGTTAAGTCTAAATAAAACTGCCAAATGTTCGCTGATAAAAAAGGTAAGGAGAAAATGTTACGTCAGTTTTCTGCAAGTGTGTAAGTTTACCTGCTTTCTCATTTAACATTTGATATCGTGTATTGACCGCTGCATCTTTGAGATTATAGGACTTCCTCTCCTATAATTTAAAATGGATGTTATGCCACTTGTTCTCGAAACAGAGATGGCGAACGCACGTAAAAATTCAGTCTTGGGAACCCATTCGCCAGGAGAATCACGTGGTCAGTGCTCAAAACTACGTCCTCCACTCCAATTTCGTCCCGCGTTTGTGGAGCCTACTCCATGATAAGAATTTCTATAAATACTTCATCTTCCAACACTCTTCCTCTTTTCACATTTCCACTTACAAGGCCAACACACTCTCTCCAGGTGAACTTCCAAAGAGAACACTCTCACTTTCCCATTTCAAATAACAGTAGTCAACCGCCATAAAAATGTATACGCCATGCAAACATTCTCTGACTTGTTACATCCTTTCGGTGCGACTTTTTCAACTTCAAAAACAACAGAAATTTCGTTAAACCACCGAAGAAACAAACAAACAACATGGGAGAAGACATGTTCCTCCTAATATACACTATTAAGATTCTATAGAAAATACTTAGTCAACAACGCATAGGACACTTTTGTTATTTCGTCTTTTTTTGTAGTATTAGGGTTAATTACACACATAAACACACACAGGAACAATATTAGAACACTAATGTTTTGTAATGTTTAATTGCATGTATTGTTGAAATATAAAATTGAGTTTGTTAATACCGCTTTGTTTTGAATGTTCTTTTTGTCCGTGCCGTTCCACATCTTTCATATCGTTACTTAATTTACCTCCTTTGCCTTATTTGAAATATAAAACTACAAAATGGGGGACCAAACATATTCACTAAATAACATGTCCCCCTACAAGATATACAAAAAAAAAACTTTCAAACTCTTTTATACTCTTATTCTAGGAGATGCAAAGTAATACAGTTTGTTTTGTGTACAAAAAATTATTACTTGGTCTATTGTAGCATCATCATTATCATCATTAACAGCAGGACGTACCAACAGATCAGATTCCTTTAATTTTCATTTGCCAACAGTCCTTTGTGGTCGTTGTATTTGGTAAGATCTATAGACATCATCCACTATCTGCTTAGATCTACGAATGCTTGGTTTTCTAATCGGCTAATATTGATGAGTCTTTGACCCGGTATGTCCTAGACAAGTAGACGGATTAATCGAAAGAATTTATAGTGAAAAATTGTTAAAGATGGAAGAGTTGAAATACAAAATCATTTAAAAGACCAGCGTATTTACAAAAATAGGTGAAAAATATATATGAATATTGTTTTTAAATGATAAATAATAAAATGTATTTAATCAATTGTTCTGAGCGTTTTCCTTTGGCTGGGAGAAAACATGGTCACCAGTCATTTCCGCAGAACTGTCAGAAGATCAGAGACGAAACCTGCGTCGGCCAGAAAAAAACAAATTTCGTTTCTTTGTTTAATGGCATATCAATCTAAGTAGGTCATTTAATGCCAAAGCCATTCTCCAGGAAGAATAGTAGTGGTACTATTTAACCAATAGCTGGGAGGATAAAGGTGTTCATACCTTTCCCAAGAGTATTTGCCCGAAAGTGAAGGTAATAGCGCGACTGGAGTACGAACTTGCTTACTACGATTCCGCAATCCATCGCTTTAACCATTACACTACAAGGACATCCCCAAATTTAGTCTGGGGAATTTGAATATTTGTTAGAGTTGGCAAAGTATGTGACGTCAAGTCTGGTAGAAGTAACCGCCCTCTTAGAGGAATGGGGTTAGATAAGCTATGAAAGAAGTAGTGGAAATTGAAGGTGGTACCTGTTCGCTTTGTTTAAGTGAGAGAAGCTAACAAATGTAGGATAGAGTAAGAGATAAGAGATAGAGCCAAATTATCCGTTCTCTAATTTAAGAAGAAATTGATATTATCATTAGCTAAAAAGCCTTGAGTTTGATATCGCCACCATCACATCGAAAATGGGAGCCGACTTGCATATAAGCTGAGACTTTTGGTCGCTCCTCAGTAAGGTGAGAGAAGTATCGTAGAGGCTACTAGATTGAGAAGACCTCGTGTGCCCGGACATTATGTCATTCATCAATTGAACCTCTCGATAGCTTAAAACTTAATTTACTGATAGATATACACGGAGAAAGAAAAGGAAAGGCGGAGGAAGCAACCTGATGCGATACTTTGAGAAAATCTCCCGAGCCTAAACCTTATACCAGAATCCTTATACATTAGTTTATATCTTAAGCTTGTTTTTATGGGAGCTTTTTTCGGTTAACAGAAAATCAAATTACTATCAAATCTTGTAATTGCATTCAATGCGTAACGATATACTGAGAAATTTCCAACAGATTATAGAGATGAAAACATTATCAATATTTTTGTTTTCACTTGACTTCCATTCTATATTTATTTCTTGCCGATGGCTAATAATATCAATGGATGGTTTTACTTATGGTCAAGTCTCATCAAAAACAACGTTGTCCGTCTGATGACTGAAGTTAAGCAACGATGAGCCTGTTCTTTAGTAAGATTTTTGCATAAGCAAATGTCTATCGTGATGCGAGTTGACCGAGTTCAGTCACACTTCCGTAATATATTACACTTGATCCAGTCCACCGATATAGGAATTATGGGGATCGCAATTTAAATGTGTTACCCTACCGGACTGAAAGTGAGGTGGTGTGAACCCTAACATATTTATAGATCCTGGATTTCTTTATTCAGCCTCTGATTATCTTTCGGTGGCTGAAGTTTAAACGAAAAACATGGATGTCAAGATATAAAATGGGACTCTCACTCGAATGAAAAAGAAGCTCTCCTCGTAGTGTTCGCTGCTCATTTCTTTTCTGCTTTCACGGACACAGATACTGAATTAGTTTGGTTATTTAATGCCAGATTCTGTTTTTACACATATATTGAATATATGACATATATTGATAATATTTTGTAGATACACACTGTTAAATGATCTAACAGTTCTACTTCTAGCAATTCAATTTAACGTAAGTCAAAGGTAAACGGTTTCAAGTATTGCTATATATAACTAACAATACATTTAAGCATTAACTGCTTACATACAGTTAAATGATCCAACAGTTCTATTTAAAACAATTCAACTTCGCATGAGTCATTTTTTTGCACATAATTTAATGTCAAATATTTCTATTTGATTCATAAATCGGATCCTAACAGGTGCAACCACTGTGGGCCACAGTGGGCCTGTTAACAATGGCAACGAAGGGGTACTCCTCATTCCCCCAAGCTACAGCATTTCTATAGCGTTCGCGGGGGATCTCACCCCTTTGCTGAGATACAATCGGTGTATTCTACAGATCCAGCTGACTAAGATTGTAATATAATGGCCGAGGGATTTATTTTTATATATCTTGCCTTTCAGTTTAGTTAGGCTGAGAATCTTTCACTTAGCGCATGGGTTAATTAGTGCAACATGAGCGCAGGTGTTCACACACGTGCGGGGAGGATGTGTCATTCAGAGATGTCAAGATAAAAATCCCAGATAGGAATTAGGACCAGGGTATTTTGGAGACGTCACGCAGTGGAAAGGTGGGCTGAGATTTGAGAAAAGTCAGTTAGTTGAGTTTTAGCGTCCGAGTAAGACGGTTGACTTTCGGAGATCGCCGAGGCCTTGCGGCGGGTGCCGCACGTGGTTTGGGGCAGATGGAAAAGTCAGCATGGAATGATTGTGCCTCTCTCTCCTGATGTCGAAAAACATTTAAATTCAAAAAGGTAATACAGTTTCGTACCTGAAGTAATTTCGTAAGCGATTTTTGTGTTTCGGGATTCCTATGTTATCTATATATGGACATTATGAACGTTTTGCGTACCAGTATGAATATGTCTATTTCACGTATTCATATCTGGCTATGTAACATGATGATTGACACGGAAAGTAGAAAGATTGAAACAATGAAATGTCCTAAAAAAATGTTGAGTTGTGTTTTTGTGATGTTCCATTCCTCACTTGAAATATAGCCTCAATGCAGACGTCGCCACAGATGATTATTTCATATTATCAGCTACAGATGGCAATTTAAGTTGTGTGTAATGGACAATGCAAAGTTTAGTCAATGTGTAAATTCGTTTTTTTACATCTCATTTATTTGGCAACTCTCATGTTTTGATATTATACAGTTAATAAACGGAGCATTGTCAATTTTGGGGTGATAAAGGGTTTTATAACTTTCCAGACGGCATAAGGCCAAAAGTGAACGTAATCGGGTGATTGGAGTTTAACTCATTTACTTAGAGAACGGAATCAATCACATTAACTTGTATGCCATAGGGATTACCCCGGATTAGGATTTAAGTGTGATTACAAACGAGATTTTAACTCGTATTGTTTATTGTTGGAGACTTTTTCTGACGGATTTATTTGACCTACGGATAGGACACTAATTAAAAATCTTACTGCCAGTCAGAATAGACCTGGCAGTAAAGGCAACAATGGGTTATTTTACATACCCCAGGGCTCCGGAGCCTCAATAGCAGCTTAACCTTCTGCAGAAGTCATAATCTGCGTTTTCTAATCCCTGCTGATAGAGTGGATGTGGTTGGTACTCGAAGCCGTATATTTTACATGCAAGTGTAGGATACAACATTTCCTTGGAGAACTTTGGTCAGTCATCATCTGCATCTTATTACCTAACTGTTAACTCCTCTACCATTATTGACATAGTATAAGAAAGCGGGCTTTCTCTACTGTCCACTTCATTCAGAAGAAAGCCGGGTTCATTAGACCAAGTGACAATTTCTATTGCTAGAAAGTCAAGGTCCAGACCTTAGATTCCCAATGAATCATATTAAATGGACATTACTTATCATGACTATTGTACAATTTTATGCATAAAGTTTTATGTAGTAAGTAACGCAGTGCATTATTGACTTAACATTGGTTTAAGTAATATCAAAATCGTGCAATAAATCGCTTACTTTTGGCACGTATTTGGGGAGACATTGCATTTGTTCTTGTATTGATAATGCTTAGACACAGTATTTCATGTCTATGATTGGTATTTCAAGCATATATATATATATATATATATATATATATATATATATATATATATATTCATTGACTTCGTTGTATTTTACGCCATGCCAACACTTTTAGCTTATTTAATGCCAAATCCTGTCCACATATAAATGTATAATATATTTATGTGTGGAGAGGATTTGGCAATTAACTCAATGATGGGGTTTGAGCACTCTGGCGAAGGATTTGTCGCATAATGCAAAGCTCTTCGAAAGAATTGAGCACTCTGGTAGCCTATAGGGTATAAAAAAATGCAAACAAACGGTTGCTGCTGCTGTTGCTAAAATAAATACCTTAAAATTCCCTTAGCTAACGTGGTTCGCAAGTCGGCCGAGAGGTCTGAGAGTTAGTCTAACGTAAAGTTGGACGGGTTTCGATCCCGGCTTCGAGCGTCTTACGTGTCTAGCCGCACTGAAGAGTTCTGACAGAACGAAACAGTCTGTCTGTGGATGACAGTATATATGATTTGTAAACGAATAGTTTTTTGGTAACCAATCTTAAACAAATCAGGGCCCATTTGTTAATGCGCAGTTGAGTTGTTCTAAGTTTTGCTAACATAAATAGTTTTATTAGCCCATAAATAATAGTTTCAAGTATAACTAACAAACACAGATAGTTGTATTTGCCACAGTTAAATTGTTTTCAGTATATCAAATAAATAAACAGTTCTCTTTTACCCGTATTTGGTACGATAACAGGTACAACCATAACGAGTCAGAGTGAATTTGGAAGTAATGTCTAGAACTAATCCACATTCCTAAAGCTCTACGAGTCGATACTCATTATAACACAGTTTAGTGTCAAAACAGGACACTGCTAATCGTGGTCGTATCCCTTAGCATGTCAAACTTGGTGGATTATTTAAAGCCACCCTTCTAGAAGAACAGCAGTGACGATATGTAACCCCTCAGTAGACCAAACCGAACGGGCTGATAAATCTCTCTCTCTCTCTCTCTCTCTCTATATATATATATATATATATATATATATATATATGTGTGTGTGTGTGTGTGTGTGTGTGTGTGTGTGTGTGTGTGTGTGTGTGTGCATTTTACTCTAGATACAAACTTGAGAGCATATTTGATTAGCAAGTAAATAGCTGAAATTTATTTTTCACGAGATTTTTGTGAAAATTACAAGATCTTTAAATATGAATACTGGATTATGCTCTGATATTTATGATTACAAAAGAATTTGCGGTTTCTTTTCAGCTTTTTAAATGCCAAGAAAACGGAACTGGACAGAAAATCTACTGCTGAAATACCATCGGAATAGAAAGTCCTTAAAACCTGTGAAAATCAGATATCAGTTCTCTGGTCCTGTATATCTAATGCTAAACAGGTGTTCCTAATGCAGTATGAAGCTCCTCTTTCATTCCGATCGTGCTAACCTTGTTAACCTTTGACAAAGTTTCGTCAAATACACCGAGAATTTCTGGCGCCGTGCGAACGAACAGAATCTGAAATCAAGCAACAGGATTTGAGGCCTGAACTATTTTCCCTACCAGGCAAAATGTTACAAGTTCTTTGTGACCTTGGTGGCTATTCATCGGGAATTTTAGTGGTTTGTGGTAGAGTGACGGCAGGGAAGGGTTAAATTCATTTTTTTCTTTCCGACATTAGAAGAAATAATATCCGCATAAACCTGGAGAAATATAAAGTATCTAAGTTGCAAAGGAAAAAAATGTTGTTAAGTACATCACATTGCATCATATTAAATGCTACTTCTTAGAAAGGATGGTCAGGCATGTGATTTTCATCTTTTTTCTTACCGTCCATCCATCCATATACACAGTGTTTAAAAAATGTTGAAATCTTATTTTTAATGCAATGTATGTTGATTATCTTGAAGAGACAAATAAACAAGAACAGCCAGTTGGTGGGGTTCATAATACGCTGATTGTATCTTTCGAAGAAGGGTTAAATACTTCACCTTCAAAAAAAGTTGGTATTCTGGATAGGGGACTGTACTTGATAATGTGGGTCTAGTTCTGATGATCGAGGGAAGTCTTTATTTAAAATCCATAAAAAATACAAAGAAAATTATAAGAAATTATATAATTTTATCAATGACCCTCTATACCACTTTCATTTCTTTCATATGTTTTTGCATTTTTTGTGGGTGTTTAAATGCATGTGAATATCGATATGCATATGAGTTCGTTTATTGTCTCTTTAGTGTAGTTTTATGGCATACCAACCAGTGTTGGTTATTTAATGCCAAATCAATTTATATACTAGTTATCTAAATTTCTGAGATGAAGCTTGATGATTTTTATCATTAAGGGTTTTCGGATGATTGTCTTCATCTTTATTGTTATTTCCACAACATTTCGGCCGATATGTCCTCCAGCCTTCTTCGGGTGTTTGTCGAACTTGGGAACCTTCACAGAACTTCGAACTACGTCCTTTATTGAATCCACGGGAGTCGTCTGTTCAGATTCTGTTAGCAATAACTGGGTACAAGTGTAAAGTATTCCTGTATTGTTACTCGCCTACAGTCAGGATTGAACCTGCAACCCCCAGATGATTGTCTCCTTACAAGCTTAGGGAACCAACGCCTATAACCGTTACGGCATGTGTCTTTAGTAAGTAAAAAGTTGGCGACTGTTGTCGAAGGCGACCAGAAGGCTCCTTTTTCAAGAGCTACGACACCAAGGTGTTGGGGAGGGCGCTACTTCTTTCCCTGGATTGCTCCCCTTTACACTTCATACGTACCTTATATCACTGAGTATTAAGCAAGGAGGTATCAAATACCATTTTTAAATCTTTCGTATGAGGTGATCTGGGATTGAACCTAGGTCTGCCATACCAATGGCTAACATTCTACCCACTAGACCAATGAGCCGGTTTATTAGTATAAGTACGCAGTGAAAAAGGCAAGAACAGCTCTATTTCAAACTATTATTTTTAACCAACAAAGTTAAATAGTTCCAAGTATTGCTATGTATCACTAACAATTCAATTAAACAGCCTTTTATTTACGCACTTGATTGTCAAAACAGCTTTATTTCAAAAAATTCAGTTTACAATAGGGACGCAGTTTAGATCTATTCAACCGATAGATAGGAATTTTCTTGTGCTACCTCTTCGTGCCAGAATGGACCAGGAATTGATGGTAGTAAATAGGCACTCTGATTCGTCAAAGCTCCAGCATTACAGGAGACTCACCATCAGATTGTATAATGTCATGTACATTACACTCGCTAGTGGAGTCTTAACCCTATGCAGAGATGCAGTTGATGTATGGAACCGCCCAACCTGATTGGGCCAAAGCCTCTCTTGGTACGTCTTAACACAGAATTAAGTATTAATTAAGGAGGACGTAACATAAGGTCATCTTTATGTGGAGTAAGAATAGGTTGACTTCAGTAATTACTTCTTTTATATTGGTTGCATTACCAAAACTAATGAACCTAGTCATCATTACTTTTGACTCATTGCTGACAAAAGAACAGATGAATTCATCCCATTACTGAGGACATTAAAATAAAGTATCGTCCAGGGTTTGAACTTGGGTCACAGAATCCATTTCCGGCGATGATAATCATTGTTCTAAGCACGCCTCCTGAAGTAACATAAAGGATGGGAGAAACACTTTTGTACTGCTCTTCTAAATAATGAGAATCCATTTATATTGGAACTTGATATTCAATAACCAATATGCGCTGGTGGGAAATACCTAACTGTATTAACCATTCAACAGATCCTTGATATTCACTTACAGTGGAAATATAAAAAATAACTAAATAAATAATGTACTTTATAGATATATCCATCATCTTGTGTGTCTGCAGGAATTTCTGTGTATGAATGCTTGATTGTCTATATATTTTGATCAATTTCTGTTGGCATTAAGGAAAATCATATTTCTTCATTCTTTTTTCTTAGAGTTGCTCTCATGACACTCATTCTACTATACACACTAATGAGCCTGGATTAATATTCTACTTAAAATCTTAGATCTAAATCCCAAGCCACAATTATTCATAAGAAAACTACGTTTTATGAGTGTCTATGAATTAATTGAAATGAGATTTATTCTGAAGGCGAATTAGAATAACAGAAAATGATTTTTTTAAAATCAAAAACCATCTAGCCAGCCAACATAATATAAAGCATTCGGATCTTAAGCGATGTTAACCGCATTGAAATAAACGGTTTAGTCACATCGTGTAGAATTTATATGTCAGTTCACTGTAAACGGACACACGTTTGCCTTGATTCATTTTTGTACATTACAGCTGGTTAATCACAGATTATATAAATGGTTTTTCTCTCACTACTCGTCTTTTCTTAATAGCATCATTTGGGTGTTTGTTTGGTTTTAATGGGACGTCAGATATTGTTGGGTTATTTAATGCTAAATCACTAATCCTTTCAATTTACAAACAATAATTACGATTTCAATGATTGATGAGTTGATTAATGGATTAATTGATTGATTATAACGATATGACAATGCGTCATGGGTTATTTGATTTTTTTAAATGTTTGAGAATGGCATCCATGATAAGTATATATTTATATGTTTGTGTTCTTATTTTTTTTCTGCAAACGGTTATTTGATGCCAAATACTCCTTGCTAATACTTCTATTTACCCAAAATACGAGTCCCTAACAAGAACTTGTTCGGAGTGAACCTTAGAATTATCACAATAAGCGGGCTCTTCACACTCCCCAGTATTTCAGAACTGAAATCTCACTATCAAATGGCGTTTGGTTGCATATTCCAGACACAATTTTTAATCGTACCCTTCTTCAAAAAATTCAATCAGTGTACCAGACCATCAGCAAACACGACATAATATTCTTCCGAAAATGTAGTTCTATTTGATAATATTTTGAAAGCAATTATATCCTCAAATATAAATCCTAAATAAAGATAATTTGTGGAAAATTAAAAAGTAATTTATAATCTTTTTAAATAGATTAACATTTTATACCTTTTTACTATAACAATGTTTTAAGAGTCAATGTATTTCTATATTTATCTTTTCCTTGTAAACTTTAAATCAAACAGGTCTATATAACGCCTAGATGGGACTTTAACAAATACAACCATCTCAGATGTACATGAGAGATGACGTCATACTCAGCAGTGCACCAGAAAGGCAACATCAGCAACCTTGTTACATATCTAATGCTCTAATTAATATCCAAGCTTGTCGATATTTATTGTGTAGATTATGTCTTTACCCGACAAAAGATCAATTTATAAGTGGTGAAAAACTGGTTTGAATTTAAAGGTTTCCTTCTCTGAGACTGCTTGCCTTAGAAAAGGTTAAATCATCCAATAACTTGACTATTTATCCATACTATTTACCAATAGCTGAGACGAGGCATGGCTTTCCATAAAGAATAAGCATTTGGTTAAACGCAAACAGTCTTGTTTAAGATTTTGTTGGTTGGTTTAATGGCATATAACCATCGTGGGTTATTTCAAAGTCATCCTCTTAGAAGAACAGTATGGATACTTAGTAACAGGAATAAGAGGGTTAATACTTTTCCCAAGGGTTTTATGAATGCAATAGCTCGACAGCATTTCGAAACTTATTACTTTTGTTTTTCAGTTCAATAAGCACGCCATTACACCATGAGGACTAACCACGTTTAGGAATTTAACTCAGGTTCTTGATTTCATTTCCTTATTGTGTAGTGTAGTAGTTAGCATTAGTATCAAAATAATGGTTCAGTGCCTGATTGCCCAGTCGGGTGTGACTGTAGAATACACCGACTACACCTCTGCTGAGGGGTAAGACACCCTCCCAACGAGTGTCCTGGATATAGCACTAAACAATCTCATGGTCAGGTTCAAGTAATGCTGGAGCTTTGGGGAATGCGGAGTACCCCTTTATTACCATTGCTCCCAGGTCCACTCTGACCCAGCCTGGTATCACCTGATATGGCCCTATCTATGGGTTAAATAGAATTAACAGCATACTCATGCTAAGCTGAACTGTTTGACTAAACTGAATAGCTTGAAATAGAAATGTTTTTTTTACAATTAAACCATACTTGCATTTTAACTGCATGCTTATCCTAAACTGAATTCTTTGAAATTGAACCATTTTTTACATTGAAACTGTACTTACACTAAACTGAATAATTCTATATAAACTGTTTTGACATTTTACTGTGTAAACAAAATCTGTACTTATGCTTAGCTGAATTAGACTGTTTGAAAAAGTGAATAGTTTGAAATAGAAATTTTTTTGACTATTAAATTCTGTACTCATGCAAAACTAAATTGTTTGAAATCGAACTGATTATTTACATTAAAATGGATTTGGTGTTAAATAACCTACAAAGGTTGATATGCCATAAAAACCAGCCAAGCATCCAACCAAATCAGTGCCTGAACCTTGATATTTAAATTATAAGGCAGATGTCCGTAACCAAGTCTATGTTCTGTATGTCACATAATCCAGGAGAAAGAAAAGGGTCAACAGTGTCTTTGCAGGGATTTCCAGAACTACATTGGGCTTTCTCTAGGAGTCTTTGGTTAATGTTTCAGAATTATCTTTCGTATATACTGGTGATCAGTCAAGCATTGAGAGACTGATATTTACTATATTTTTCATGTTTAATCTTAGATGCGGATTACTGTCTTTCCCTTTGTGCATTAGCGAGAAATAAACACCATCAGCGACAGCCGGAATTTAAACTGGACACATCGATTCTATTTTCCGCACTGATAACCATCCTTGTCGATATTATAACAAATAATATCAATTGAACGTGTATCGATTGGAATGCCTCGAAAGAATTTTTCGTTTTAGACGAAACTGCATTGAACTGGTCATTATTCATCGGCATTCCTATTCCCTGATAAGCGATTGCATGATCGTAATAATTATAAAGAAAAGAATAGTAGGGTCTGTGTAATGTGAAGTTTAAGTAAGAAAATAGAAAGAGGGGAAGGAAGAGAGCGGCACGTAATCTTTTGTTGACAACGAACTGAACGATTGAAAACTGCTTGGAAAAACGTTAACGCTGTAATTCCTAGATTCCGATCTAATGGGCTCTTATAATTCTCTCAATTTTACTTTCAGGGTCAACCTCTCACTGATGCCTCATATGTACGTCTGTGTATGCACTGGTGTATGTGTGCATATATAAGTTGTTTAAGGGTTCACTGGTGAATTGCTCTGTTTGTTTTGGTTTGGTTTCTTTGTTTAATGGCATATAAGCCTTTGCAGGTTATTTAATGCCAAAGCTATTCTCCTAGAAGAACAGTAGTGGTGGTATTTAACCCATAGCTGGGAGGATAGGGGGTTCATACCTTCCCAAGGGTATTTACCCGAAAGTGAATGTAATAGAGCGACTGGAGTATGAACTCGCTTACTACGATTCCGCAGTCCATCGCTTTAACCATTACACCACGAGGACCGATGACCCCCCCCAATTGTTACGTTGAATGGCGCACTGACTGACTTTCTTTTAAAAGACATCAACATTTTTATTTCAGTATTACAAAAACAAAGAATTCACCAGACTGAGTCTCTCTCTCTCACACACACACTCTCTGTCTCTCTCTATCTATGTATATATATATATATATATATATATATATATATATATATATATATATATCCCCCCAAAAGTTCACTTCTGAAAATTACAAATGGAAAGTTATTTTTTAATTTAAACATGTTTTCTAAATTTTTTAGTAGAATATTATATATTCAAACTAATATCCATATTTACCAACCCTTCCGCTCGGGCAGAATATGACACAAGGTCAATTTTTAAGCGGAGTTTAACAGGTTTGAATTCAGAGTTTTCCTTCTCCTAGACTACTTACCACTCCAAGGCTGAAGAACCTAGTCTGTCCTACAATTTACCCATAGCTGGAGGGAGAACAATTGGATTCAGACATTTCTCAAGGGTTTTCGTGCAATGTGAAATGCAATCAGTCTCGTCTAGGACTTGAACTCGTGTCGCCGTATCCATTTCCTACGACGATAACCATAACACCACGGGTACCTCCATTATTCAAACTAATATCATTAGTCATTGCTTGTTATCAGACTCTCGAAAAACACAAAATGACCATTAAATATATTAGGGGAGAAACTTTTGATGGATGATTGTGTGCATATATATATATATATATATATATATATACTAACAGTCAAAGTATTTGGCCCCAATCAAAAACTATATTTCTCACTCTAAAATTTTACATGAATCAAGCACGAAAATAGTTTTATTTATAATGTTAAATACAAGTCTTTCTGGGCAAGATTAAATACAAATTTTAAAAAAAGAAGAAAAAAACACAAATACCTCTTAAAATTCTAATTCATCAAAATGATACATTTTAGCCGCTATCACTGCTTTATAGATTCTTGGCATTCTTTCCACCAAAGACTGGACGTAGACTGAACACAGTACCGCCTAGCTTTTATGAAAGAGTTGCTAGAAATGAACTGCGCTTGTTGATTTTTTAGCTCTGATTTTTCGGTCAACTTCATCCCACGCAAGTTCAATGGGATTTAAGTCCGCTGATTTCGCACGACAATGAATTAGTTGAAGGACCTGCTATTACTCTTTGCTTTTAATGAACCTCTGGCAGAGTTACTTGTATTTTTAGGATCATTCTCTCACGTGAATACAAATCGTTGAGTCACAAGTGGTTATTACGTGATCCTGCAGTATGCAGTGATAGTCGGTTTGATTCAATTTGCCCTTGCCATGGTGCAAATCTCCGGTTTTGCAAATAATAACCCCCCACACACATACCACAACAAAGTGTCCTCTATGTTTTATGGTTAGTGAGATACAGGGGTTGCAGCTCTTTTAACCACTCCTTGCCTCACATAGACCCTCCAATTTAACTCAAAGATTACGAACTTTTATTCGTCAGTCAAAAGGACTTTATTCTATTACACTATTGTCAATTTTGTACACTTTGTCACACTGGAGCCTTTTTATATTGTTTTACTTCCTGAACAGCAACTCTGCCATATGGGCCAGCTTCACAGTGTCTTATCCTCTGAGTGGATGCCGGAACATTTTTTCCTGAAATTATTTCAGTTGTGCATATATGTTTGGAGTAGTCAGCCTTCTGTTACGCGGAATTTCCCATAGCACTATTAAGTAAAGTTCGTGACCGTAGTCGTGGGTGACCCGAAGGCTCCCTTTTCAATAGCTACTTTACCGAGGTATAGGAGCGGTTGCTAGTCCTTTTCCTGGATTGCTCAACTTTACCCTTGATACGTACCTTATTATGCTGAGTGTTAAGCAAGGAGGTATCAAGTACTATTTTTTAAGTCTATGGTATGACTTGACCTGTGATTGAAATCCGGTCTCCTGGACTATTGGCGAACACTCTACCCTCTAGACTAATGAGCTGGATAATCTACTAACCTAGGAACATTTTTGCATCCAATTATCCGGCCATTATTCGATAAATAATACAGCAGACTAGATTTTATAACTTTGATAAGTTAACAAGCCTAGGAAAAATAAAGCTTTGGATTCAAACTTGTTAAACTCCTCTAAAAACTGACCTTGCGTAACATCCTTTTCATGCGTAAATAGACAGATACACATGTATTTGCCTTATTGTATGTGTGTATTTATGCATCAAGTCACCTTGATGCATATGCTATAATACAATAAAGACACAAATGTTTTACTCAATAACGAATATTTTCAGTATAATAACATCTCTTGTCAATGCATTTAACCCAAGGCTCTTCCACTTATTACATTAATTCAAAATTATGGAATGAAAATATATCAAATTTCATTAATTACTAAGTAAGGCAACAGACATATTGATCCTGCATCGTATATGCAGAGACATACGATCTTAAATCTATTGACTCGTGTACATGCATAAATCCGTGAACATATACGATATATCTTCTTTATTTTTCTATTTCTTTTCATTAGTGCTGTCATTCTAAACAATATGAAAGGAAAGAAAACTAAATAAATTAGTTAAAGTAACTTATATAAGGAAACAACATGTATTAAATTATTCCTGAAACTATAAAATAATTTTCAATTATATATTTTATTTAATTGATAATCATATTGTCAGATGCTCATTTGGCACGGAAGTTTTTAAAACAATATTCAGTATTCTTTTGTTAAAATCCAGCGTCTAACTCCCTTCAATGAAACAAACATATTGTCTTAAATCAGGCTTAAAGCTCTTGTTTCCATCAGATCACTGAAGTTTAGAAAAGACGGTCCAGGTCAGTACAGAAGTTGGTGACCTTTTACTGATATCAGATTTTATCCAATGAAATATCAAGAACCTAGTATATTACACAGTTTTCTAGTCAAATGTACATTTAATCTTCAATCATTTTATTAGAATAGATGTCGCATATAACTATACAATTAATAGAAATCTTAATTATAACATTCTTATATTGAATCTATTTTTCTTCTGCATTGATTGGCATCGTTTTTTAATAACTCAGTTCATGCTTATTAAATTCATTATTTTATATTAGTGATTCCAACTATTCTTGTTATAATTTTTGATTGCATGTTTGAAAAATATGATTTGATTTAATTGTTGCTTTTTGGGTTTTTTAATTATTTCATTTGATTAACATTTTATTGTTTATAATTTGATTTTTTTATTTATGAATAAGGCATATTTTCCATTGTTCATATAACTCGTAACGAATAGCGTGTATACCCTTTGTTTCCATAGCTTTTCCGTATTTTTAGGTTGATTTGAACTTGAATTTTGTAAAAGGTGACCTCGAAATCACTAAGAACTACAGAGGTATAATTCTTACTGCAATAGCAAATAAGCTTTATAATACTTTGCTTCTCAATAGTATTCGATCGGAGGATGAAACATTCTCAAGAAAAAAAATAGAATAGTTTTAAAAGAAGTCAATCCACAACTTCTCAGATTTTAACTATTCGTTGAATCATCGAAGGCGCATGTTAAAAAAAAGATCTCGTGGCAAAAATATTGTTTATTGATTTCTCTAAGACATTTGATTCCAAACTCAGAAGAAAAATGGACCAAATAATTCAATCATATGATCTTTCTAAAAGAAACTGTTACCGCTATAATGATACTTCACCAAACCAGAAAAGCAATTTGACAGTTTCTCCGACTCTTTTAACCGTGTCCCTTGAGTTCCGCATGGATAAATTTAATCCATATCTATTCATAATCTGCCTAAATCCCATACAATGAAAGTCAATAGATCCAATGAAAGAAAATAGCCGAAGACAAAAAAAAAGCTAGAAACGGAGAAAGTTTTGCAGAAACAACCTTGGAAGCAGAATACAGAAATGATCAAGTAGTTCTGGTGAATACACACACGCAACCAAGGAACAGGCAGTCATAGGCAATAGTCACTTGGTGAACTCAAATAAAACATATTGCATATGTTTTAAACAAGGTAAAACCATATCCACATTAAACGACAAGCATTTTAATGACCATTTCAGATACCTCAGCAGCAATATCTCATCGACTGAAAGAAATGTCGATACACGCAGAGAAAATGCATGGCTATCGGCAGTATATTGACCATATAAAAACCTAATCTTTTTGATGAAATGAAATGGTTGGTTTGGTTTCTTTGTTTAATACCAAAGAAAAGTGGTAGTGTTATTATTCAACCAATTCAGTGGAAGATAAGGGGGCTCATAAGTTTCCCAACGGTATTTGTCTGAATGTGAACGTAATATCGCGACTGGAGTTTTAACTCACTTAATACGATTCTGCAGTCCATCGTTACAAGCATTTAGCTACGCAGACACCCCTCCAAATAAAATGGAATCTCTTCGAAGCTGTAGCCATGCCAGTACTAATGTATGGCTGCACAGCGTTGAATTTCACAAATATCTGATCTGAAAATTTAAATGGAAACTAAACAAGGATGTTGCATGCTGTTTATAAAAATATTTCAAGCAGTACCCAACAAAATAGCAGCAGCACGGCTACCCGCCTCCTATCTTACAATCTATTTGATTAAGACAAACAAAATTAGCTCGATGCTACTGAAGAAGCAGGACAAAGTCATAAGCAAAGTTCTTCCACGGACTCCCATATGCGACCAAATTTGCCAGCTAAAAAAAAGACATTAATTCATCAAAACAGTGCACTTACTGGATGCCATCTGGAAGACCTGCCTAGAACAACTGACAATAGAGACGGATGGTGTGTGTGTGTGTGTGTGTGTGATAGAGAGAGAGAGAGAGAGAGATAGAGAGAGAGAGAGAGAGAGAGAGGGAGAGATGGAAAGTTAAGCGAATTCTTACTATCGGCATGAAGTTAATCTTTAAGGTGACCAGACAATTCTAGTTTCTCTGAACTGTTTAGATTTGCTATCACATTCTTCGAATGAAGCCAATCATTTTTCTAGAAATCTTCGAAAATCATCGAAATTAATTTTAACCCAAATCTTCAGTATTAACTGAGTGACGCAGATGGACGGAAAAAGTATTTTGATCAAAACAATGTGGTCTAGCATTAAGCTTTTAAAATAACCTGGTAACTAATACGAGGTTGTAATAGTTATTTGTTTTAGTTCATTTATCTAAATATGTCGACTGATTGATTTTAACGTCATGTCAGTCTCGGTTTATTTCGTACCTAGAGATTTGGTAATCACGATCATTATATTTTCATATCTAAATCTTTAAGTTGTTGCTTTTTTTTATCTTAACACGATCCTATCACATTCGAATATTTTTAAACAGATCACTTTAACACGTAGATGGTACCTTATCAGTTACTACCACTTCACACTGCAGGAAAATAAAATCAACGTAATCAAAGCTCCACAAAAAAGCAATGATTTTTCGAATTACGATGATCATTAGATAAGTTTCCAGACTTTTTTGTATGCGCACTTTTATTGATAGTACACACATGAGACTCTAGTCACCTTCGAAGTTATCTCCTCCGGCTGCAATGCACTTGTTGTACCGTTCCAACAACTTCTAGAAGGCTCGATGGATGTCCTCTTGTGTGAGCGTATCAATGACCTTCGTCACAGCTTCTTTCATCTCCTCAATTGTCTCATAACGACAGCCTCTGAGCTTAGGGAATAACAAAAAGTCACAGGGAGCGACATCTGGACTATAGGGAGCGTGAGGAACTGTCTTGATGCGTAACTTGGTCAAATAGTCTGTGGCAAGGGTGGAGTTGTGGACTGGTGCATTGTCCTGGTGGATATGCCACTGACCCGATTTGAAGAGTGCTAGCCTCTTCCGACGGAATCTCTTCCTGAACTGCCTTAAAACCTCAACATAATAACCCTAAACCTAATCCTAACCCTTTGGCCAATCAAATCTGGTGTATTGACTTCCTTACTCCTCGCATACCTCTCTTCCTCCCTCACAGACTCCCTGCCTTCCTTGAATCTATTATGTCAATCAAAAACTGATGCTCGATTCATGCATGATGTTCCAAAACATTCGGAAGCATTCTATACGTTTCTGTGGCATTTTTTCCCACGTTGAAAACAGAATTTTATTGCATATCTTTCTTCTAATGAGTCCTCACGTCCAGATTGTATTTTTGAAATTCACCAGCTGTGACACTCAGGCTTCAGTAGCGTGTATTCCAATTCCTGCTGTAAGTGTTCCTTTACACCTGCAATCATAAAAATTGATCAGTCATCGCATAAGATGTATAGCAATAAGATACTGAATTTTCAAGAGTCTACGCCCATTTCAAATGCCTGTACAAACAAGTCTGGAAACACATTGGTGACACCCCGTATTTATTTGTTTCTCGGAAAGGAGCTGATTGTAGTCGGCAATTTCCAATGTATACAATGTACATCAATTAGATAAATACAAATATTCATGTGTCTTGGTTTGGTTTCATTGTTTAATTGCTTTTCAACCTTCGTCGGTTTATTATGGCCAAATTCACCCTTCTGGAAGAACAGTTTAATTGTCAAAAACATTTATATTTAAAGCAATTCAGTTTATTCAAGCAATTATTTTGGAAAGAATTTAGTTCATAAGTACAGCTTTTGTTTACTCACAGTTAAATGTCAAAATAGTTCTATTCTAAACAATTTAGTTAAAAAATAATTCCATTTTAAACAATTCAGTATAATATAAGAACTCAGTTTAGTTTTATTTGACCCATAGATAGGCCCTATCAGTCACTACAACTCCGGGCCGGTGGGACCTAGGAGTGATGGCAATGAAGGGGTGCTACGTATTACCCAAAGCTCCAGCATTATTGGAACCTCACCATCAGATTGTTTAGAGTCTTATACAGGACACTCATTGAGGAGGGTCTTACCCCTCTGCAGAGAAACAGTCGGTGTCTTCTACATCCCCAACCGACAGGGCAAGTTGGTGTATCTCATTGGACCAACTTTGTTAGCCCCTTTCGAAATCTTCCATATGTGTAAAAAAGATGGACTGAAAACTTAATATGATGACAGATGACTTTTTTACTAAATGAGACACAAATATTGCGACACCAATGGAAGATGTGTGTGGACCTTTTGGGAGAATGTGCTGAAATATAAAACTCATTCGGTCTCATTATATGAAAATCTTGGTCAGCTAACGAACTTTTCAGCCGACCCTCCTATTTATGCAATATGTTTTGGTAAAAGGTCGACTTTAGTTTTTATGTAGCAATTTTTTGGAAAACCAAATGTTTCGCCGTCCTGCCTGTAATACGATCTACCATATTGAATATTACAATTCAAAAATAATAATTCCACTCTGTCATTCAGGCTACAAAAAAAGAGTTTTTATTCTGTCAACATTCCAGCAGTCCGACGCAAACACGGAGAGAGAAAGATCTTGTAGGGGTCTATAAATGAATCTCGCTTCTAGTTATAAACAGTCACCCATCCTTGAACCATCGTCTAACTCAACTTGTCTCTTTGGGTATCAAACCCAACTCTCTTCAGCCTGAATTCAAAATTATCTTTCCTTTTATAATCTATTAGCAATCTCATTCCGGTAATCTTATAAAGACACGTGTCTTAAATCTTTCAATGTGACGCCATTCTTCCAACAACTGCACCCTATGATCATAAACTTGTATTTCTCACCCAGATGATAAACGCTTGATTTGTTTATATTCAATATCCTCTCCAAAAAATTTTGACATCGCTCCCCCTGCACACGTGCAAGCCTATGACGTTTTGTGACTAAGTACATTTACGCCCAAAGATAATTACAATTTTACTGAAGAGAATAATTTTCAACCAAATAAAATAATCGATATAATGAATTATCAGTAAAATAATTAATAAATTAATATTCACTGTAAATATTTACATGTCAAGTAGGGATTAGAATAAGTTGATGGTACCTCCGGTAGATTGGTAAGACCCACAAAAATCAGTTGTCCTGAGTACGATACTAAACTGCATCGGATGATGAGAGTCTACTTCTAGAGCACTGAAAAATGTGGACTAAACTTCATTGCAGTTACTTCTAGGTCCACTCTACCTGGAGTTGTAGCACCTGTTAGGGTCCAAGCTGTGTATCAAAGTGATATGTTTATAAATTATTTTTAATATAGTGTGTCTCAATACACATTGGCCCCAGGTGACTGTTAATAGCTCTACTAATAATTATGCTGTGTTCTTTTTTGTTTTAGATTTGAAAATAGTACACGATAACAATTATTAATCCTCGACCACAGTGCCTTGGGCAAGACAGGAAAATATTTTGCGTCACTGCTTATTTGGAGACAAAATATTTCAAAAGTATCTCAAAATAGTTACTGCCCATTGATATGATAATGATTTATAACTAAGACAATAAACTCAAAAAATGAGTGCGTGTCCTGGAAGCTGATATCATAACAATTAAAAAAAAACGTTGATTTGGTTTCGAAATTAAAGGATTAATTTTTACAAGACGTGTTTCAAATGACCATCATTACGTTTGGCTCAGTAGTAAATCACTATCATCTTAATAAGTTGCATCTGTTTCGAGGATGATTCAAAGTTAATGTCTTTTGCTTTCAATGACACGGAAATATATATTATACATCAAAACGAAGCGGGTTCTCTGTGGATCATATCCCTGCTTCACAACATAGTCACTCTTTCTGTCGATAGCAATGTTTCACTTTCGAATTGAGAACATGTATCCCTCCATGTTCCTTAAGACACTTTACCACTGCAGTTTTCACTTCAATCGAATGCCATAATATTTGCCGATTAAACCCACTTTCATGGGGCTGAAGTGATACTACTATGAAGGTGCTAAATTGGAAAATCGATAATGTCTTCTTTCTGCATGACAATGCTCGACTACACACCAGCGTCAGGACTAAGAAGACAATCGCCTAATTCGAGTGAACAACTTTACTGCATCCTTTTTGCTCATCAGATTTAACACCTTCAGACAATCAACTCTTCGGCCCTATGAAAGAGGATATAAGAGACAAACATTATGCCAGAGGCGATTAAGTGAAAACTGCTGTGAGAAAGCGGCTCACAGAACAGTCAACAGAATTTTACGTGTCAAAGAGTCATGTTCTCATTCGAAGGTCTTCATCACCATCATCTTGTCGTGCCACCAGTACGGATATCCCTGACCCTCTCTCGCCACTCCTCCCTATCGTTTATCGCTTCTGGCGGGTTCTCAGGGCTACATCCCGTATCCTCACAGAGCTGCTGTATGTAGGTTGGAGCTGGTCACCCTGCTTTTGCTTGGCCATGTGAGGGGGCCCATAGGAGAACATCACTTATGAGCTCGACCCTGCTTCTCCAGCAATTTCTAGTTCTTCTAACTTTGACAGTTTTCGTGATAGGAGGTAGGTGGCCGTATAGCTGCTGCTTTGTGGGGTGTTGCCTCCAGGACATGTTCAAATTTGCTCGCAGCATTCTTATGTAGTTGCAGTCTAGGTTTTTCTCCATTTGTCTTGTTAGCTTCTATGTGGTGCATCCATATAGCAGTATCAACACGACCGCTGCTTGGAAGAAACTGCTTTTCATTTAATCAGTCAGGTCTGACTTCCATATGACCGCTAGTCTATCGATAGCTGTCCAAGCCTTTGTTAGTCGTGGGTCGATGTCTTTTTAGGTTGATGAGACACTGCTTCCTAGGTAGGTGAACTTGTTAACTAGTTTCAGAGAGCTACTGCCTAGAGTGGAAATGTCACCTGTTTGATTAAAGCACATGTATTCCGTTTTGTGTGCATTGACATGGAGAATAATGCCTTCGG
>OY757905.1:14081177-14101177 GCA_963585895.1 Sepioteuthis lessoniana
TTAAACTAACTCGAACCAGGTTAGATAGTGAAATAGAATTAGTTTATGAAGGGAATATACATAATTTTTTGTATATAATAAAGTAATTTTACTATCCTGTTCAACCAGTATCAAAAATCTATAAGTATGTTTTATCTTTTAAACGACGAATTTTTGTCGTCTATACATAACATTATAGCGTTTACAACGTTAATATATTGTCATTTCCAGTCGAATCTTCTACATAATCAATGAGATAATGAGATTTAAATTTCAATGATAAACAGAATATAAGAAAGAAGAATATGTAGCGTGGGTTTTGATTACGTAATTGATCAATCAAAATAATGAAATAATTGTATTTTTGGTTTCGAGCAAAACAAAAGTAGAGATTGATTTATGGTTCGGTTTGGTTTTGGTTGGTGTCTTTGATGACATTTCATCGTTCGTGGATTATTCAAAGTCTTAACTAAACTTGTAAACGAAGAGTAGAAGTACTATTTCCTGAAACTATCAGTGAAATTATCAGCAAAGAAATACGCAGGGCTATTTATAAGGAAGGGCTAGATATAAAACTGGCTCACTCCAGACCCTAACTACGCCAATGCCTATAACAATACTATCACAATAAGTTCTCTAGCCAACAACCCAATATGAAATCTAAATATATGCCAAAAACGTACACTATTTATCGTTTAATTTGGTCAAAATGCCATACTTTTTATATTGAAAGAACAATCAGACCCCTCCACATCAGAATTAAATAAAACCTCAACACATTTGGATCCTCATTCCATAAACATTTAATTAGATGCAAAAATAATGATAGTACATTTTCCATTAAAAAAAGCAATATGACTTATTGTTGGTAATCTCAGAATTGAGGAGGCTTCATTAATAGCTAAGTTACACACTCAGATTAATTGTAAGTTATATTGAAATACTGAATATATCATAAATTAACATACACATTTCAAATACATATTTAGGTTTTAAAAAAATCAAAATAATATAATATGAAATTGATTAGGAAAACTGAAGTCACGTCTGTTCCACATGGCGTTTAAACACACCAAGTGACATCATGCTTTCAAGACTCAAGATGGTGATCTAAAATCCCACGTGACACAATGTTTACCACGCTCAAAAAATTTTGAACTTCCAATATCGTGTTCATTTATATTAAAAAATGTCTTCGATGAGGAAGTTTTTGAAATTAATTAGACTCAATTATTATTTTGCATTGCAATAGCCCTCTAAATCAATTCAATAATATAAAATAAAATAAATTGTGCAAGACTTCAAGCATATTACAGAATACTTTATATATATATATATATATATATATATATATATATAAACTGTTTATTCCTTCTCGTCGGAAGATAGAAACATGTTCATTAATTGCTGCTTGACCATATGCAAGAATATTGAGTTTTCAAACTAGACAATTGCTGTGGTAATTTAAGGATATATATATATATATATATATATATTGTCATCCACAGACAGATTGTTTCTTTGTATCACAATGCTTCATTGTAGCTAGACACGTAGGACGATTGAAGCTGGGATCGAAACCCGCCCAACTTTACGTTAGACTAAATATTAGACCGCTCAGCCAACAAGCAAACCATATCAGCTAGGGAATTATAAGGTATTAAGTAGTAGCGTTTGTTTGTTTATATTTTATACATTAGCGGATACCAGAGTGCTCAATTCGTTCAAACAGATTTGCATTATGCGAGCAGCAATAGCAGATTCCTTCGCCAGAGTGCTCAACCCTCAAGGGGGAGCGTATATATTGTCATCCACTGACAGATTGTTTCGTTGTGTCAGAACTCGTCAGTGTGGCTATACACGTAAAACGCTTAAAGCCGGTATTGAAACCCGCCCATCTTTACGTCAGACATAGTATTAGAACGTTCAGCCAACAAGCGTATCACGTCAGCTAGGGAATTATAAGGTATTAAGTAGTAGCGTTCGTTTATTTAAAATTGTCTTACAACCATCAAACTCTCTATTATCCACAGCTACATTGACAAAAAGGTGTTATATAACACGACGAGGGAATGAATGACCATAACGAAGATGAAGGAATCAGCATGACACTTCTTTATTGAAATATAATAGTCACACTTTAGCTGGCCTATGTGTGAGAGAGACAGACGGAGAAAGGGTGACGAAGACACAAGGAGGACTTGAAGGACATGGACACTGTTATATTAACCATAACTTGTTCTTAGCTGCGTTAAGTCATGTTCATATTCAGGGTTTCACTTAGCACTTTATCTTCTTTGACGAGACGTCCTCAACCGGTCTTCGCTTCAGGTCACTAAGCCACCGGCGGCCACACTGCGACTGCAAGACTCAAGACTGCAGACTGACCCCTATAAGGCTCTTTGTATCATCGGTTGGCTGCGTATATATAATTTCACTACGCCAACGTATTCAGGTTGTCACCCACGTAACGTGCTCCCCCTTATTTACACGGGTGCGTGCTGCAATCAAAGTTAACAAAATCGAAACATCAGGCTTGGTCAAAGTGTTATATAACATATGACATTGATTTCGGTTCGTTCCTGGTGACCCCGTGTGCTTTGACAAGCTGTCACGTTGTGATTAGTAAACAGCAGCGCGATCAGGGCAGTCGGGTACCACAGGTGTATAACCGGAAGGAGATCACGTGATGAGAACCACGTGATCAGATTTAGAGTGCAGAGAATTGCAGTCGAGTGTGGGACACGCAGCCGATCAGAGGCGTCTCTGACGATCTTGCAAGGAGGTGCAAGTGTTAGCACCCCCTATCTTCCTGGAAGAACATATGGAGAGAAGAAGTCCTTTCTCTGAGTATACGTCTCTCCATTTATCTCTCAAACACCACAGAAACATCAAACCTGTTAGAGATATATTTTTATAAAGAAGTGTGTTGGTTCGTTCATTGAACTTCCTAAATTATGTTTGATTATGTTTTCGCTTATATTTGTATTACGGCTATACAACAAAAGGTTAATATGCAACAAAGTCATGCTAATAAATAGTTTTATCAAGCACAGTGGAGGTGCCCGTGGTGTAATGGTTATCGTCGCAGGATATGGACACGGCGACACGAGTTCAAATCCTGGACCTGACTGATTGCATTTCACATAGCACTAATACCCTTTGGAAAGGTATGAATCCAATTATCCTCCCTCCAGCTATGGGTAAATAGTAGGACAGACTAGGTTCTTCAGCCTTGGTGAGGCAACTAGTCTAGGAGAAGGAAAGCTCTGAATTCAAACCTGTTAAACTCCGCTTAAAAATTGACTTTGTGTCATATCCTGCCCGAGCGGAGGATTTGGGTAAATAGGATCAAGCACAGTATTTTTTTCAAAGATTCCATTTATATCAGGTGTGATCTCTCGTCATACCAGAGGACCCGACCTTGCCAGCCATCATTTTCAACGTGTACTACCGTGGAAATATGTACTGCTTTCTTCAAATTATTTCCCCTTTGAATTTATCGTTTCAAATAAGCAGGTTCTTTCTTAAAATACTTTATCATTTATTTTAAAATGGCCGCTATCATTTGAGAGTGGAAATATCTGAGTAAGTACATATTCTAGACAAATTAAATTAAACAGAATCAATGTTGTGCGAAATGAGATTTATTCGTCAAAGTTTGAATGAGAAAGATATAGATAAGTCCGTTCACATAGATCAAGAGAAAAATCTCAGGTACAAGTTGCAGCAATTCTAAAATTAAATATCAATTTATAAAACATCTTTCATTTCGTTGGTGTCCGTTAAAAGAATATTTGCCTTTTAAAAAATCTCCCAAATCGAAACCTTCCTATTTTAATTGGTTATTTCAAATATATTACATGAATGTCAGTTGAAACAATACACACATGTATGTATATATATATATATATATATATATATAGGAAAGAGAGAAAGAGAGAGATAGGAAGCTACTTGAATTTTATTAAGTTTATATTTGTACTGAATATGGTTTTATTAATTACTTAGAAGCACCTTCTTGACATTTTTGCTTGAATTACCAACCGATGTTCAGATATTTTTAATAATCGTGAACACTTGTCTTTTTCGTTCAACCTTCTTTAAACGTATCTTTTTTCAAAAACGTAGTCATATTCTATTAAGTCTCTGACTTTAAGTGCTTGTCCTCATTTACTCACTCTATCTTTTCGAATGAATAGCACCACTTGAATATAATATTGTTGATTTTTTTCCATTTTAGAAGACTTTTCCAATAATACGTTTACTTATAGAAAAAAGCAGTTATTTTGTTTTCAACCCCACTAGATACTCCATTATTTTACATTGTTCTAAAAGATATCTTTCTGGTCCTCAGCTTCGCATATTTATAAAGATTCATATTGTCCTTTTCTTGTGTGCATTGCTTTCTTTTTTTCTGACAACAAATAAATCCATCTTTATATTTATGCAACGAGTATATTTAAAAGCTCGAAAATTAACTGTAGCTGCATTCTAAATTTAACCGTCGCATTGTATGTAGATTGCTCGCCGATAACATTTATTCTTTGTACAAATAAATATTTCTGAAACTTTATCAGTTTGTATAAATGTAACCAAAAATAAATAAATAAATAAAAATAAAAACATGTATTTTTATCAGTTGCAAAGCCATTGTTTATCTACGCCTCCCACTTAAATAGTCACTAAAATAAACATATAAAAATATCTATCTACTTTCAAAGAATAGCATCTTTTGTATACAACATTATCTATGTCTTTTGTTTAGTTTCGTTTTATTTTTTAAGCTTTTATCTTTTAGCGAATAAATGTCAGATTGTATAAATAAATCCAGACAACACAGGGTAAAAATCCTTCCTTTTTAATCGATCCCATGTTTCAATTTACACATTTATTTTTATTTCAATAATTCTTTATTTTTTGAAAAATGGCTGCTATGTCATCCTTTCATTTCTTCCTAAGAAACTGCTACTTGATGATTCACAATAAATATTCCCATACAAAAGAACCTCGAAGTAAAGTTTGTTATGCCGTATACATGGTAAATAGGATAATAAATTTAAGTGAATAATTAAAAAAAATATGATATTTTCATATGACAAATGGTATATTGTAAAGAACAGAATCTGGAGAGCTGGAGATCAGAGCAAGAATCGAGACCTTCCGTACTATCACTTTTTTTTTGTAATCAGCTAGAATACGTTGACATAGGCAAACTTAAGAAATTATATGGTAAGGATATTTCAAAGGAAAATCTCATGAGAGAAATTGAATCTATTTTGATAACAGTAAAAAATGTTAGAACCTGTACGGACACAGGATTTAATTTAGAAGATCTGCCGGAAGTGATGGATGAGAGAGACGGATGGAGAGAGAAAGTCAGGAAAATCATTGCTTTCGCTGCGACTTGATGATGATCATATCAAAGTAAAATTTGATAACACAAAGAAGAATAAGTGCAGATTGAGTGGTGATAAGGTTGAAACTGAAAATCCCACAATAAGCGAATCTACAAAAAGAATACAATACTCAAAATGACTGGGTGGGAAAGGTTATCCACTGGGAACTGTGCAAGTGATTAAAATATGATCATACTGACAAAAGGTATATGAATACTTGAGTATTAGGCCAATTTACCCATCAAGGAATTTTATTATATAAATGGATCATCCAATAAACACCAAAAGACAAGACCTTGTAATAGTTAACCAGAAAAAAAAAATTGTCCCGGTACTTCACACAGTGAAAATACAGGAAAACATAAAAACAAAATGTATATCTAGATCTTGCCATGAAACGGAAAAAAAGAGTGGTTCTTCTCAAAGTCTTAGCTGTTATATATTGACCCCTGACCGAGCCGTCAATCAGAGATGCACCTGAGTAAATAACCGGAAGAAAAGCGGAAGCAAGAGGGCGTTATGAAAGAATGTAGGCAGGTGCCGGCAGCTGTTGAGTTAGTTGGGCACAGGAAGGCCAGAGTGAGGGCCAGCTTGCAGACTGAGGGCTGTGGCCTTCAGCCAATATGGAAGAAGTGCTAAATGGGTTCTTGAGGATAACACTGCGTGCTATGGCCAAGAGAAAAATTTGGGTCTATATAGCAGTCTGTCCCTGTCTCCACCCATCTCTCACACACAATAGAAATATCGAGAATAAAGAGTGAGAGATATATATATTTGAAAAGAAGTGTATTCGTTCATTCATTGAATTTCCTCATTAATGTTTGATGATGTTTCCCCTTATATTTGTATATGAATACGCGTAGTATACAACAGGAACCACAGCAACAAATACCAAAATCCTGAAAAAGACAATTGTTGAAACTAGAGATCGGATGATAATTTGAAACAATTTAGATGACAGAACTCTTAAACATATGGAGGAGGGTTCTGGAAAGTTAAAGAGACTTCTCATTCGGACATACACCAAATTAGTACAAGAGTAGACACAACTGGGTCTGCAAGGTGATCCACCGGGAAATAGGCAAGGAATTTAAATTTGACCATACCAACAAATGTTATATGCACAACCCAGCACCTGTCCTAGAAAATGACACGTATAAACTCCTATGGGACTTTGACATAAACACGGATCACGTAATCTCGGCAAAAAGACCAGACCTTATGATAATCAACAACAAAAAAAGAGAATTTCCCGGCTGACCACAAGATAAAACTGAAAGAATGTGAAAAGAAGGATAAGAACCTCGACCTTGCTAGAGAATTGAAGAAACTATGGAACACGAAAGTGTGGATTGTACCAATTGTGATTGGTTATTTTGGCACAGTGACTGAAGGATTATTAAAGGGCCTGGAGGATTTGGAAGTTAGCAGACGAGTAGTGACCATCCAAACGACAGTATTTTTGAAGACGGCTAGAATACTGAGAAGAGTCCTGGAGACTTTAGGAGACTTGCGGTCACTCAAACTCCAGTGAAAAAAGCCATCAGCTTACGCTGATGGGAAAAACTCTATGATTGTCAACAAAAAGGAGAATTTGCTGCAAAGTGAGCTTTACCAGTCCTCAGAGCACAGAGTGAATATCAAAGAAAACGAACAGAGATACAAGTATTTGGACCTTGCCAAAAAAGTAAGAAAGCTGTGGAACATGAGGGTGTGAGTCATACCAATTTTAGTCGGCGTGCTTGGAACGGTCCCCAAAGGCTTGGAAAAGACTAAAACATGATGGAAATCAAAGGAATCGAAACCATCCAGAGTATACAATTGTGGAGATCGGCTTCAACATTAAACCCCCAATGACAGACTATCAGCTAAGTCCGGTGTGAAAACTCATAAGGAGCAGTATAATAATAATAATAATAATAATAATAATAATCAACACATCCTGACGTTGTAACTAAAGAATAATTAAAGGGCCTTGATGACTTGGAAGTTGGCGGATAAATAGAGAGCAACCAAACGACAGCAATATTGAGAATAGCCAGAATACTGAGAAGATTCCTGGAGACTTGAGTAGACTTGCTGTCACTCAAACTCCAGTGAAAAACCATCAGCTAACGCTGATGTGAAAAACTCTACAGGGCAATGATAATAATAAAATAATAATAATAATAAGCAAATGCTGCAATTTAGCGTAAAAAGTGTCTAAAACTAAACGAGATTGGGTGGGGAAGAGGGTCCTCTCAGATTTGGGAAAGAAACTTAAATTTTACCAAGCAAACAAGTGGTATATGCACGACCCAGAATCAGTCCTGAAGTATAAGATGCACTAAGTTCTCTGGATTTTTAACATACAAACGGATTGCCTAATCTCGGCCAGATTATTAGACCTAGTGTAGTTGAAATAAAAGAGAGAGCCTGCTGAATAATGGACTTTGCCGTCCAGGTAATCCACAGAGAAAAAATAAAGAAAGCGAAAGAAATAAAAAAATACATGTAGAACGAGAAGATGATGCCAATTGTAATTGGTACGTTTGGAACTAACCCAATATAGTTTGATAAAGAGACTGGAAGACTTGGAAAAAAGATGACAAGTGGGGACTATCCGGACTACATCATTACTGAGATCAGCCAGAACATTAAGAAAAATTCAAGACACTTATGGAGACTTGCTGTCACTTGCCCTCCAGTGGAAAATTATAACTTAAAACTGATGTGAACAATTCTCAAATGAGTAATGCCAACAAAATGGTATATGCACAACCCAGCACCTGCCCTAGAAAATGACACACACAAACTCCTATGGGACTTTAATATACAAACGGATCACCTAATCTCGGCCAGAAGACCATACCTTATGATAATCAACAAAAAAGAGAAAATCTGCAAAATTGTCGACTTTGCTGTCCCGGCGGAACACAGAATAAAACTGAAAGAATGTGAAAAGAGAGATAAGTACCTCGACCTTGCTAGAGAATTGAAAAAATCTATGGAACATGATGGTGACAATTATACCAATTCTGATTAGTTCTTTTGGCACAGTAACTAAAGGATTATTAAAGGACCTGGTGCATTTGAAAGTTGGGGGCCGAGTGGAAACCATGCAAACAACAGCATTATTGAAAACGGCCAGAATACTGAGAAGAGTCCTGTAGACTTGAGGAGACTTATTATCACTCAATCTCCAGTGAAAGACCATCAGCTTACGCTGATGTGAAAAACTCTAAAGAGTAATAATAATAGTAATAATACTCTAGTGTCGAAATCAATTGATTATGAAATATTTGAGGGATTGGCTAGTTCGTCTCTGTTTATAGATGCAGGATAATTTTAATCTTACGAGCTGACAGAACATAGTAACCAAAGTTTCATTCTCCATATAACGAGTGGGAAGACTTTTAACGATTTATAAATTTTGCCAGATGTAAAACGAAGTAATTTCATACGCCATATCAAAATGTTATCACGTCATCGACACGTCAAAGATTTTTATTCATTCATTGTATGGTATGGTAATCTAGTTTATGTCACAGAAGGATGTACACACTGAAATGATTTATAGAGAGTTTAATAATGTTAATTTAGTTTTTAAGATTCGGTTACTGGTTTGATATACCTCGTTATAGCAGTAAGGTTTACTTAAGGGAAACAAAACCTGATATCTATCGAGCATGATGGCAGTACTGAATAAAAAAAGATGGGTTCTGCCACACAGCTTGCAAAGTTTGTTCATTAAGTTTATATATATATATATATATATATATATATATCTTTATATATAATCTATAATTCTGTTGGTGAGAAAAAGAACAGATTGTACAATTTGCAAATTCTAAAAACTGATAACTGGGAAAAATTTTCAGTAAAAAGAGAAAAGACGAAAAACACACATGCTACTTGAAAAATAATCAAGCACACGTATGTCTACTCAAAAGTAAAGACACATCGACAGAATTATGAAAATTTGTTATATAATTGCGGAAGGATTTTTTTTGTATTATCATTTTTTGTTTTATATATCTTATCTTTCGGTATAGTTAGGCTTAGAACCTTTCGGCTAAGTGCATGGGTAGGTGCAGACATTAACTCAGTTGTTCACGCGCGCGCGCGGGGAGGATGTGACAATGACAGATGTCACAATAAAAACCCCAGAGAGGAAATGTGACTGGTGATGTGAATGACGTCATGCCCGGAAACGATAGGCTGGGATTCTTGGTGATTTTGAATAAAAGCAGTGAACTTAGACGAAGCGAGTTGGATTTTGGACCTGGGTGAGGCCAGTCCAGTTATGGTCTAGGGGTTGCGCTGCGCGTTGTCGGGTCAGATGGAACAGTCAGCATAGTAAAAATTGTGTCTCTCTCCCCTCATGTAGAAAACCTAAACTTAAAGAAGGTAATAAAAGTTTCGTACCTGAACCAAGAGAGTCGTCAGTTTTTCGTGTTTTTCGGATTCCTATGCGTATGAACATTCTATGAACATTATGAACGTTTTTTCATATCCGTATCACGGTTATGTTACAAGTTAAAGGTAATAAAGTGCTCAATACATTAGATAGAGCTTATATTATGAAAATAATTCCTTCATGGCCAAGAACGAGTCCACCTAGCTTTCACAAAACCGCTCTTCAGGATTGCTTTGAAAATACGCACCAAAGCCTATATATATATATATATATACATATATATATATAGGCTTTGGTGCGTATTTTCCTTGTATAAGTTAAATGTAATTTCAAAACTGTTAGGTTGATCTACTGCGGAGCTTTCTGTTCAATTTTAACTCGCGTATCTATAATGCATATATTTACAAAACCACCCGTCACTCCCAGAATTTGACATAAGGTCCTTTTTAATCGCATCAAAGTTCGGTTGAGTTAAGAGTGTTTGTTCTCTTGGATTGGTTGCTTAAACCAAGCTGAAGAACCTAGTCAACCAAACTATTTCCAAACAGGTGCCAGAGAGAAGAATCATTGTTCTAAGTGCGAAGTGAAACGTAGACTGCGTTGTTCAGTATTTGATCTCGTGTCAGTGATATCTATTTGCTACGATGATAAACGTTAAGCTGACCTTCATAGTATTTATAATGTAAAAATAAAGTTATCATATTTCGAATACGTTTGGAAATAAAGACTTTTTCAAGATATATATATATATATATATATATATATCTTGAAAAAGTCTATATTTCCAAACGTATTATATATATATATATATATATATATATATATATATATATACTTTAAGAAAAGACGACGAAACCGGTCACATAGGATTATAAATTTATTTCAATCCTGTTACGCATTTTTGAAATTTTTAAAAAACACGAAAAAAAATTTTGAAATAAATTTATAATCCTATGTGACTGGTTTCGTTGTCTTTTCTTAAAAAATCTATTGCTCTGTATTATTGGTACATAGAGCTCTTTACCAGGAAAATTTTAAATATTCATTCATGAATCATTTCTTGTCCTGATGGAATTACTCCCAACTCCGGTTTAACTGGACCAAGAATACTATATATATATATATATATATATATATAGAGAGAGAGAGAGGGGTGTTGAGAGAAGGAGAGAGACAGACAGAAAGACAGGCAGACAGACAGAGAAATTGATAACAAAATAATCCAAACAGAAGGAGATATTTATTAAGCAATAAAGTCGACACTCTAGCTTTTCTGTTCTAATGAACTATAAAATGGAGGGGTTATATTAGAGATGTTAACTCAACTATGGATACTTTTTGACAACTATCAATTTATTTTGTTTTATTTCTCTCATTTACAGTAATTTATTCATGTTGGTTTCGCTTGTTTTATCCTCTCCCCTTCGCCTGCTGTTCTTCTATCCTCTGATTATCATTTTCTTCTTCTCTCTTTCTTCCTTATTTCTGTTTCATTTTATTTCCCTTTTTTCTTTTTCTTTTTCTTCCTTCTTTTGATTCGAAATATTTCTCGATGAACAAATGGAACATATAAATTCAATACAATATTCCTAATAAGTCATATGACGTAATTCTAAAACAAAACACTGATTTACTGATTAAATGGCCAACTCATTCTTGATATATAGATTTTCCCAATGTTTCGGTATTCTTTAAACATCCATCATTGATTTAATATTATCGTTATAAACCATTCCAATCCTACTGATGGTTCATTAGACCCGATATGCTATAGAGTCGACTTTGTTTCTCACTAAATCTCTACTTCTGATTGGATTACCTTGTCATCAATTTTTTCTTTATATTGTCGGATTTTACTTCAACATTTGCTTCCCTGTATGTAATGAAGACTTTTATAGTTTTTCTGTAATTATATGTAAATAATTATAGATACAACTAATTATTTTAATACACTATTTTACTTTAAACTTTTCCATGTCTTCCTATTTGTTACTCATAATTTTCAAATAAGTCTAGTTACACAACGGATTAGAATTGGATAGGCTGTACAATTGCAAAATTTAGTCAACCTTGAGTAATTTCAACAGAGTGGGGATTCCCCACTCCACAGATTTGCATAATTAGAGTTCTCTTCAGTGAATCTTTTTTTATTCAGCCGTTTGGAGTGGAACCTATTGTAATACGCTATACATAAGTGTTGGTTGGTTGTTTGAGTTTTATAGAATATCATCCATTGTAGGTTATTTAACGCCAAATCCATTTATAAGAAAATAGTTCTATTTAAAATCGATTCAATTTAGGATAAGTACACAGTTTAAATGTAAGAACAGTTTAATTGTGAAAAACATTTGTATTTCAGTTTAGCCAAGCATTTCTAATTCGGCTAATTAGTTTAGTATAAGTACAGATTTTGTTTACGTACTGTCAAATGTTGAAACCATTCTATATTAAACAAATCAGATTAGTGTAAGTATACTTTCAATATCAAAAACAGTTCCATTTCTAATTATTTAGTTTAGAATAAGCACGCAGTTTAAATTTTAGTACGGTTTAATTGTCAAAAAATTTATTTCAAGCTATTCAGTTTTGTCAAACAATTCAGTTTAGCAAAAGTATGCCATTAGTTCAATTTAACCCATAGACAGGACCCTCATCAGGTGCTACCACGTCAGGCCAGAGCAATGGCAACGAAGGGGTACTCCGCATTTCCCAAAGCTCCAGTATCACTGGAAACTCACCATCAGATTGTTTACTGCCATATCTAGGACACTCATTGGCGGGGGTCTTACCCCTCGGCAGAGGTGCAATCGGTATATTCTACAGCACCAGCCAACTGGGCAAATACATAAGTGTGCATATATATATATATATATATATATATATATATATATATATTTAACCATATTTGATTAAATAGTAAAGACCCATTTTTTACTATATAATTTCATCAAGATCTTTTCAAGTTCCCTGTAGAGTCTTTTGGTTTTAGGTTGGAGTTCGTAGATGAATTTAACGAAATTGTCCTGAGCGATTTCGGACCTTTCAAAGGACATCATTAGGGGTTGTTTGAAAATATAAAGGGTTTTTTTCCTAATATTTTCCAGATGATTGCGTATGAAAGGTCTGAGAGAGCACTGAACTAACTTAAAAGTGTCTTTATTATTTGATTAAATATGCATAAATTAATGACTGCTGCCCAACTATATATATATATATATATATATATATGTGTGTGTGTGTGTGTGTGTGTGTGTGTGTGTGTGTGTGTGTGTGACACTTAGATAAAATAACGGTAAACACTTTATACTTGTAGTATCAATGTTTTAAGAGTTACTGTATTAATGTAATTCAAAAACATTTTGAATATTGTCTTGAACATGTGGGACTCTTACATGTACAAGATATTTGAATTTTTTCGTCCGATGGGAACACTGCAGACACACTGAGATAGACTTACATAGGCTATGGAAAAATACGCCATCAATGCTTCAGATAAAGCTATCGCTGGGGCTGAGACTGCGGCGTACAGGAAAATAGCTTCTTAACTACATGAACCCCGTTAATCTCTGCAGAACCTCGCTTGTGGTCGAGGAGGTGAATTTATTATTAAAAGACAAAACCTTTTACTCAGGGTACGACAGATATATCTCCCACATTTGAAATTGTCATCGGTGTGGTGCAAGAGAACTCAAGCCAGTGGCCCTTGTAGCTCCATCTTCCTAATGTCTTATCATCTTTTGTTCACATACGATCAATTTTGATTAGGGCTTGGATTGACTATTTTTTGAAAGATTGGCAAAATATTAAGAATCATGTCTTGTGGTATTCCCTCCACATTTTGGCGAATAGCATCATTTAATACTTCCAAGTGTCTTTCATTTGACCGATGAATCTTTAGTTCGGAAATTTTTAACTCATAGCAGTATTAATTTATTTCTGGAACAACATCATTCTGAAGAAAAGTTTTAATTACAATTTGTCAGTCTTAAAAAACAAACAAAAAAAATTAAGCAAACAAAAGCGTTTAAACAAAAAATATATGGTGTGTACCAGTCCAAGCCATTATCGTAACGGATCGTTGCAAAAAAGAAAAAAACTGTCAGACATTAGCTGGATGGAGCTACAATTACCACTTGCCTAAGTTTACTTGCGCCACAAATGTGACAGTTTAAAATATAGGAGATATTTCCACTGCTCACTGTTGAGGAACTTTTCTTTTTTTATCAAGGTCAAATGTTAAACATCCAGAAAATAAGTTTAATAGTATCTATTCAGAAGACAAAAGAAAACAAGTTGTCATTGAGGTAAATTCTGTATTAATTGCATAACGAATATACAGCGTGGATCAATTTGTGACGATAGGCCTATATTTTAATATGCCAATACATTTTATTTTCCTAGTTAGAAATTATTCAAAACTAGTACATTAGGTATACGAGTTGTGGTAAACATTTTGTTGAAAACGTAGCTCTCTTATCAAAAGAATTTTTAAAAAATAAGTTATCAACAGCCAGAGGATATATAGCCAAAACATATTCATAATCTTATAGAATTCAAATGTTTGCTTATTTAAAGAATATGAAATTAAATAATTATATTTTTTCTAATTGAAAAAAAGATTTTACATTTTATCAGACATCAGTTTTTAGATTTAGATCTGGTCTATGTGACAAATGCAAAATACTTATATAATTATTCAACCATAAATGTAATAAAGTTTTCAGAGAATAATATTTTCACAAAATAACATTTTTTAAATGGTAAATATCTGTGTTTTCATGTTTTACATTGACGTTTTTATCTGTTTTGTGTAATATATCGTAATACATTTCTAAAGAAAATAAAAGAAGGAATAAATAGAAACAATTGTGTTTATGATCTACACTTTCTAAGCAAAAAAGGAAATCTTTAAGTTTGTGTATGTGTGATCGAGTGAGTTAGTTCATGTATACATGAGTGTATTTTTGTGTGAGTGTATGTGATTTTGAAAAGAGATCTTATAGCAGTTGACAAAGTACTCATAGGAAGACACACTCTCTCAAACACACACACACACACACACACACACACACACACACACACACACACACACACACACACACACACACACACACACAAACTCTCTCTCTCTCTCTCTCTCTCTCTCTTTCACGCACACAAACTCTCTCTTTTTTTCGACGCACACATATATATTTCTATCAATGCAATGTGCCATATTTATGCCATAAAGAGAGCACATTATTGATGATAGAGCATATGTAGGTCTTAGATAGCTGAGCGTAGAATCAGAAGCAATGGCAATTGGTGTCTCATTTTTTCATCTTCCATTCACTCTGTGTAGGCTATCCTAACACAAACATACACAGACACAGACATAGACACACACACATATTTAGATAGATAGATAGATAAATGCATTAAATCAACTTTTTGGATGCCTTTTAATAGATTGCTTGTATTTAAAAGCAATGGTTACGTTGACATAACATGCACAGTCGTGTCCAATAAAACATTTCAAAATGTATATATATATATGCACACACGTACATTTATGAATATATAAGTATTATAAAATGTTAACAATTTTATTGGTAAAATAATTTATAAAATACTTTTTATATTTATACTTATAATAATTTTTCCGTTTGGAACTGAACTATTCCCATTTTGAACTGAACTGCTCCCATTTTGAACTGAACTGCTCCCATTTTGAACTGAACTACTCCCATTTTGAACTGGAAAAGGTATAGTTGTTTGGTCCCTGAAAGGTTTAGCTTGGTTTCTTCGTTTAATGACATATCACGTTTCATGTTTTATTCAAAGGTAAATAGCCCAATCGGCTCGGACTACAGAATGTACTAACTGCACCTCTGCGGAATGGTAAGACTCCATAAAGAGTAGCCTGATTATGACATTAAACAATTTGATAGTGAAATATGATTGAAGAATGCGGCGTACCCCCTCATTGCCACCATTTTCAGGTCCACTCTGGCCCGGAATAGTAATACCTGATAGGTTTCTATCAATCGTTCAAAGAGAACTAAACAGTGAAATTAAGGTAAACTGAATTGTTTGAAAAAGAACTGTTTTGGAATTTAAACTTGGGCTTTAAACTGCGTATTTATGCTAAACTGTATTGTGTGAAATAGAACCGTTTAAGACATTTAAACTCTGTACTTATGCTAGACTGAAATGTTTGAAATAGAACTGTTATGACATTTAAGTAAATGTTAAAAAAAAAAAAAAAAAAAAAAAAAAAACCTACTAATATAATATGCTAAACTGAATTGTTTAAAACTTTTAACAAAATGACTTGATTAGGCGTGAAATGGCCCAAAAATGTTTGATGCATTGTAAAGCAAACAACTACCCAATTCTTGAAGAAGAGCAGCCATGGTACAATTTAACGAATAATTATATATATATATATATATATATATATATATATATATATATAAAATTTTACAATGATTTTTGTTCAAATGTGAAAGTGATAGCGCAAATGAATTTCTAACTCTTATATAATATTTATTTCATCTGACTGAAAAGAACTCTTTCGCGTACTAGGTACATAGCAGGTATCATTATCTTACTAAAAATAACTATATCCACATCAATAATGATAAAAGATGTTTTCTTTTTGTTGAAACCTTGTCAGATGATTTTCAAAACTTTTTCTTCGAATTTGCTCTGAACTATTTCCTTAAGAAAGCTCAATTCTTGACTAATATGTCCATAATACGTTTTCCAGTCTTCAATTGTCCAGTTTTGACAATGATGCGACCATTGCCATCTTTCTTTCTTTACTGCAGCTGTTAATAACAATCATCAGATTTACCCAACCCCTCAGCTCGGACAGGATATAACACAAGGTCAATTTTTAAGCGGAGTTTAACAGGTTTGAATTCAGAGTTTTCCTTCCCCTAGACTAGTTGCTTCACCAAGGCTGAAGAACCTAGTCTGTCCTACTAATTACCAATAGCTGGAGGGAGAATAATTGGATTCATACCTTTCCTAAGTGTATTAATGCTATGTGAAATGTGATCAGTATCGTCCAGGATTTGAACTCGTGTCGCCGTGTCCATTTCCTACGACGATAACCGTTACACCATGGGCACCTCCTAACAACACTTATACTTCATCTGAGATGAATTATAAAACATTTTTAGAAGGCATCGAACAGATGCTGGGTGACAGCGATGAAAAAATATTGCTTCCTCTCATTGCACATTTTTTGCTTGTTCCTGCACGATCTTTTAGATTTTGATTTTGTAAGCGTTTACATGCTTCCAGAACATTCTTTTACAGATGATGGATCTAGGGTATTTTGCTACTGCTTAAACAAGTACATGCTTTGTTTTTTATACGAAATTAAGTTAGAAACATTGTAGACAGTTTTAAATTAGTTAATTCTTATTGTAAATAAATTTCAATCAATTTTTTGGTGAATAATAATTTACTCTAAAATATGTCGAAATCATAATAAACATAAAATAGCCAAAATCCTCCACAATTCATATTGATTGTGTTATAATTAAGTAAGAAACATTAAAAAGTTCTTATGATAGCAACTAATTTCTATTTTAGTTTTCTTTCAAATTATCTTAAATATTAACAAATTCTTTCTTTATTTTTGTTAGTTAAATTTAAAAATAACACTGATTAAATTCTTTGATTAGAGCATGTCGAAAACTGATGCAGGCATAATATATATATATATATATATATATATATATATATATATATATATATATAATGCTTTGTCTTACATATATATATATATATATATATATATATATATATATATATATATAAAACTTTGTCTCATATATATATATATATATATATATATAATGCTTTCTCTCATATATATATATATATATATAAACATATATACAATGCTTTGTCTTAGATATATATATATATATATATATATATATATGTTGAAATACGAAACACACTTGTAGTCAGTAGCTAGGCTAAGAGCAACGTCTTTAGCAAGGCTGGGACTAAAGTGAATCAGTCCTCAATGAAGAGCTATTTTTATGGCACATTGGGAGATTCCAATGTGCACACGTTGGCCGGTCCATTCCTTGTATAGTGATTGGCTAGAACATCTTGTTATAATTGTCACTGTTATTGTTGTTGTACATTGTTGCGTTCTACAATATATATATATATATTTATTTATATATAATTAGTTATGAAGATGGTAGTAAGATTCGGAAAAATCCAAATTTGATCTAAGCTCCTTGGTGTAGTGGGTAGAGTATTCAATGATCTGGGAGACCTGGGTTCACTCCCAGGTCACGTCATACCAAAGACTTTAAAAAAAGGTACTTGGTGCTTCCTTGCTTAACAATCAGCAATATAAAGTATGTATCAAGGGTAAAGTGGAGCAATCAACGGAAAGGGGTAGCGCCCTCCCCTACACCTTGGTGTAGTAGCTATTGAAAAGGGAGCCTTCTGATCGCCCTCGACTACGGTTGCCAACTTACTTATTATACCTATGAATTTATAAATGATAAAAATAAAGAAAATGCTTTCTGTATTGTTGTTGTTTGGTGAGAGTGACAGAAATATAGTCGAATCCCCGTTCAAGAACTTTCAAGAATGACATTGGTTTATTTATTTATTCTCAATCACTGAATATACGGAAATAAAGTAGCGGTAAGAATATTCAACCAGACAGAAATGTTTTGTATATATAACATGGAAGAAATATTGAAAAGATTTCACAAACGTGAAAAATTTTGCACATATTGTTCTGAGATTAAGTGGTATATGAAAGGGGTAAAAAATGGTAAATGTCATTTCTTATGACAAGAGGTTCAGTAGATTACTACAGTTACATAGCAAGGCAGGAGATATTTCTGTATTGTTTAAAGAACATGTGTAAAAAGGACGCCTTTACAGCCAAATGTATTTTCTCCTTATATATATATTTTTTTCTGAACGTCAGGAATCTTTATTAGTTATCTTATAAATTATGGTTACCTTGTCAATACTTAAAGTTTTATCGGCATCCGATGTAGTTCACTGGCGAGGAGTAAGAAAATTGATGATATTGGCTAAATAGAATCTAAAAATCCTTTGCTGTGGTTGATAAAAATGGAAAAGTATCAACTGTACATCAGATCGATAAAGGTGAATTTTTATATATCAATAACATTACTTTGTTTAATAACACGACATTTGGACTCAAATGAAGAATTAGTAATTAACTTATAACTTACAAACTCCAAGATTTTTACAAATGATAGTTAAAGCGGTATTTAAAGGATAACTTATCAAATCATAAAATTCATCAAGAAATCTCTTGATTCTAAAAGTGTAGATATATGCAACTCGAATGCCTGCTTCAGTCAATACCTAATAGACTTTTAAAATCCACGGGCTTCACAATCTAGAAATATACTAGTCAGCCCTCAATAACTAATAAACTCTTAAAATCCATGGTCTTCACAATCTACCAAAATACTAGTCAACAACTAATAAACTTTCAAAATCCTTGGTCTTCAAATCTATACAGAAATTAGTCTGTTATCAGTAACTAATAATGTAACTAATAACAACCATATTCTTCACAAAATATTGATATATATGTATAGTGTAAACCACTGAAAATCTTATGAAATGCATGGTCTCCACAAAGGGAAGATTTACTCGTAAATAATCAGTAAACGATAATCTTAGAAAAATCCAAGGTTTTCTCAAAGTACTGACATACGCATCTCAATGCATTTTTGGTCAGTAATTACTAAACTTATTTAATCCCCGGTCTTGTCTAGGTGAAGATATGAAATTACAACAATCTATAAATTTATTTACAAGTTTTAAAATTGATAATGTGACGCGGTATAAAATATTTATCCCAAGACGGGAGTTTATTTTTCGCACGTGTGAAGACGGGGCAGCCTGGCACTTGATCCCTCGCAAAAATAAGTTCCAGTTAAGATTCCATTTTTGGCGTAGGGGAACTGGCAGATTATGTGGGGGTTAATCTGGGGCTAGACTGACCGCCGCTGGCAGGGGGTTTCCGAATTTCACGTTACACACCCACCAGACCACTACCTTTTCCTACCCCTACGATAATGGAAGATATGGGCCTCTAGGTTTAGACATAATAATATCGATTATCGTAGTCGACAATTCCAGTTTCCCGTATAATATTTTTAAAGAGGAGTAGGACATTTAGCGAGAATAACATGAAGCGAATGAAG
>OY757905.1:14106177-14111177 GCA_963585895.1 Sepioteuthis lessoniana
TCCATGGGAAGACAGTCAGCCTGTCGTAACAAAAGTTATCTTTCGAAATCCACGGAGAAACAGGATATTAAAAAGTAAACAAATTGAATCCTAGTCAGCTTACTTAGGATAAGATGACGTAACACTAAAATAATTCCTATCATTATTAGTTGATAAGATAATTATTTTATTATATAAAAACGGTGATATTTGGAAGTTAGCGAGTTCAAAGCTCAGAATCCGAGACAATCGGTTGAGTTCAGTGATACTGGGGGCAAAGAGACGGATGTTTGAAAAATGGAAATTGGTATTTTGTTAGTCTATGATTAATGAATTTTATAGCGTTTCTGTGTGATATGAGTTATTCTTTCTATCTATATTCCTCTTTCGTTTCGTGACCGACAACTACAAAAACAATTGTCGTAATGAATTTTCCTATCTAAAGAAACACCAGGCCCTCTTCGTATTTAGAGAAATGTAAAATCACTTAATGTTCGAGATGGGGCATGGTGTTATATGTAAAGCTTTATGCTGAATAAGGTAAATGGATGTGTACGTGTGGATGTTTATAAATGGGATTGATAGTAAAAAAAATTAATTGTTTGGAAAATGTTCTGGCCAAGAATTTTTCTTTTTTTGGTTGAGCCGTAATCAGCAATTATTGGAGCTGTTCTAGACATCCTAGCATAGATCCCAGAAAAATATACTAACATTACGCTTGAACTGAGAAGAACTTCTCTGTAGAGACAGAGAGAGTAAAAACGCTAAGAGGTACATTTCCATAATATTTTGTCTCATCTGGGTATATTTATTCATAGATAGTTTACGAAAAAATAAACCACTGTTTTAAACAAGCGATGTAGTAGCTATTAATTTGTCTTTTTTTTTCATTTTGTTGTTTGTGAACGGCAAATAATTGTACCAACTTGGTGGCCATTAGGACGACGTTGAAGAGACGTATTTTAACACTCTCAACTTAATATAAATGGTCATTAACAGCCGACATTCAGCAGACTGTTAAAAAGCCAATAGCTGGCTGCACAGCTGCTGTCTATAACGATGTTAGATTTTCGCAATTCACATTTTTAGCTTTTAGCTTTCCTTTAGGATATTGATATTTTATGCTCATTGAATCGTTAATATTTTCTGACAAAATGCTTGTGACATATAAAAGATATGGCACCATATTTTCTAAAGTAAATGTCTATATATTATCGATTACTGAAAATTTAATAATCGACTGATTAAGGTGATTTCATCCTGATCACAGTAACTACAGTGGGGCTGCCAAGTTATTGTGGTTATTCGGCATAATGTTACTTAGGCCTTTTATAAATGTAAAGATCGATAGCATTTGTTACTTTGATTTCTATATTCAATTAATCTATCATATGGTTTGGCTTAGTTTTGTTTTATGGCATATCAAACACTTCAGTTTATTTAATACCAAATCCGGTTTATTCATATACATTAGATATATATGATTTGTGAACATAAGTCAACAAACATAAATAGTTCAAAGTATTGCTATACATCACTTACAATTCATTTAAACATTAGCCGTTCCTTTACACCCAGTTTAATGTTTAAAGAGTTCTATTTCTAACAATTCAATTTAACATAAGTAATTCGTTTGGTCACAGTTTAAATATAAAGCAGTTCTATTTAACTCATAGATAAGACCCTATCTGCGCCTGGGTAGACATGGGAGGAATGGCAATAAAGATGCACTCAGTGTATGCTAGAGCTGCTTGTTACTCTAGCCGACATAATTTTAAAGGGTAGTTGTAATATGAAAGTATCAAAAGCGCGTTAGCTCTCTCTCAAATAGCTTCATAATTATCATCGTCATCACCATATATCGACAGCATGGATTTACTATCGGCCACCATTCTCTGTAAGTTCTCTTAACAGCACTCAGTTCTCAACCAGAGCTGAAGAATGTAAGTTTTTTTTTTCTGGTCGTCCAACACAAGTGTGCCCATGTGTAGAGGTCCACAAGAGAACGTCGAGAATGATTTCAAATGCTTACTGAAGAATGCGTGGATTTAAAAGGAAAGATTATCGATAGATTTAATGCTCAGATAAATTCAAGAGTCTTTCTCGGTGATAATATCATGTAAACTAGTAAAACCTGTCCTATGTGAGATGCGGAAGGAATCACCACAGCTAATTATATATCACATAACGCTGAAAGAGTCTACTAAAAGAAATAGATGTTATTAGAATCCAAGAACACAATGAGAAAAAAACTATTAAAAAACACCCATTGTCTTACCGATTAGTTCAGATCAGTTCATCATACTACCATAAAAATCTATTAATGATTATCAGTGAAATTACTTAGCTAACCGTTTCTCCAACACGATCATTTTTTTCACATTTTTTTTACTTCTGTTGTAATTTAAATAATAGTGATGTTCTTAAGACTTGTTCCATGCATTTCCTCCAAAACACGATGCCACAGCAGGACAATTTTTCAACAATGTTCTACCGGTCTGATTTACGAGTTTTCCTTCTCATGGATGAATTGCCTAAACAAGGCCAATGAAGCCTGTATGTTCTACAATTTAAGCAATGCTTGTGGAAGATGAGGCAGATTAATCACTTTCCGAAAGATATTAGCATGAAGTGAAACGCAAACAGCTTCGTCCAGGGTTTGAACTCAGATTTCCTGTTCCATTTGCTATTACAATATCGGCAAAAAATTGGTAAATGTACACAAAAGACATGTTATTTGAAAAACACATTTCCTAAAATGTATAAATAATAACAATATAAACAATTGATTAATGATAAATAATGATATAAACAAATATAATTTGCTTGCCAAATGTTGTGCAAGGAGCCAGAAATCGTCTTCAGTTGTCCAATCAATAGAAGAATTAACATTACCTCCATGGAACATTTTCTTACCTATAAAAAAAACGAAATAAAAATAAGATAAATAAATCATTAACTCATTTGAGTCAGAAAGAATATTATGCATTGATTATTGTATGACATTTATTTAAAGACAAAAGTAATTTTCAGATCCTAATAATTCAGTGGCCTGAGAAGGTTTATAAATGCAATGAGCAAAACAAGTCTGATTTTCTTAAAAACATAGTTATTTGGTAGAAATGGAAATGACCTTTATCTACGTAGATTAACTGCATTACAATACACCCTACATTTATCCGTAGGTGACTAACCAGCGTTGAGAAAGTTGATCATTATTTTGTGACCAATGAACATCGGCAAAATAGATATCAGTGGGCAAAGGGACATATATTTATATATGTCACTGTGTCCACGGATATCAATAGGAGAATAAACTGTTTCTATACCTTAAGCCTTATGTCGAAAATGGTAGATGGTTGAGTAGGTCTGCATTGTTAGTATTGAATAATAATTGAAAAAAAGAAAGTTGAAGTACCTGTCGACGCCTCATCAGAGGGCAATACTTGGATAGCAGCGGGTTATTGTGAGTAAAACCAATAAGTTTCTTTTAGAATTTTAGTCTTAAACAATAACGCTATGTAATGAATTATATTATGTCTACAAATTTCAGAAATATCAACGTATTTAATCAGTTATCTAAATAAGCTATGTTTTAAGTCAAAAGATTTAAACAAGTTTCTCTTTAAAAACTTGAAATTAAAAGAGTAAAATTTTACTCGCAGTTTATAGGAGCATAATTTTGATTGTATTATTATTTCATGTAGGAAGCTCTACAATACCAGTACTTGCAGTGCACCATAAGAACTGTCGTTTTTCTTTTGGGGGGGGTTCCTTTGTATCAAATGTTGAAAATCTCATGGTTCAATAATTAAGCCAGAACATTATTTTATGCTTTTACGTCTCCAACTCCAAAAAATACGAATGTTATTTGTAAATTCTACTGAAATCTATACAACTGTTTTATAAAAAAACAATTTATTTGATTTTTTTGGAGATTTGGAAATTAACTTTCACAATTTGCAGCAATATAATTTCCGGTTTTTTAATCTTTGTTGTTGCAGACCTATTTTAATGAACATATTTTTCTTGTCCTGGATATGAAACTAAACTAAATCTGCTGGTGAAACTCCAGTTCTGGAGATCTGGGGAGTATGGAATATCTCTTCATTGCTATTACTCCTACGGCCTCTCTAAACTTGAATGGTAGTACATATTAGGGTCACATCAAAGGGTGAAAAACATGTTTAAAAATTAATAGTATTCTATAGGATTGTGAGCCAAAACGTTTTTTTAGAAACAACTACACAAGAAATATAAATATGAATGCACAGTTAATATGATTTTATAATGCCTATGCATGAAAAGAAAATTTCACATGCCTTTGAAATCAATCAATCAATCTGTTTTTATTAAGATAATAAATTTATTTGTTGTTTTTTTTTCCTAAGCTTTGAACTTTCAATTTCGCATCGTTTTTTTACGTCTTATAGTAGCATAGGTTTCTCTTACTTAAAATTCATTGTTACATACCTACTCTCTCTAAGACACATCATTCTCAACAATTATTTTATATTAAAACATCCCCTTATTGAATTAATGGGGGCACCTATGCTGAACATAGCGGCCCTATCAAACTCTCGGCTCGAGTTGGGAAGCTTTACTCAATCATTGTTAAAGATGCATTTGACAATCTACAAAAACATACGAAAAAGATAAAATAAGATATTTATGTCGCTCAAATTTGGTTTTCATTCTTGATATTTACTCAATGAAAAACAAAAAAAGTTATAACCGCACGAATATTACTTAAGAAGAACATATTGTAAAGAATGTTTCCATATTGGATATTAATGAACTGTTTCTTTTTTTTTGGGGGGGTTAAATCCTTTTTTGCAGATATAAGATTGTCTGTGAATGAATCTTCCTTGTTATTGGCAAAATAGTAATACGATTTAACTGGCTGATCACTTAACATAAGAATGCATAATACAAGTCAATAAACAATATTCATTTTTAATTCTTAAATTCAGTTATTGATTAATCTCAAAAATTTATTGCAGAATAATTCAGTTCATTAA
>OY757905.1:14113677-14173677 GCA_963585895.1 Sepioteuthis lessoniana
AGGATTCACGGTAATGCTTATCTTATGTGGACAAGTAACCTTGACAATAATCGAATAGAATCTTATGAATAAAAAAAGAACAGAAAAAAAGCACCAACTCTGTAATATTTACAAAAAAAGTCTTGACTTGATAACCTCAAATAATTCACAAGTCACTTTCGGAGAATAAATTGCTTTCTTTGAAGGTCATTCCATTATTGTTTTATAAATTTTTTGGCTTTCTTTTCATGCAACAAAAAGTAATGAAATTCTCTAAGCAGATAATGTCAGCTTGTAATCCTTTTCATCGACAAATGCATTTAAATAAGATTTGTTACCATTAATCAAAAGGAAGTAACCTTTGGAATTCACTTGTTTCTTCATGTGAATCTTCTTCTATGGGTGAGATAGTGAACACTAATAAGCCATCCTTATGCATTAGCTTATGTAATGTAATTAGAGATTTTGAATTAGGCGTTATTTGTAGCTCATTCTAAACCTATCCATCTAGGTATGTCTCTATCCCTCTCCTTCTCTCCCTCCGCTATCTATCTATCTATCTATCTCTATATATATACAGAGAGAGAGAGAGAGAGAGAGAGAGGGAGAGAGAGATAAAGACGTGAGGAGATAACAGAGTCCACGTGGCATAATGGGTAAAGTGCTGAAGTGAGTTCGACCTCCACTTGACCAATTACTTTCCCTTTAGAACTAACACGTTTGGGAAAGATAGCAAATCCCTTATCCCCCATAAATATAATTTAGAACCACTGCTGTTCTTTATTAAGGAGGATGTTGTCAGTATATAAACCGCAATGGTTGTTATTCCATTAAACAAAGAAACCGAACTGAATCTCTCTCTCTCTCTCTCTCTCTCTGTTTCTTGCTCTGTCTGTCTGTCTCTCTCTCTGTGTCTCTCTCTCTCGCTGTCTCTATGTCTTTCTTGCGCTCTTTCTCTTTCGGTCTGTCTGTGTCTATCTGTCTGTCTGCCTATCTCTCTGTCTCACTCTGTCTCTCTCTCGCTCTCGCTTTCTCTGTCTCTGTCTGTCTGTTTCTGTCGTTCCCTCTGTCTCTCTCTCTATATATATATCTCTTTATATATATATATATATATATATATATATATATATATATATATATATATATATATATATATACATATATATATATGTATATATATATCTCATATAATTAGCCTTATCCAAGTGTGCTTAGTGCGCATACATGTTCGAACCTCTGTCTACTTCGCGAAACCTTTCATTTGTCGGAGAATGGGACACAAGCACTATTTTAAGTATATTTCAACTGCTTTGAATTAAGCGGTTTCTTTCAAGACTGACTGATTTACCTATACCTAATTAACTTAATATTTTCCACTACTTACAACTCTTTGATGATGATATTCCTGGATCCATGCCTTTATTACGACGTTAGAACGAAATGAATGTACACATTTTGTCCAGGATTTGGAATCTGTTCACCGACACCAAATACGTCGAGAGTACGTGTTATGCAAAACGACTCCAATTTGTGTCCGTATTTTTTAGATACAACTATCAGTGTTTATCATATTTACCCAACCCCTCCGCTCAGGCAAGATATGACACAAGGTCAATTTTTAAGCGTAGTTTAACAGGTTTGAATTCAGAGTATTCCTTCTCCTAAACTAGCTGCCTCACAAAGGCTGAAGAACCAGTCTGTCCTACTATTTACCCATAGCTGGAGGGAGAATAATTGGATTCATGCCTTTCACAAGGGTATTAGTGCAATGTGAAATGCAATCAGTCTCATCCAGGATTTGAACTCGTATTACCGTGTCCATTTCCTGTGACGATAACCATTACACCACGGGCACGTCTATCAATGTTTATCTTGTTTCCTTTTATCTTCTACCTCTATTATCTTATTAATCCGTACATATATAACACACACGCACTCACGCATATACACCCACACAAACACAGACAGACAGACTGACACACACACACACACACATCCACACACACACGCACACACACATATATATATATATATATATATATATATATATATATATATATTACAATATAATAATAAATAAATAAGTTTTCATATATATTTAATTGCATAGATGCTTCTCTACGACCGTTGATTTCATGCAGTCTTAATACGACAATCATGCAATTAAATATATATGGGTTGATTGGCCAAAGGGTTAGGGTTAGGGTTTCTTTGTTGAGGTTTTAAGGGGGTTCAGGAAGAGATGCCGTCGGAAGAGATCAGCACTCTTAAAATCGGGTCACTGGCATTTGCCCCAAGAAAATTCATCCGTCTACAACTCCATCCTTATCACAGACTATTTGACCAAGATATGAATCAAGACAGTTCGTCACCCTCCCTATAGTCCAGACCTTGCTCCCTGTGACTTTTGGTTATTACCTAACCTCAGAGTCTGTCGTTATGAGACAATTGAGGAGATGAAAGAGGATGTGACGAAGGTCATTGACACGCTCACACAAGAGGACTTCACTGGGGCTTTCCAGAAGTTGTGGGAACGGTAAAACAAGGACATTTCAGCTAGTGGAAATTACTTCGAAGGGGACTAGAGTTTCAGGCGTGTACTATCAATAAAAATGCCCATACGAAAAAGTCTATATAATCACTTAATGATCCTCGTATATATATATATATATATATATATATATATATATATATATATATATATATATATATATATATATATATATATATATATATATATATATATTCTCTGTGTATTTCTACGTAAAATAATATTTGTTTGAATATGTACTATTCAGAATGTGTTCTTGAATTTCCAGTGAAATTTGTGGAAAGTGTCTTCGTGGTGTAATGGTTAAAGCGACGGACTGCGGAATCGTAGAAAGAGAGTTCGTAATCCAGTCGCGATATTACGTTCACTTTCGGGCAAATACCCTTTGGAAAGTTATGATCTCCCTTTTCCTCCCGGCTTTGGGTTAAATGCTACCACTAATGTTCTTCTCGGGGAATGGTTTTGGCGTTAAATAACCTACAAAGTTTGATATGCCATCAAACAACCAAACCAAACCAGTGAGATTTGACGTTGTCGATTTGCCCAGTATTTTAAATTTAGCATCATTATGACAACGTCGTGTTGCTGAGTTTCTTTTCCCTAATATTACCCTTTAATTTGACGAAAAAAATCACATCCAATTCCATTTTCGGTTGCTTCATGTCGGCATCTTCTCAGTGAATTCCAATTATGCCCCATTGAAATTATGCTTAGATGGTGGACTTATTTATATTATCCCCGATGTTGTTAATGCACTGAACAGTATATGAAGAAGTAACATTTTCAATTGAAATTTCTACAATATTTCAGAAAAATGAACAATCTCGGGGCATAGGGTACTGGATTTTTTTGGGTTAGTGATAATGTTACTTTGACGCTGATGACATGCTTTAACTCTGATGATGTTTTTATTAGTTGTCAATTTTGCAGCATAGATGTGTTTATGTGTCCGTGTGTGTTCGCTTGTGTTATATGTATATATATATATATATATATATATATGTGTGTGTGTGTGTGTGTGTGTGTGTGTGTGTGTGTGTGTGTGAGGATAAATATACATATAAATAGATATGTGTGTGTGCATGTGTGTGTGTATTATATTTAAGACGTACCGATGCTCGTTACAAGCAAATGCGTAAGTCACTTTTTTCAAGCAATTTTATGGTTTAATATTGAACTATTTCGGTCTTTTGTAAAAGAAAAAGTGTTATTTCAAGTATCTGTTCTTTATATATATATATATATATATATATGTGTGTGTGTGTGTGTGTGTGTGTGTGTGTGTGTGTGTGTGTGTGTGTTAAGAACAGATACTTGAAATGACCGGGTTTCAATCCCAGCTACGGGGAGATACTGTCTAGCCACACTGATGAGTTCTGATAGAACGAAACAGATCTGTCTGCGGATAAGTATAGATATATACTCCCCTACCTCCGCAGGTTTGAGTTCTCTAGCGCAGAAGTAATCGTGTTGCCATTTGCGCCTTTGCAAGTCTCTTCGTATTCGAATTGAGATCTCGGCGGCCGTTTGAACGGATGGATGTAAACAATAGTAATTGTGATTCATAACCGTTTAAAAATGTACTTCGTAGCTAATATCTCCTCGTAGCTAAATGGTTAGAAGCTTTGGCTTGATGTTTCAGTCAACCGGGTTTCGATCCCGGCAACGGGGAAATACTGTCTAGCCACACTGATGAGTTCTGATAGAACGAGACAGATCTGTCTGTGGATGACAATAGATATATGTGTGTGTGTGTGTGTTGTATAATCTTGAGATAAACAACTTTTAGTCAAAATTTAAGATATCGAGACATATTCTTCAATTTACGAATTAAAAATGGAAGATAGTAAGACGAATTGATATCAACGTGAACAACTTACTTGTTGTATACATGTGTACATACGATTATATGAAAACCCAAAAGCAAAGGGGCCCCAATGAATACGTTTATGAACATAACTTTTATTTATTCTCCCTTTTGCTTCTTCTCCATCTATCTATATATCTATATATCTATCGATTCCATTTACTTGGTTTTCTCTTTAGGCGCAAATTATATAGCATGTCTTGAAGAGGAATGACCTTCCTCCGGGTCTAAAACTAGTTTGAATTCAGAGTTTTCCTAATGCAAGATCGGTTGTCATACCAAGGCAAAATAACTCAGTCCGCTGCACTATTTACCGGTGGAAAAATAGATGGATTCCATACCTTTCCTATTTAAACCAATTATGTTACATATTATCAAAGGTAGGTTGAATCTAGTTGGTTTAAGATTGTTTAAATAAAGAAATACATGAAATAATGATACAGTCACTCGAAAGAATCGAAGTACTTGTTGATAAAGAAATACCTAGGTATATAAATTAATGAAATTACCAGCCTGCCTACACATACAGATAGAATAAATGACAGAACAAACCTAGCAGTTTAGGGGGTTCTCCCTCAAATCTGACACTTTCAAGTCATGCAGATAATCTGGTTGAAAAGACAGTGGTGACTTCAAAGCGCACCCTTTAAAGTGACGTTAAAAATTGGGCTGAATCAACTGTAAGAGACTTTTAGTAGTCAGGGATCACAACTTGAATCAAAATTTGAAAGTCATATTCATGATCTTATAAAACAAATCCTAATCCCTCTCCCTTTAAGAATGGAATACTCAAACACAGACAAGACAGCGGTGGTAATTTACTAAAATATTTTTTTGCTTAGATGTGGCATAAGGCCATATGAATGGGGCATCCAATAAGACAGTGGTGACTTCAAAGCAAGTCCCTCGGAATAACGTTGGCAATCTAGTCAAATTAAGTGTAAGAGATTTTTTTGTAGTGAGGCATCCTCCCATATAAAAACTTCATTGTAATACCTCGGAAAAAAAACTTGGTTGGTGTCTAAGTAGAAATGGTATATGTGAACCCAGAAAAGACTGCGGTGATATACAAAACATTCCCGTAGGGAGAAAAGTCAATAGGATAATCATTATTAATATTTTTTACCTTTTCGGCTTATATATATATATATATATATATATATATATATATATATATATATATATATATATATATAATAAAGTTTGAGGGTATTCGACTTTTAAAGTCGATATACAGAGAGTTTTGATCTCCAAGAACGAAGAGTCATGAGTTTGTACCAAAATTGAGACAGTAAAAAATTTGTAAGTCTCTCTCTTTTCCCTCTCGCCACTGTCATTTATGATTGACGATTCATTGTCAAATAAGAAAAGGTAGCAGTAAAATGACATTCCTTGTGCTTGTGTGAAATTAACACAACTAACAATATAACTTTCATTCAGAAAGGAATCATGAACCTGATTACTTCTCAAAATAAGAAGGAAGGAAAGTGAATTTGACTGCTCTTCACAGAAAGAGCAGAAGAAAAGTTTTGGTATTTTGTGTGTTTCACTCTCTACCCGGGGTACTGTAGTTCGGCGCTGACAATGCAATATATATATTGCCCCCAACAGACACGTCTTTGAATCAGCTACCACTCCAGTACATAAACACATCATTGGTGGCCATGTTACAGATCGCCCAGTCGATTTCACTCGATGAATATTAATCTAGTATGAGTGTCCCATCACATCAGCATAACTGGAATTATAGATGCATTTAATAAAAGAGAAATTTATCAACGTCTCCATTAAAAAAATGAGAACAATTCATTTTTGCATTTTGTTGATTTTAATTGATTATTGATTTTTCATGTTATCATTCATGTGATCATAAACTGCACTTGATAGTGCCGACTTAACTTTCGTTTTACTCTAAAAATGTCGCGTTCCAAAACTGAACTTGGTCAAATAAGTACATGATTTAAAGCGAAATAGGAAATGTTCCTATGTTTACATCTGACAATCAAAAAATATTTTTAGCGAGTTGCATATTTTAACTGCCACTGTGCTAGAGATCAAAACGCAATGGCAATAACCATTTGCGTACTGGGCACCTAGGGTAGTTTAATGGTCAGCAACCTTGACTAGCAAACCTGCAAGAGTGAGTTCGAGTCTCATTGGGTGTCCCATTCAATCGGCCTTGTGCCACATCGAAGTACAGAACTTCGTAAATTACAATAAGCATTTGTGTAAAAATAGCGACTGCTTCAATAGGATATCTTGCAGTCTAAAATTAAACAGACAACTTTAAGTTAAACCTAATATTTATATAATTGGTTGTTCTATCTTCTGGAATCGCACACTGCGAATGGTCTGTCAAAGTAGACTACAAACACTAAGGTCCCTATTGTGCCCTACTTTTTAAACAAGGGTAGAGAAATGTATAACGACAATATTCTGATGAAAAAGCAAATGGCCCTAGAAGGAGCCATAAAAGGTAATAAAACTGAGCAAAGATACTGTTGCTGATTTCCGTGCATTTAAGGATAAAATTGTCCCTGTAAGTATTTTTGTCACTCCATTGCAATAAAAGAAGATAAGCCATTGCAACACGCTGTCTGCAGGAAATGCAAGCATGATTAAGTATTTATTAGAAAACTGGCATCAACAAAACATCGATAAGATGTTCGCAGTATCTTTGTTTTTTATCAATATTTTATTTAGTAAAAAACAGAAATAAAATTGTGATATGAAATAAATAAGTATATGAATAAATAAATACTTCCTTTTGGCTGATAAGAATTTTGAAATGTCTCTATAGCGAACACCGGAGATTTATCTCTGAGACTCAACCAAAAAATTTCGTTAAGACAAGAGGTATTTGATAAGCTGTAATATCAATTCGAAATACAAAAAGAAAGTTAAAACTTGTGACATATCAAATAAAAAAATACTTTTTTTTCTGCTTGATAATAATTTGTAAAGTTCTGTTTATGACAATTTGGTATCTCTCTCCTAGACAACCGGCCAAATTTATTTTAAAGCAAATGAAGACAGATCTGAGCAATAATAACTTGAAATACTTAAGAAAGCTAAAATCAGTTTATATGATATTTTGAGATTTAAAGAATAATCATCGTGTAGTCATTTATTAATCTTACTTCAATTTCGTACCAGAATTATGAGACAAGAGAGAATGAAAGCCACAAAAATCGATTACTTGTTAAGATTGAAAACTATAACATTATAAACGGTGCCCAATAATTTAAAAGGCTTTAACAAAATCACAATGACCTGAGGTTTCTTACAGTACGCGCTGTTTCTCGGGGATCACACATGTAAGTAATAACCAGTCTCATTCGTGCTTAACTTCATTGATCTAAAAAGAACTTAAGCTCTCAAAGCGAGTCACACAAAATAATATGTAAATCATATTCTCACTCTATCTTTAAATCATTCTGAGGTTTGCTAATTAGCAGTCTTGAATCGTATACAATGTTCACTAATCGGTGGGTGTTATAGGACTTTGGCTTCGTGCCAGATTATGGTGTAAGAACACTTAAACACACACTTGCACACACATATAAACACTTGTTAATTTATCAAATTATGCCAGGAATATATTAGATAATCAATTGTTAATAAAATTCGCAGACAAATTACTTGTACTAAGTTTGATTTTCAAAGGAATTACCTTACAAAGTTGACACCGTGTCAAACAAAAATTCTGCTAATTTCCTAAAATTCATTTTAATTTTTACATATTTACCAACCCGTTCGCTCGGGCAGGATATGAGACAAGGTCAATTTTTAAGCGGAGTTTGAATTCAGAATTTTCCTTTTCCTAGACTAGTTGCCTCACTTTGAATATGATTACTGTATCCTTCTCAAAAAGGCAAAATAACCTTCCTCCAAAAAAGAAAAAAAAAACGGTATCGTGAGTATATCGATAATATATATATGTAAATGAAACTCTTAGTTAAACTTTCTAGAGAGTGCAGAGTACCCCTTTCATTATCATTACTACTAAATCTACGTTATTCCGCAGTTTCCCTACCTGTTAAGGTTCCATCTATGGTTCAAAAAGAAGTGTTTAAAATTATTCGACTAAACTTTTAATACTATATCTCATTCAAATATATTATATTTGAATTAGGAATAGTTATTTTAAGGTGTAATTGTTTACATCGAATTAGTGTTACTGGTTTCGATTCGGGTTCCATATCTAACTGCATATAAACCTTTGGTGATTATTTTATACCAAAAGCATTTCTATAGAATAACATTAGAGGTACTATTTAAATGAAATTGGGGGCTGGAGATTAAAGTGTTCATATCTTTTACTCGATTAGTATTATGAAGGTGAACGTAATTGCACAATGTGGGTTCAAACACACCTATAATAATTCCACTGTCCAGTCCGTCTACCACTATCAAAGTCATTATAAGGTATTTGGAACTGTATATATGTATAAAAACAAATGACTCTTACTAAGCACACACACACGCATACATATAAATATATATATATATATATATATATATATATATATATATATATATATATATATGTGTGTGTGTGTGTGTGTGTGTGTGTGTGTGTATGCGCCACAGGCATTCATATATATATATATATATATATATATATATATATATATATATATATATAATCTACCAGTGGATCTTAGAATATCTGAATGGGTTTTTTAAATGAATATAAGAACTTCCACCTTCAAGTGGTGTCCTCGGTCCGACACTAAATTGGAGTTTCCGCAAGTCTTCTTGTTATGACTTTCGGTTTTACCTTGACACGGAGTAGTTGTACTTGTTAGGATCACATTGATATATAAAATAAATCATATTTGAATTATTAAGTTTAGATAGAAATGCTTCAATCCGTGTAACATTGTGCAAATTAATCCTATTAAGAGTTATTTCACACTATAAATGTTCACACACAAAAACATAAAATTACTTTCTGAAATATTGATTTCCCCGATAATATTACAAGGTTTGACGCACGGGAAATCCATCTAGCCATATATAATTAAAGTGAGATCAATAGGTTTTTATCATGAGAAAGTTATTGGAAACATTTGCTGTACAGTGATCAATAGAGAATAGTTAGCAACTGACAAGTATGGATGTTTTTTCCACTTATACATAGTTGTTGATTCCTTAGTTTATCCTGGTCTAGCACACAGGCCTCATGTTACTAGTGTAAGTTACTCTTAGAGGTTGGTTTGTTGTTTCGGTTTTCTGTCATATCAACCTTTGTAGGTTATTTAATGCCAAATCCATTTTTATACAAATAATCAGTTCTATTTCAAACAATTCAGTTTAGCGTAAGTAGCTGCAATGTCAAAAACAGTTCCATGTAATTACAAAGTTTATTAGTCAAAAACATTTATATTTCAGGCTATTCAGTTTAGTTAAAACAGGATTAATTCAAACAGTTATGCTTAGTATAAGTATAGATTTTATTTACGCACAATTAAATGTCAAACCAGTTCAGGTTGAAAAGATTCAGTTTAACGTAAGTAAAGTTTCAATGTCGAAGTACGCAGTTTGAATATCAAAACAATTTTATTTCAAGTAATTTAGTTTAGCATAAGTACGCAGATTAGTTCTCTTTAACCTATAAGGCCCTATCAGGTGCTACCACTCCGAGACAGAGTGGACCTGGAAACGATGGCAATGAGGAGGTGCTCCATATTCTGTGGAACATGAAAGAGACAATTGTGCCAGTTGTGACTGAAGTTTCGCAAACAGTATTGGCTGATGGTTTTTCACAGGAGTTTGAGTGACAGCAAGTCTCCTCAAGTCTCAAGTAATGATTTCATTTGGAGAGTCTCTAACTTCCGAGTCTTCAAGGCCTTTACTTATCGTACCAAAAGCACCAATCCCAATTGGTACAATCGTTGCTTTCATGTTCAACAGCTTCTTCAATTCTCTAGCAAGGGCGGGGTACTAAACCTTTTATTTTCACATTCTTTCAGTTTTATTCTGTGGTCAGCTGGGACAGCAAAGTCGACAATTTTGCAAATTCACTTTTTTTGTTAATTATTATAAGGTCTTCTCTTCTGGCCGAGATTAGATTATTATTATTATTATTATTATTATTATTATTATTATTATTATCTTTCACTGGAATCTGAGTAATAGCGTGTCTCCTCAGATTTTCAACACTCTTCTCAGGATTTATCCAATCTCAATATGATGTAGTTTGGATAGTCTCCATTCTTCCTCTGGTGTCCAATTCTTCCAGCCTTCATTGCCAGCTTTTAGCCGACATTCCAAGCTTGCCAACTACATGTGATATCACCGTTACTTTGATGTACCTCACTTTCGTAACTTCTCTGGCAATGTCCAAGTATTTGTTCATCTTTTCGTTTTCATTTCCAATCTGTGGTCCGCTTAAACATCAAAGTCCACTAGACCAAGGTTTTTTTTGTTAATAAGCTTTACGTCTGATTTTCTTTCTTTTAGATGGATCCTTGTGTTCGTACGTTGTACATTCAATAAGTTTCCAGACTTTTTACAGGAATTTGAAATTGGCGTAAACTCTTGAGAATTCAGTATATTATTGCTATACATCTTATGAGATGACTGACCAATTTCTATGATTTCAGGTTCAAATGAACAGCTACAGCAGGAATTGGAATACACCCTACTAAAGCCTGATTGTCACAGCTGGTGAATTTCAAAAATGCAATATGACACTTTAGAAGAACGATATGCAATAAAATTATGTTTTAAACTTCGAAAAAACGCCACGGAAACGTAAGGAGTGTTTCAGACTGCTTTTTGACCATCTTGTATGAATCAAGCATCTGTTTTTGAGGGGCATGAGAGATTCAATGAAGGCAAGGTGTCTGTGAGGGGTGATGAGATGTGTGGTAGGAGTAAGGAAGTCAATACCCCAGAGTTGATTGACCAAAGGGTTAGGGTTAGGGTTACTATATTGAGGTTTTAAGTGAGTTCAGGAAGAGATGCCGTCGGAAGTGGCCAGCGCTCTTCAAATCGGGTCAGTGGCATTTCCAGCAGGACAATGCACCAGTCCACAACTCCACCCTTGTCACAGACTATTTGACCTAGGTGGGCATCAAGACAGATCCTCAGCTTCCCTATTGTCCAGACGTTGCTCCCTGTGACTTTTGGTTATTCCCTAAGCTCAGAGGCTGTGGTAATGAGACAATTGAGGAGATGAAAGAGGCTGTGACAGAAGTCATTGACACACTCACACTAGAGGACTACCATGGACCATTCCAGAAGTTGTTGGAACGGTACAACAAGTGAATTGCAGCCAGAGTAGATTACTTCGAAGGGGACAAGAGTTTCATGTGTGTACTATCAATAAAAGTGTCCATACGAAAAAAAGTCTGGAAACTTATTTAATGATCCTTGTATATACTATTTAGAAATATGGAAAACATTTAGTCTTTTTTAGAATTCCCAGTGAATCACCTTTCCTACACAGTTAAACCTAGTCTTGTAATCCTTTTGTGTTAGTTTGCTGTATACACTTATTATATGATTAATCGTTTCATCTTTCTCCGCATAATCTACTCTATCTATTCTGTTCTGTACGATCGATTTTTCAGTATAATTGGTTCTTATATGTTCTTTTGAGCTACCAGAAGAAGAGCTTCATTTTGTCCTTTCAGATTTCCCTTTCATAATCATACCCATATTTTTTCGCGTGAAATCTTGCCTGGTTGTCGCTTGAAATATTCATACAATTGTTTGAACAGATTTTTTGTTTGAGAATAAATTTTATTGCGGACTTTCGTCCTCATCTTGGTTGTTTTTGTTGTTTTTCTCAGTAAGTTTCGGCCAGATTAAGAAGCCTCATCTCAAAAAGGATTCCCAACAAAGAGAGAGTTTTTGTTCTTTAAAAATCTATACTTTAGTTGTCTATGCTATTATTCACTGTCCTTATTAATCTTTTTTTCATATAAATATAGCTCTGCGTGTCACTCTAATAATGCAACTGCGCAATCCTCAATGCTGACAAATCCTCTTCCTCCTCCTCTTCTTCCTCCTCCTCCTCTTCTTCTTCCTCCTCCTCTTCTTCCTCCTCCTCTTCTTTCTCCTCCTCCTTTTCTCCACGCATACAGTCTGTCCATATCATGTCTCTGATGTAACACCTTTTGCATAATTATGAATATTCTGGTCCTTTAGTTCTTTTGTCTGAGATTCTCATTTGACCATTTTAAGAATTGTCTCGGTTATTTTGCAAATAGTAATACGAAGATGTTTATTCTTTAATTCTCTGCTGCAGAGTTTGGTTTCGAGAAGTTTTCTCGTTCTTCTGAAGTACTATTTCTCCTTTTTAACTTCACCTCGACTTTTTTATAGTGTTTTTTGCCCTATTCCTCAGTAATTATCATTTTCCCTCTCTCAAAGCGACCTAATGCTTTTTTTCATTTCGTTATTCTGTTCATTTGGTTGTTTCGCTTTTTCAACTTTTCATTACCAGCATAACGCATTTCTAAATTCCACTCTACATTCTCATAGCCTGACTATGTTTACATATTATCTGTATCAGGGTCTCCAGTTCTTTTTCATTTTTTTGCAAATACCTTTACATGATCCGTATATATAAGTGGGTTGTTCATTTCCTGTGATTTTGGAGATAAGTACCCAGTGTACATTTCCTAAGAATGTGGTTGAAAGGCAACATTGCAGTAGCGACGAGTATCCCTGGAAGATAAAACTTCAGGATTTTTACAAATGCTGGGGTTTTACATCAAGTTGATAATTTCACCCGCTTCTTTTCCGTGGTTTTTGAGAAGAACTTATAATTTTTTTTTTGAATGGTTTGTGTATTTTCAGATATTTTACGTGTCACACTTGCAGGATTATATCATAAGCCTTCTTGAAGTTAATCCATGGCATGGCGACATTTTTCCGCCTCAATTTGGCTTCTTTGAGGGTGTGCTGTAAGTCATTGGGTCCTCTTGTTTCTCATGGTGTCCTTTTTATTTTTTCGCAAATAGTCTGCGACATAAAAAAGAGTAATAGATTACTTCTTGTATCTATTCGGTTATTATTTTCCATATAATATGTTTACATGTCATAGGTCTATAATTGCTTGAAATGGTCCCTTTGTGGGTCCTTCTGGATCTGGGTAGTTTTCCTTTTACTCATCCATTCGAATATGCTTGTTTCCCCCTTTGAATTTACTCAATTGAAAGGTTAATCTACTGTGGACGAGAGCAAATTTTAAAGAATCAAAGCCAAGGACAAGAAGATTTAGCTCTATTGACAGGTCATGGTAATTGATGAAACATATTTAAATGATTATAGAATTATTCATCAGTATCATTATAATGATTATGGCAATATAACTTTACTTAATCGGGATATTCAATGTTTTTCAATTTCATGAACTTAATTTTTTTCTTATTTTTCTCATTTTCGTATTCTTCATTCTTTTTCTATTTCTTATTTACTCCTCTAGAGTTTTTCACATCAGTATTAGCTGATGGTTTTTCACTGGAGTTTGAGTGACAGCAAGTCTCTTCAAGTCTCCGGGACTCGTCTCAGTATTCCGGCCGTCCTCAGCAATGCTGTCTTTTGGATAGTCTCTACCCGTCCGCTAACTTCCAAGTCCTCCAGGCCCTTTAATAATCCTTTAGTTACTTTGCCTAAAGCACCAATCACAATTGGTACAATCGTTACTTTCATGTTCCACAGTTTTTTCAATTCTCTAGCAAGGTCGAGGTACTTATCCTTCTTTTCACTTTCCTTCAGATTTATTCTGTGGTCCCCCGGGACAGCAAAGTCAACAATTTTGCAGATTCTCTTTCTTTTGTTGATTATTATGAGGTCTGGTCTTCTGGCCGGGATTAGGTGATCCGTTTGTATGTTAAAGTCCCATATTATTATTATTATTATTATTATTATTGTTCACCATTAACGCTTTTCACATCAGCGATAGCCAATGGTTTTTCACTGAAGTCTGAGTGACAGCAAGTCTCCTCTAGTCTCCAGGACTCTTCTTAGTATTCTGGCAGTTCTCAACAACTCTGTAGTTTGGATGGTCTCCACTCGTCCGCCAACCTCCAAGTCCTCCAGTCCCTTTAGTAATCCCTTAATTACTGTTCCAAACGCACCAATTACAATTGGTATAATTGTCACCTACATGTTCCACAGTTTTTTCAGTTCCTTAGCAAGGTCGAGATACTTATCCTTCTTTTCACATTCTTTCAGTTTTATTCTGTAGGCGGCCGGGACAGCAAAGTGGACTATTTTGCAAGTTCTCTTTTTTTATTATTATTAAGTCTGGTCTTCTGGCCGGGATTAGGTGATCCGTTTGTATATTATAGTCCCATAGGAGTTTATGCGAGTCATTTTCTAGGACAGGTGTTGGGTTGTGCATATTATTATAATTATTATTATTTTTATTTTCTCGTTTAGAGTTTTTCACATTAGCGTTAGCTTATAGTCTTTCCCTGGATTTTGAGTGACAGCAAGTCTTCTCAAGTCTCCATGACTCGTTTCAATATTCTGTTCGTTCTCAACAATTTTGTAGTTTGGATGGTCTCCACTTGCCCTCCAACTTCCAATTCCTCCAGTCCCTGTAATTGTTCTTTAGTTACTGTGCCTAATGCATCAATCACAATTGGCATAATCGTCACCTTCAAGTTCCATAGTTTTTTTTTATTCCCTAAAAAGGTCAATGTACTTATCCTTCTTTTCACTTTCTTTCAGTTTTATTCCGTGGTCAGCGGGGACAGCAAAATCTATACTTTTGCAAGTTATCTTTTTTTTTTTTTGTTGATTATTAAAGGTCTGGTTTTCTGGCCGCGGTTAGGTGATCCGTGTGTCATTCCCCAAGACAGCTGCTGGGTTGTACATATACCATTTGTTCGTATGGCCAATTTGAAATTTCTTACACAACTTACTATGTATAACCTTGCCCACCCAGTAATGTCTAGTATGATACACATTCTGTGCTAATTTGCTGTAATACAATGATAATAATATTATTGATAATAATAATAATAATTTGTAGTTGTAGTAATAGTAGAAGTAGTATTAGATCATCATATGAATACTGATATATGTGAATCTTATGTAAATATACCCTAAACCTAATGGTTTTACACGGAAATAGGAAAATTACGTTGAGTCAATTATCAAACGTGAGTAACCTTGACATTCTGCCTAGAATATTAACATTAGAGGTGATTTCAATCCGAGCAGGGACATCGGCTCTCTGCGTTAAATGGAAATATGTTAGTATCCCCTCTATTAAACAGACCACATTATATTTGCTACCGCTTTCAACCATTTAGCTCACAATTATAACCAGTGAAACTAAGTCCACTGGATACTTACAGTCATTTCTATAAATCATTTTCATTAAAAAAATATTTAGGTATATATGGATTAAATTTTACTTTAAGTACAGAACATTTCATGAATCACAAGATTATTATTTTCTGTGTTTACGTGATAGATGTTACTTCAGAATTATCAGTATCAAGCAAAAGACATGACAGTATTTCATTCGTGCATTTAGGGCCATCAACACAAACGTTTACTTTAATCTGTTGTTGTTGTTGTTGTTCCTCTTCTTCTTCTTCTTCTTTTGTTACTGCTGTTTTAACCAGCGGGGTTTCACGTATGTTGGAGTCATAGAAAGTTTTCATGTGTGTCCAGGTCTTTCAAGTATTCTATCCGATTTTAACAAAAATGTGGTCTGAAAAGTTTCCATTGTTCTATGATATCCATTTCTCCCGATATTTTTCCATGTTTCAAATGGTATCAACTACTATTGATAGCACCGTCCTTCATGTTGCACAAACGTTTTCATTGTGACAGGGTCCAATTTTGTTCTATCTTTTAGATTTCTATTATTTTCATCTATGATCTGCTGGGACGGGACTTGATAACTTCTTTTCTTCATCTTGATTTATACAAGTTCTCGCCTTCTGTCCAGTATTGGGTGACCAGCTTGCATTTCAATGTCACAGAGGCTTTTTATGTGTCTTATTTTCTAGGACAGAATCTGATTTGTGCATATACCATTTCCCAGCCTGACCAAATTTTCTTCTTCTTCTTCTTCTTCTTCTTCTTCTTCTTCTTCTTATTATTATTATTATTATTATTATTATTATTATTATTATCATCATCATTATTATTATTATTATTATTATTAAAACTGATGATGGTGACGGTCTACGTAGTAAAGTTCTGAGGACACTATCTCTTAAATGGACTTCAGACAACACGAAGAGGAAAGAATGGATTTGTAGAAACGTAATTATTAAAACAACAGAGATAAGATTATCAGTCGGAATAATTCATGTAATAATATTACTTCTTCTATATATACCGATATGTATAGATACCCCCCCCCAAAAAAAATACAGAACCTGTACTTTTCGGTATACATTTAGCAAAATACGGGCTATTCCTTTATACGAATTCATGTAACGATAATTATTATCATTACATGAATTAATTAATAAAAAAGAATATTTTTTTTAAAACGACCAATCAAAATGAAGTGTCCCAGAGTCGCTTGTAACAAGTCCAACAGTTGTTAAATAGTGACTGCTTCATCTCAATCAAATATAGTTCACTTTTACCTCAGACAAGAAACATTTAAATAATTTTATGTCAACAAGACAAATTAAATAACAAACTAGTTTTATCATGTTAAATACCAAATATATTTCCTATCCAGTTCCTACCAATTCAATTGTAATTTATTTGTACAGGAGAGTTTTAATCAATTTATATTAATCCCAATTATTTTATTCTTTGATAGAATAAAACTAATATTAGTAATATCCCTGCTTTGAGGATTTGGAACAATTTCTGTTCGGTCTAATCATTATTTGGAAAGTGACCAAATTAGTAAAAAGGCGTAAAATTCTAACCGTTTTTATATGAGTTAAATCCGTTCAAACTGATGTCCTCCTTATGTTATCACCTCCAAGGAAAGAATTGCAATTAAAACTCCTATTTTGTTCATTGGACCTTTAAAAATGTTCTTCCAGTGCGTTATCCGTCCGCTTCCACATATATAATTGCAACTCAATTTTTGCTTACCTTTATCTTTGCAGTTCTTTTCGCTTGAGGAGTAAGGCTATGGGTCAGTAGTTTCATTACCCTTGAATGAAATTGGGCTCATGACAAGTGAATCAAAAGATTCCAATACAGCACTTTAGTTGAAATCGGACAATGAAATGATTACATGCTTCGCTGTTCGGAAACATTTTGAGTTCTTGTATATAATATTCACCTTGCGATGATAAGTCATGCTGGACTCATTCATTCACAGTACATTTCCTTTATTTCCGTGTCAGATGCGCATGCGGGTGTTTCATTCGACTTTTAATCATATTCAACTTCCACTTCCGGGTGTGAAAGCAACGTGGCATGATTTTATTAGCTGATCCAACTGAAAAATAAAGCACTAGATGTTCACTCAACAGGTTGTTGTTTTCCAATATAGATTCCTGGTAAGGTAAATGCACACATGATATAATATCTTATACGTTACTCTTTACTGGGATATTTTGTCAACTCTTTGATTTGCAGAATTATGCAGTTTTCGAAGTTTTAAATTAGCTACAGAATATTTTCTGTTCAATTCCCTGAGTTATTAGGGAAATATCGTTGCGGTTGTATTTTCGACTGATAAATTTCTTCTGATGAAATCACTAACAGAAGTAGAGAGTCCAGTTCTTATTCAATGAATTATTCAGCGAATTATCTGTCCATCTCTTGCTTTCAAGAACCAAGCAAATGACTTCTTAGAACAATTTCAGATTTATGAAATAATTGATTTTAAATGCATATCAATAAGTCTAGGGTTACTCTATGCCTTAAGATTATAGAATCTTGATCTTTTTACACTGGAATTTAAACTATTTCTACCGTTGTTTCTTGAGGATTTTGTACATTGTTCTATTGAATATGAATAATTTTTAAACATATTTATTTGACCTGCGAATGGAACCCGAATATCTACCACCATCCCAATTTAGAATAGACATAGAAATGATAGCAGTGAAGAGCTAGTTCATACTCCCCATATTTCAAGAACTGGTGCCACACAATCAGATGCAATTTTTCTGATACTTAGGGCACCTCCTTTATTTGAGGACGTTCATGTCTTTCTGAAGGGGATACAGTCAGCGTATTCTAAACGCTGCTTTCAGTGCGTTGACCGCTCTCAGGTGTTTGTCTGAAGTGGTAATATTAGAGACACTTGAAAAGATCTCATACTCTGGTTCAAATATTTCACTTTCGCTAATGTTTAAACTATAAAGATACAAGGAAAATAACCCATTATATTATCAAAGTTCACTTCGTACTGTACAAAGCCATTTATTGGAACTAATATTTCATAGTGAAAACCCCCGCTTTAAAAATCATATTTCAAAGCAGTCTGCCATACTAAGATTGATCTCGAAGAAGCGTAGCATGAATTTCGAAATGCCTACTGAGATTGTAACGTAATCGAGTACAAATGGTATGTCAGAATACTACCCTGGCAAAAATATGGAATTAGAACTGAGAGAGAGAGAGAGAGAGAGAGAGAGAGAGAGAAAGAGAGAGAGAGAGAGAGAGAGTGTGTGTGTGTGTGTGTGTGTGAGTGTGTGTGTGTGTGTGTGTGTGATTAGTTTTATTTTGATTATTTAGCTGTAAATAAACTTTTGACTGAAAAGATGCACAATTATAGGGTACCGGAATATTTAGGTTTCATAAAATCGTACACAAAGTAGATTAGATAATCTAAATAACCGATACATTTCTTTGCTAGCTATGAAGATAAAAGAATTATAAGGTGTGCTAATTCACTTATTAGACCCAGGGATATTATAATTGTTACCAAAAATTATTCAAATCAGTTTCATATCAAATGGTACTCTCATTCTAATGGGAAATGATAGGTCAAGATTTTTAAAAAAAAAGTCTTCGATTTATCCGAAATCTAATACCTATTCCTGTTGATATATTCACAAATATTTGAACAGTGAGACGGATCGCTAATCTGGCAAAGATCCTCATTAAAGAGTAGCACAAGACAATCTCTCACCTAAGAGCACAGAGATGTCATAACATTATGCAGAAAATGTATGTTACCTATAGTGTTCAGTTGCAAGAATCTCTCATCTTATTTTCAAATGTTGCAAATCACATTGGCTGTGTTGATTCTTTGTGATTCTTTCGTTTCGTACATTGTTTAGTGGCATATCAAACTTCTTGGATTATATCATGAAAAAGCCATTATTGTAGAATAACATTACTGGTAATATTTAACTTATAGTCGGGTGAATAATGCTGTTCATATCTTACCGATGAGTATTCGTCAGAAAATGAATATAATAGCAAGACTAACTTACTAAGATTTCCCCTTCAATTAAGTAAGCTGCTTCGTCACTGCTACCTTCTGTGATGGTTAAGAAACAGATCGTTTTCTAAATGAAGAACACCATTTCCACAAATATCTAAATAAAATTACGTTTGATCCGACGGATATTCTCTTGCTCTAAGCATATCAGTCAATCGACCTCTCTATATCGGGGAATTTTACATGGAGACGATCTTCATTGAAACGGGCAATCAAATCTCTCATCATTTTAAATAATACACATAATAAAACTGAGAATTTCAGGTTTTCAGTGATAATCAAGTACTTTTCACAAGTAAACTGAGAGAGGTATTTTGATTAAGGGTAATATAATAATCCAGTGGGTATTCAAGAAAAAGAAATATCAATGTTTTGAAAAACATTTAGAACGTTTTAACTGCTTTCAAATACGCATAAATAAATGTTTTACATGAGATATATATACACAACACACGCACGTGCGCACATATGTGCAAATGTATCATGAGACTGATGGCCTAAATAATAGAGTTGAATATAATTCTGTATTCTATTTCATTAGAATATATATAAGAGGAAAAATGAAGAAATTGTAAATCAGACATATTAATAAGAAAATATTTTAGGTACAAAACTAAATGTCTAAATTAGCTCTTTGCAGAAATAGTTAAATCATGAAAGTTTGGATTTATAGTTAATTTTATATTCCCTTTATATATATAAAGAATCACAAAGAGACAGAGAAAGAGACTGACAGACGAAGGATGGGAGAGGGAAAGAGAGAGAGAAAAAGTAGGGGAGGGGAGAAGAAACCGAGGTGTAATGGGTATCGTCGTATGAAATGAGATCTGAGAGATAGGTTCAAAACCCAGACATGGCTATTTATATTTCCCATGAAGCTACTATAACTGGGAAAACTATGCCTGCAACTATTCTTCCGCTAGCTATTGGTAAATAGGAAGGAATGGGTTTTTTAAACCTTGATGTAGCCACTGATCTAGGAGATGGAAACTCCTGAATCTAACTCTCTTAAATCCTGCCCTTGCGGAAGTGTTAAGATATATATATATATATATATAAAAAGAGAAATTGAGATATATAGAACAGACTACGCACGTGATTCATAAACTGGCGTGGTGACACCTCTTAGAGTACCAGCAATGGGTAAAAAATCTATAAAAGATGTGTCGTATTCAAGATATAATTGACAAAAAAACTAAATATCAATTTACGATGGACAATATTCTAGAACGTTTTGGTATGAAATAATTCAAGACGGCTTAAAATGCTATTAAAATCAATTAATCAATCTATCGGGTATATATATATATATATATATATATAGAGAGAGAGAGAGAGAGAGACAGAGAGTTTTATGGTTAGCACATACTTAAGAACTGCAAACACTCGTAGTCTATTTGTCCACAGTTAAATGATTTTATAAATTTCCATCTAACACTAATTGTTCTATTTGCACACACCTAAGTGGCTTTAAGTATTGTAATCTCATACTAAAGTTCAATTTAATATTAATCATATATATATATATATATATATATATATATATATATATGAAAACTGTGAACAAATAGACTATGAGTATTTGCAGTTCATAAGTATGTGCAAACCATAAAAAGCTATACTTGAATCCCTTTGACTATATGCAAACGCATTAGCTTTGGTTCGTTTAAGAAAACTACTTTTAAACTAGTTGTTTACAAATCTATCTATCTATCTATCACAGGATGTGATATCAAATAACCTAAATAGATTGATATATCATAAAAAAACAACCACCAATACAATCTATCTATCTATCTATCTATCTATCCTTATATTTGTGGCAGGTGTGCAATAGGATACCTGACCAATCCATACAAAGACTGTTTAATGTGAATAGCCTCGCAGGAACCAGGTCTCTCGAAGTGTTAGTGGAAAAAATTGCTCATGTTCCATTGGCATTTCCCTCCAGGATGCATCAGGAAATGAGTAATTAGCCAAGCCTGAAGTACTTTCAGAGGGGGTTGCAGGTGTTCCCTGCGTGTGGGTATGTTCCTCAGGAACATCGCTATCAGTATAATATTAAAAAAACACACTCGATACAAGTGCCCGGCGTTCAATTCCGATTGTATTTCCACGTGGTATATACATGAGGACATTGATAAGCAAATATAAAGTGTACATCGTAAATCACTCGAACGTCCTTGTGTAACCATACATACACACATACACACACACACACACATACACATGCTTTCGAATACTATCTTATCTAAGAATCCGCAACGTGAAACTCTGTCGTGTTTTTATTTTTTATTGTGTCTTTATTGTTATTCAATTCTTTAGTTTGAAATATTATGGACTTTGATTAGTTCTACATCGTGCATAGTGAAATTATACAATTGATTTCAAAGGTCAGAGTGTAACATCTCATTCATAATTATATATATATATATATATATATATATATAGAGAGAGAGAGAGAGAAATAGATAGAAAAATAGAGAAAGAGTGAGAGATGACAGACGGACACAATCAGAAAATCATATATATGTACACGTCTGGTTGCCTTTTATATCATATTGAAACCTTATCTATCATATTATTTTTTATTCCATAATCTAATATGATTTTGTGTCGTTTACAAGGATATTAAACATAATGACTTGCAATAGGACAAACTTTTTTAAGTACATCAAAAGTAAAGTCATATAAATCCCCTAATCAGATATTTGAACATTGGACACAAATTTCATCTTCCTACGAAACGTTTTCTTGGGGTGTACTCGTGGTGTAATGGCCAAAAAAGAGTGTCTGCGGAATAGTAGTAAACGAGTTCGTACTCCAGTCGCGCTATTACGTTCACTTTCGGGTAAATACCCTTGGGAAAGGTATGAACCCCTTTATCCTCCCAGCTATGGGTTAAATAGTACCACTATTGTTGTTCGAGGAGAATGGCTTTGGCATTAAAAAGCCTACAAAGGTCGATATGCTATTAAACAAACCAAATATTATATATATATATATATATATATATATATATATATATATATATATATATATATATATATATATATATATATATAAATGAAGTGGTAGAATCTTTGATTGGTGTTAGATTCAGCCAGGTTTCGATCTCAGCTTCGCGAATCTAGCTTTTCTAACCACACTGAGGAGTTCTGATAGAATGAAACAGCCTGTCTGTGGAAGACAATATATATATATATATATATATATATATATATATATATATATATATATATATATATATATATTTCAGCTGGGTGGAAAATTTATCAATGATATTATTATCAGAAGTGTCTCTGTATAATTTTTCCAAATTTTGTATATTTACTCATTAGTTTTTCACAAAATATTTGTCCTTCGTTAATCAATAAGCAACGGAATGTGAGAAGGATTGCTTTTTGTTTTGGTTTCTTTTGGGCACCATTATAAATTGTTGATCACTTGTTTGTAGCACAAACGAAAGTTTCGCGCACTTTTTTCTTTCTTAATATTTTTGCTACGTTTTTCTTGACCGCCATTATTCATTTGCCTTATGGACTGTGAAATGGTATTGCACTCTGTACTAGCGCGGAAGGAACGAATTACAGTATGATAAGCTGGAAAAAAATCATCAAAAAAAATATATGAATGAAAAGGACAAGGATTAAGCATAAAAATACCCTCTATCTATGTCTCTGTATTTTAAACATTTTTATTGCTTTTTTTATTTTATTTTATCAGGTGGATTTACATCAGGGTACACGCTTTAACTTTAAAATATAATGGAGTAGCAAGGAGCAATAGCAAAATAATGTTATTTTCTGGATTTTTTGCTATATTTTATTTTGTATCAGTTTGCCAAAGTAATATTTTTGGTCAATATTCATGCCCTTTTCTCAAATTTATCTTGTTTCATAATGAAAAAAAAATCGTTATTTTTTTTATTTACACGGATGGGTTTTTAAAAAGACCAACCGTTAACGATTAACCAAAGCAGAAGAAAAAAATCAAAATTAGCTTATTTAACATATCATATTTATTACTACCACAGATTTTCCCCAAAATCATTTTTTCAGAACATTGCATAAATGACCAGAGACGTATGAGTATTTCTGTTTATTTTTCTAAATATAGGATAAAAATAATCGTAAAAATATTCCAATAACCTTATGCTAAACAAATCTTCTATTACACATATTCTTTTCTTTTCTGTGATGTGAAGACTGAGAAATCGTAAGCTCTAAAATTACATTTTCCAAGAAGAAATGACTGCAACTTTTTTGTTTTTCTACAAATATTTCACTCAAATCAAGGGATTACAAAAACTTGTAATTTGTAGTATTGTTTTTATTTAATCATTTGCATACATTCCCGTTATATATATATATATATATATATATATATATATATATATATATATATATATATATATATATATATATATAGAAGAATAAAAAATATTGGACACTGCTGGAGAAGTAAGGACAGACTTATAAGTGACATACTCCTGTGGACCCCTTCATATGGATTTGCAAAGGCAGGACGACCAGCTAGAACCTATATACAAAAGCTATGTGCCGATATGGTTTAGAGCCTTGAAGTACCTCCTGGGAGCGATGGATTATAAAAACAGGTAGCTAGAGAGGGTCAGGGAGATCCTGCTGGCAGTGCGATATATATATATATATATATATATATATATATATATATATATATATAGCACTAATACCCTTGAGAAATCTATGAATCCAATTATTCTCCCTCCAGCTGGTTTCTTCAGTCTTGGTGAGGCAACTACTCTAGGAGAAGGAAAAACTCTGAATTCAAACCTGTTAAACTCCGCTTAAAAATTGACCTTGTGTCATATCCTGCTCGACGGAGGGTTGGTAAATATGGAAAAAGATTAAACAATTCAATTTGACCCATTCCTTAATAGACATATACAGATATGAACAATCTAAGTCAGAGTAAACCTTTAATGATTTGCCATGAAGTTGTGCTCCCTATTCCCCTGAGCTCCAGGACTAAACTATTACCATCAGATAGCGTCATACCAAGAACACACGGTGGGACGGTCTCTTACTCGTCTATAGAGTTGCAGTGGTCGTATTCTACAGCCTGAACTGACAGATTGTTCATGAAAAAGAAGAATACAAAGTCGTTCCAATAAAGATTCCTCTCACATTTTTAGTGTGTGTCAGCCTTCCCGTGGACCGGTTTCATATCTGGGAAACGTGAAGTGGTATTTTTTGTGTCTGTAAGGGAAAGATCCTATTTTTCTTAAACCGTAGGCTACTCCACTTAAATGTTAGCCCCTAACTGCTAGGCGCTTTTAAAAATCGTTAACCCTCGTGTGATTGTTTCTTGCAATTACCATGAAGGCTTTTTCTGTTGGCCATTTGGTGTTGACTTGGACATGCTTTAAACAATTTGGGTGGTAATTAATAATATTATTTATTCTATTGAAATTGATTGAATTAATTATTCTATTCTTAAGTTATGTGAGTTAGTAGATTTGTTACAAATCTGTTAGTGTAAATTTAGTTTGTCGCAAAGGTCAAACGCATGCATAGATGATTACACCATTTAAGCTCCACATGTCAGAATAACGTTTGGGAAGATAGGTTATGGATTATTAACAAATACAGGCTTGTCGTTCGGCCTAGGGAAATAAAAGTTAATAATATTACTTGCTGGTGCAATAATTCAAAAGATATTGTATAAAAAAAGATAATTTTGAATTCGGGGGTTTTGAAAACCTAACAGAGAAGTCTGGTGAGACGTTGGTTGAAATCGGTCAGGTGGGTGTGGGTGTCTCTTTGTAACTGACAGCGTGATACGTTCATATACCCATACAAGGTCTTCCGCTCTCCTCTCGTTTTCGTCGGACTGACATACAAAAATGTAAATAGTCTGAATGAAAACCTTTGGTATTTGAATTAAAGAGTAGCCTGTTGCTATTTTTGAATTATGATATTCAACAAGGTATATCAAGTTAAAGTGTGTTGAAGGCAGCCACTTCATAATATGAACCATACGATTTAATATCGATACTTTTTGAAGCTTTGTGTGTGTTTGTGTGTGTGTGTGTGTGTGTGTGTGTGTGTGTGTGTGTGTGTGTGTGTGTGTGTGTGTGTGTGTGTGTGTGTAAAAACAAGTATTATGCTTGTGCAGTATCTTGCATTCACACACCACCCGAAGCTTTATCTGAATCTTACTTTCTTCAAAAGAAAATCCACCGTAAGGGTAATATTTGATGACATGAAAGTCATTAAAACATATGGGACATAGCTGTGCACCATATCGGAAGAGATAGTTAAGATGATCTTTGACTAATGCAAAACTCATAGGAATAAATAAGTCGAATATCTATCAGTTCGTAAAGAACATATATTTGTTGTTCATTGTACATTTCTTCCTTCATAAATACAACTTTAACCCTCGATAAAAATTCAACCACTTATCAACGTTTCTTTAAATTCAAAAATTCCCAACCGAACATTGGACACACTCGAATGACTCATTCATTCATTCTTAAAGAAGAAACTTCCCCAAAATGTCCATGTGGAAACCAATACTCTATGAAGCACATTTTGCTAGATTACCTAAAACTCGACCACACCAGAAAAAGGTTTTATAAGGTGAACAGCGTGAAGGAACTATTAAACAAAATAACTCTCAAAAACATAATCAACTTAAAAACAATTAGCCTCCTATTAAAGATATAGGTATTTGTCGCTGCCTCCCACCAGACAGGAATTGACACAAGGTCAAAAGCCCGAAGGTCGATTAAAGTGGGGATAAAGGGGAGGGAAAGGTCGGGAACGAGCCGAGACTCGAACCCTGCTGGTCTGCGCTGCTCATCGACCCACTAAGTGCAATGTGGGTCTAATGAGGCAAGCAGTTTCACGAATCCAAATTTGGATCCGTGCACGTATGCCGGGTTATGGCTTAAACTAGACAGCAAGGTCTTGTTCAATACATAGGGGACAGAGGATGCAGTTCACCCACACGAGGGTGGCCCAACCGAAGTTGGGGGGGGGGCTTTCGGCCTCGAATCTGCCATTGGTTTCGATACCCCATCCGACACGAATGCTAGACGGCCCAGCCAAAAGGCCAGGTAAAGATATAGGCTGTGTTACCAAAACCTTCGACCATCAAGTGTATGCAAAGAAAAAGTTCTGACCTATTTTAGAATACTAATTCCAGACTGTTTATTTACAAATAATATTCATACATATATAAATATATATATATATATATATATATATATATATATATATATATATATACATATATATATATATATATATATATATATATATATATATGTGTGTGTGTGTGTGTGTGTGTTTGTAAAAAGGCTCTTGCGTTAAATAACATATAGAAGTTTATATGCCATAAATCCAACCAACCAACCAGCCGAACATAAAATAATAGAAAGCCAAAATATCACAAGTGCGAAAAAAAACAGTGACGTGTCATATAAGCTGAACTCCAGAGACACAAAAAGTTGCAGTTTTGTATTAGATTGCGAGGTGCATCTGCCAGACTAATATGGGTGGTCCGTATTCTGAAGATTTATTTTTAACTCAAGAAATAAATGTAAAGTATTATTGCAATCTGTCTAAACCCTATACACCTTCTCCTTTTTCCTTCTTGTAAATCGTTTTTTTCGCAAGACCGAAGAGCTCAGACAATCCTTATATTGAACATTCAGTAGCTTAAATATTTCTTTGAAATGTTGCTTAATACATTTCGTTCTTCTGTAAGCTAAAATAAACGTGCCCTTTATCTCAAATATATTTTTAAATAATTAAAAAACCGGGTTTTCATTCATAAAATTATAAAACAATTTCGTATCTATCTATTATATTGATTAGGATACCCACCGCTACTCCATTCATAATCAATGAGATTGTTGGCTGTTCAAATCCATTTTAAACGTCACAAAAAATTCATATCACATCCAGACTGAAAATAAGTATGTGCAATGCAATGGCTCCCCAATCCCAACCGATCAGAATAATCTACAGATGCTAGGTCAACATTACAATTCTCTTCTGTAAAAGCAATGATATATCCAGTTGTTGGATGTGGAGTGTTACGAGTAAATTAAGAGGAAATATTTCAAAAAGTTAAACAGTTGTGTTTTAGATCACACACACACACACACACACACACACACACACACACACACACACACACACACACACACAAATATATATATATATATATACGAGGAGCATACGATAAGTTTCCAGATTTTTTCGTATGGGCATTTAAAATTAACGTTGACTCTTGAACATTCAGTATGTTATTGCTATATATCTTATGAGGTGACTGGTCAATTTTTATGATTTCATGTTCAAATGAACAGGTACAGCAGCAATTGAAATACACCCTGATTGTCACAGCTGGTGAATTTCAAAAATACAACCTGACACTTTAGAAGAACGATATGCAATTATATTCTGTTTTAAACTTGGAAAAATACCACGGAAAAGTGTGGAATGCTTCAGATTACTTCTGGACCATCTTGCATGAATCGAGCATCAGTTTTTGAGTGGCAAAAGAGATTCAAGGAAGGCAGGGAGGCAATGAGGTTTGATGCGAGGTGTGGAAGGAGTTAGTAAGTACATACACCAGAGTTGATTGGTCAAAGGGTTAGGGTTAGGGTTACTATGTTGAGGTTTTAAGGGAGTTCAGGAAGAGATTCCGTCGGAAGAGGCCAGCACTCTTCAAGTCGGGTCAGTGGTATTTCCAGCAGGAAAATACACCAGTCCACAACTCCATCCTTGACACAGACTATTTGATCACAATGGGCATGAAGACAGTTGATCCCTGTGACATTTGGTTATTCCCTAAGCTCAGAGGCTATCGTGATGAGACAATTGAAGAGATGAAAGAGGCTGTGACGAAGATCATTGATACGCTCGCGCAAAAGGACTTCCATGGGGCCTTGCAGAAGTTTTTGGAACGGTGCAACAAGGGAATTGCAGCCGAAATAGGTTACTTCGAAGGGGACTAGAGTTTCATGTGTGTACTATCAATAAAAGTGCCCATACGAAAAAAAGTCTGGAAACTTACCGTATGCACCTCGTATATATATATATATATATATATATATATGTATATATATATATATATATATATATATATATATATATATTAACATCGAGAGCACCTCTCAGTCTCTATAAGTTAGAATTAAATCTTATATAGCGATTAACGAACAAATATTCACTTCGGTTGAAAATGAGTTGCAGCGGTCAAGTTGAGGAATAACAAGAAAAATACGTTTTTTTTTCTTAATTTATTTAAGTTTATTCGGTTCACATTTTATTGAAGAGTTTCGAGCACTTTAATGCAACGCTGATTCTTTCCAAGATATGTTTCTCCATCCGAAGTATTTATTTTTGCCCTGGTCAACGCTGACATCGGAAAATTCATCGACCTTGCACGGATAATGAAGCAGATTGGTAAAACGTTCGAATTATCCCCCACACATCCACGTATCGAATAGATTTCTTCAAAAGAGCAAAACGATATAAAAAAAAAGATCATGACGACTAAACTGTAAAATTATTATCGTCAAAATCATGATTGTCCGATGCTGTATACAAAGAAGAAAAAATTAATCAAAGGGCATATCCTTGATATTGAAAAATTACTATTCTACCAATAAAAGTGTAGTCTTATATCATATTCTCCCAAAAAGAAAAAAAATGTTAATTTGTCTTCGATATACAAATGAATGCTTTGATATAGACAAACCAAATATGGTATATGCATTTATTAGACTAACGTCAAGTTAATATTATTCATTAAAAAAGGAACACTTATCTAGAGGTAGTTTCTAACAATATGCAAGAATAATTTAGTTATTAGTTGTCTAAATTTCTTAGATGAAGCTTGTTGATTTTTATCATTAAGGGTTTTCGGACTATTGTCTTCATTGTTATTTCCTCAACGTTTCGGCCGATATGTTCCCCGGCCTTCTTCTGGTGGTTATCGAACCCGGGAACCTTCAAACTACGTCCTTTATTGAATCTACGGGGGTCGCCTGTTCTGATTGCGTTTGCCATTACCGGGTACAAGTGATAAATATTCCTGTATTGTTATTCGCCTGCAGTTAGAATTGAACCCGCAAACACCATATGATTGTCTTCTTAGAAGCTTAGGGAATCAACGACTATAACTGTTACACTATGTGTCCTGTAGGATATTTCAGAGTGAATTTTTTGGACTTATAAACTTAATGTTCTTATTTGACTAAGATAACGACTAGTATGTATGATTTTTTACGTGTGCTCATATTCAATTTTTTTCTCATTTAGCCTTTTTACTTATCGGTTTCCATATTGTATTCAACTGTATAGTTGGTCTACTCAGTAGGTTATTGAACTGGCCAGCAGGACACATAGCGTAACGGTTATAGCCGTTGGTTCCTTAAGCAGCTAAGGAGGTTCATTTTTCTGTATATTCCACTTTTTCCATTGGTTTGTTGGACTTTAATACCATTTGTTAAAACAGTTATCAGAATAGATATAAACTTCTCAGTCTCCTCATATATATATATATATATATATATATATATATACAAGAGTGTTTTTGTTTATGTGTGTTTGTATGTGTGTGTTTGTGGCGAGTTCTTAAATTGCCTTTCGTCCGTTATAAAATGTGTAAATATTATGATTTAACGATAAAAATATTCCAACAAATATATGAAACTCATTTGGCGACTTTTAATGGAAAAATAAACAAACTTTTTAGAAATGTGTATTTATAACTTAGAAAAGTGTTCAACAACTTCTAGAACAAAATAAATCTTAAATAAATGCATGTCTACTCAGCTAATCACCTCCAAACAATTTTAAAACTTCTTGTTTCATACGTTTTCAAAAATATGCAATCGACTGATTAGACATGATGGGCGCGAACGAACGCGCACATACACACACACGCGCGCGCGCATGCGAGCGCGCACACACACACAAATTTTATACAAATAAGTTCTATTTCCAACAATATAGTTTAGCATGAGTACACTGTTTAATTGTTAAAAACATTTCCATTTCAAGCTATTCAGTTTATTCAAACAGTTCTACTTCAGCCAATTCAGTTTAATAGAAGTATCGATTTTGTTTATACAGAGTTACATGTTAAAACATTTCTATATTAAACAATTCTTTTTAGTGTAAGTACAGTTTCAATGTAAAAACAGTTCCATTTTAAACAATTCAGTTTATCAAAAGTATGCAGTAAAAATATAAGTAGATAGTTTAATCGTCAAAATCATTTCTATTTCAAGATATTCAGTTTCGTCAAACAGTTCTATTTCAAACAATGTAGTTTAGCATAAGTATGCAGTTTAGTTCTATTTGACCCATACATATGGCCCTATCAGGTGCTACCATTCCGGGACAGAGTGGATTGTTTAGTGTCATAACCAAGACACTCGTCTTATCCCTCTACAGAGAAGCAGTCGGTGTATTCTACAGCCCAAGCAGACAGGGCAGGATAGATTTTGAGTGAGGCATTTAAAGCTGAGGCAGAAACCCACTCTGTTTGATAGTATTGAGATATTTGGTTCGCTGATACGTAGTGCACTGTTTTTGTCCATGTAGAATCAGAAAGCCGATAACTTATGCTTTGCGATTTCGAACTGGGTCATAACACTTCGGAAACAACAACAACAACAAAAAATTCTGCACGATAGGTAAAGTCACAGTTGATCATATTACAGAAAACAGATGGTTCAAGAAATTTCGCTCGTTATTTATTTATTTATTTTTTTTGCTAAAACATCAATGACCAGGCAAAGTCATGTAGACCTTAATACATTGGAATTCGAGACCGAGCTTGAAGCCATAACGCCGAATTTGAGAGTATCAAGCAAACGCAGTATTGTGAAAGATTTAACTCGCCCTAGTATAAACAAAGACACTAGTTTGCTTTGTCCAGAGATTATATTTAGTATGTACATATTAACGATTAAATATTTGAATACGTAATTCAAAGAAATAACCACACAATAGTATTACAATAAATTCAGCTCACAAATTATGATTTTAAACATTTTTGATCAATCCAAATATGGAATTATGTAGATTCAAATCCCATCGATTTTATATTATTTTATGGTTAGCAATTTCCAATAGGCTTTTTGTAAGTTTCTGGAGTGAATGAAGAGCTTCGTTTTAGAAAAAAACAACCACAAAAAAAAAAACAAAAAAACAAGCGAACATGTATATATTCATTGTATCAGTTGAATAGATAATCACTGACAGATAAATCAGTTTCCTGACATGTATTTTATGGAACATGTCTGGTTAGTTTGAATCATGAAATAAATAAAATGTCATGAAGAATTATTTTGTAAAAAGGATTACATGCTTCAGGCTTTTTCTGCAATATGATTTGTATTTTCTACAAAATAAAAAAAAATATATCTGGAATGGACAATGTCTGATAAAGAAAAATGGTCGGTAAAATGCGTTTAAAATTTTTTTTAAGTTTTGAATGGTAAACCTATCTCACGTCAATCTGTATAGATAATATTTTTTAATCTGATTGCGTATTGAACAAAAGGCTGCTGTTTGCAACTGCTCACACACACACGCGAACGCGAACGCACACACACGCACACACACACACACACACACATAAATATATATATATATATATATGACGTTAAATAAAAACTGTCATAATCTTTCTTTTATCAACATGTACCCTGGTCATCTAATATATATATGCATGTTCTGTTGAAAACCACGGAGTATTTTCTTTTTAGGATCTTTTAGTGAAGACGTTAAAGTCTTCTTATGATGTTCCTTATGTCTGAGTCGAGGTGGTCTAGAAAGCGTCCCATATTATCCCAAGCACTTCTGACCATTATCTTGGTCGTCTTCGTGGGTTGTGTTTGAATGTGAGTTGCTTTGAGTTGCGGCGACTTTTTATATTTTTGATTGCTTTTTTTTATTGGATATATGTAGATCAATATTTTGGGGGAGGGTGGTAGGGTTAATTATTGAATATGTTTAATATGATTTTTATCATTAAGGGTTTTCGGACTATTGTCTTAAACTTTATTGTTATTACCACAAAGTTTCAGCCGATATGTCCTCTAGCCTTCTTCTGGTATTTGTCGAACTCGGGAACCTTCACGGAACTTTGAACTACGTCCTTTATTGAATCCACGGGGGTCGCCTGTTCTCATTGCGTTAGCCATAACCGGGTACGAGTGTTAAGTATTCCTGTATTTTTACTCGCCTACAGTCAGGATAGAACCTGCAACATCCAGATGATCGTCTCCTTAGAAGCTTAGGGAGCTATAACTAATAACCGTTACGCCATGTGTCCTGCTGGACATTACAGAAATTTAGACAACTAATGTTTAATATGTTATTTAATTAATTCATTTTTATTCTTATTGATTATTTTGGTTTAGTTTAGTTTTATGGCATATCAACTACTATAGGTTATTTAATGCCTAATATAGTTCTATACATATAAAGAGTTCTATTTCAAACAATTTAATTTAGCATAATAACATTTTTTTGTTTCCACACTTAAATGACAAGTCAGTTCTACGGCAAAGTTTAGTTAAAGTACACAGTTTATTTCTATTTTGACCCATACGTAGAAAACTATCAGGTTCTACGACTCAGGGCCAGGGTGGAACCAGGAGCAATGGCAATGAAGGGTTGCTCCTCATTTCTCAAAGCTCCAGCATCATTGGAACCTCCATCAGACTGTTCAGTGTCATATCCAGGATACTCGTTGGAGGTTTACTACTGCGGTACAGAGGTGAAGTCAGTGGATTCTTCTGCCCCATTATTTTCATGATTATTGCTTCAAGGCATTTTATTGATAGTTTTTTATTTGATTTTCGAATTATTTATGAGGATCTTTCTATATGGGGGATATGTCTTTGTCAGTGTTTTGTCATGCTTTGTCATTAGATGCTCTTAAATATCCTAACAAGAAAATATTCCATGGTCTCCAACAGAATATGCTTGAAGCGTGACTTGCTGCCTAGTTGGTTGGTTGGTTGGTTGGTTGGGTTTTATGGCATATCAACCTTTGTTAGTTATTTAACGCCAAATCAAATTTCATGTAAATAATCAGTTCTATTTAAAACAATTCAGTTTAGTATGAGTACACAACTTAATTATTAAGAACATTTCTATTTCAAACTATTCAGTTAATTCAAACAGTTATATATAACAATTCCGTTTTGTGTAAGTACAGTTTCAATGTCAAAAACAGTTCAATTAAAAATAATTCAGTTTAGTATGAGCACGCAGTTTAAAAGTAAGTACGGTTTAATTGTCAAATACATTTCTATTTCAAGCTGTTCAGTTTAATCAAAGCATTAGTACGCCGTTAGTTTTAAGCCATAGATTGGGCCTTATCAGGTGCTACTTCACCGGGCCAGAGTGGACCTGGGAGCGATGGCAATAAAAGCTCTTGTATTACTGGATCCTCACCATCAGATTGTTTAGTGTCGCAACCAGGACACTCATTGGTGGGGGTGTCTCATCCCTCTGCAGAGGTGCAGTAAGTGTATTCTACAGCCCCAGCCGACTGGGCAATTAATGCCTAAGTACCTAAGTACACACACACACTCTCTCTCTCTCTCTCTCTCTCTCTCTCTCTCACTCACGATATATATATATATATCTATACCAACCCCTCCGCTCGGGTAGGATATGACACAAGGTCAATTTATAAGCGGAGTTTAAAAGGTTTGAATTCAGAGTTTTTCCTTCTCTCACCAAAGCTGAAGAACCTAATCTATCCTACTATTTATCCATAGCTGGAGGGAGAATAATTGGATTCATACCTTTCCCAAGGGTATTAGTGCTATGTGAAATGCAATCAGTCGCGTCCAGGATTTGAACTCGTATCGTCGTGTCCATTTCCTACGACGATAACCATTACACCACGGGCACCTCCATATATATATATATATATATATATATATATATATATATATATATATATATATATATATATATATATATATATATATATATATATATATATATATATATATATATATATATATATATATATATATATATATATATATATATATATATATATATATATATATATATATATATATATATATATATATATATATATATATATATATATATATATATATATATATATATATATATATATATATATATATATATATATATATATATATATATATATATATATATATATATATATATATATATATATATATATATATATATATATATATATATATATATATATATATATATATATATATATATATATATATATATATATGTGTGTGTGTGTGTGTGTGTGTGTGTGTGTGTGTGTGGCCGCGTTTGGGCATGAATGAAAATACTAACAATAATGTCGTCTTATTGCCTTTAGACGTCTCCATAAACAATATTTCTCAATAAATGTAAGGAGTATATTGCATAAGTATTGAGGATGATTTTTTTTACCAAAGTAGAAATGAATAATTATCGAATCGTTCATTTTACCCAAAAAGTCCATTAATAATCCACAATCCATTTTCTCTTGATCGATTATCCTCTTTATGTCCTTTTCTGATACGTTGTGGTTTTGTGATATCGTATTTCTTTTAATTTACTCCACTTCTTCAAATTTTACATTAAAAAAGATGGAAAATAGGGAGATAAATGTGATCAATATGAAGCTTGCTACCCTTTCACTCTCCAATGTTTCGCTCCAAAAAAATCGTAAAAATAATCTATACCGACTTCATCAAATTACAAATTAGTTCGTACTTGTCTTAACGTCAAGATATCATTGTCAACAATAAAGAAAATGAATTTATTAAGTAATTTCCTTAAGTTGACACAAGTCTTTATTTCGATTCTAGGGTCTGAAATAATTGAAAAAAAAAATTCAGATTCGATGTTACATTTTTTATCGTAAATAGGATGAATAGAAATACATTTCATACACTATAATACTGATGTCATTCGATTTTTCTGGTCAGATTATTATGAATTTCAATAGTCAGTATGCATATATCCTTTTAGTGGTCAAGTAATTACTTTTCAAAATTACTTTTAACAGAAAATAAAAATACAATGGCATGAATCAATCGATCTATCGTTTTTTATGTAGTTATTAGGTAAATTTTGGTGGATAATTTTTTTTATATGGGATTACTTGTTATAACTGAATTTGATATATAGGGTCTTTCTAAAATTATTGCTAACATTTGAGAGGGTCAGAGTGTTTTAACAAATTGATATTATTTCTTAATCTAATAACATTAAATTCGTCGTTCAGATAATCACAAATTTTTACAGTATATGTACAAAACAACTCATTTTTTAAGTGTAATGTTAGAATAACTTTTCTTAACCAGTGAATGACATCTTTGCCCGCGAAAATAATTAACCCTTTAACAAAGAATGTTGAGTCATTTCTACATATGCTGTTACATTTTGAGATCATTTGAACGGGTATTGGTCAGAGTAACAAAATGATATCAATTTTTATACGATATTTGTTGGAAAACCCTATATAACAATGAATGAAAATAGGGTAGAATTATAAATGTTCGCAGTGTAAAATTAATTGTTTATGATAAACGAGAAACATTTCAAGTTTTAGTTTTGCAGGTACCATTATAGGGTTGCACCATTGGACTTAAATTAAACATTTCGACAAAAAGCCATACGGTAACTATATAAGAATGCTTCATCTTATTCTGAACAAATCCTGGAAGCAGCACCATAAAAACGGCAGCTGTATGCCAACTTACATACGACTTTATAAACCATGTAAATTAACGAGCAAGACCTGTTGGGCTGTTGCATATGTAAGGACTAATTCATAAGCGATGTTGTCGTATAGACTCCAAACAATGTTACATTCATCAGCTCTGGCCGATAGAGGTGGATGGTGAGAGAGTCAAGGGAATCTGTACTGATGATAATGATGATGATGAAGAAGCTGGAGCATTATTGATATTAATGTCTATCTACATATAAACAGTGGACAAAATCATGTAAGATTTTAGATGAAATAACATTTTTAATATATTATCTCATTCAACAGGTTCAAATATTTTCAAGAATGGCGTAATATCAATTCATAAGGGAAATAATATCGCAGGGAATTAATTTCCAATTCAAAGAAATGGTTTCAAAATACATTTGAACACTTCTCAATATTTCCAGTTTGTTGACCTTAAAAGAAAATGGTTGCCTTTCCAGGCAGACGAATAGACAGTTTGATCATTTTCCAGTGCTCTCTATTTTAATGGAGCATTGCAGTCTTTTTGGAGAGGAAAAAAAGAAAAGAAAGAAAAAAATAGTCGATGCACGATTTGGTAGCACGAACCCACTTGTATTTGTAGTCGCGTGAAGAAGGAGAAAATGTTGCTTTTTTGTTTTGAGTCGGCATCATTATTTCTTCCTTGCATGGCACATACAGATCTTTTCATTATGTGACTTCTGTATTAGGGGCAAGTTTAGTCTGTGTCGTTTGCGTGAATAGAGTCGGCAATATAATCATGTCTAAGAAAGTTGCCTAATTTTATTCATTGATTTTCTGTGCCTCGTCTCCATTGGCGAACGCAGTCGATTAGATAAGGAATGATATAGAAAAAGACTTGAAAAGGAAAACGAAAGGAAGAGTTTGGTGATTAGAGTTTTGTCTGTAATATATTTTTTTTCTCATTGAGGAATATATAAAATAACGTTACAAAGATATTTACCGGTATTTGGAGGAACTTGTCATAGATATGTAAACTAGCTGATCTACCTGTCCATGAAAGGTAAGAGTTTCGCATGGATATAATGATCACAGATGTAAGAAAAAAATGAACACACATATGTAAGAAAAAAAAAAAATTTGCGAATTCTATTTTTAAAAACAATGTCTATTTCCGCATCTTCAATATCAATTTAAAATTAACACGATACGAGTACAAAAAGAACTTGTTTCCTACAAACGTTAATTTCAAGTAAGGAAATATAAATGAACTTAAACAATTATATCTTAAAACTTTATTTTTGGAATAATATAGTTCCATCAAAAATCACACACCTAAATTATTAATCTGTATGAACGCACGTTTCCATTTTTGTCATCCTATAAAGATATAATATTACCAAATGATTCTACATGACCCTTGTAAATAAATATCAATAAGGACAATTAGTATTGATTTATTAAATAGAAATGATTATTTTAATAATGATTTTTCCTAAGATTCTGTGGGATTATTTACGTCCTCCCACGCAAACAACTGCTTACTATTGGTCATTAAAAATCCTCCTAATGAAGCGGTTCAGTTCACAAAGAGAATGTTTCTCCAAAGTCAAATGTTTCTCCTAAGTTTCAGAAAAAAAGTTGGTATTTCTTCTATGAATATATTAAATATTTATGGAAAAAACACTCAGGACAAGCTAATCTATAAACTGAGACGGGGAATGTAAGCGGGTATTAACAGGTCTTCTTTATTCGACTCGTCTCTTAGACTTTTTCCATCAAACTAGGATAAAAGTAAAGTTGTGTATATGTGCTTATATATATATATATATATATATATATATATATATATATATATATATATATATATCGAGAATGAATATACTTAAAACGAGAATGAGTGCATATAAACTTCATTTTTTTGTAACTAAAAATGAATTAACTAATAAACATTTAGCACTCGATTATGATTATTTGTTAATGGAAAATGTTGAATGCTTTGTTATCATATTATTTGTTATTTTGTTATTTTGTTAAATTATTAATTTTATAAAATCTTCAAAATAAATTCTAGAAAACATTCAATGGTTTTTTCAAGTAGGTGAGCCGGAGGACAATCATAATTGAAAACAAATCTATATAATGACTGCAAGATCCGATCATTAATTTCAGTCATCTCTCTCTCTCTCTCTCTCTCTCTCTCTCTCTCTCTCTCTCTCTCTCTCTCTCTTTCTCTCTCTCTCCCCTCTCTCTCTCTCTGTCTGTCTCTGCCTCTCTCCCCCCTCTCTCTCTGTCTCCCACACACAAACATATATTCTTTTCTTCTTCCAAGCAGCGCTCGTGTCGATACTGATATATGGATGCGTTACATGGACGCTAACTAAACGGCTGGAGAGAAAAAGCTTGACAGTAACTACACAAGAATGCTGCGACCAATATTGAACACATTCTGGAGGCAACACCTCACATAGCAGGACCTGCACGGCCACCTACAACCCATCATGAAAACTATCCAAGTTATACGAAACAGACATGCAGGACACTGCTGGAGAAGCAGGGAGAGTTCATAAGTGATGTACTTCTATGGACCACTTCAGATGGCCGAGCAAAAGCAGGGAAACCAGCTCAAACCTACATAGAGCAGCTCTGTGAGGATACGGGGTGTAGCACTAAGGACTTGCCGGAAGCAATGAAAGATAGAGAGGGGTCGCAATAGAGGGTCAGAGATATCCCTGCTGATGGCACAAGATGATATATATATATATATATATATATATATATATATATATATATATATATATATATATATATTATTTCATCCATAAGATCTGAAGAAATCCTGTTATATTTTTCTTCGTGTTTTTGGTTTATATAAGAAACACAAAACAGGATGGAAATAAATTTATAATCCTAAAGTAACCGGTCTTTGTTTTTTTCTTAAAGAATATATATATATATATATATATATATATATATATATATATATATATATTGGGTACAATAAGCATCAGTCTAATGAAAAAGCCGTTTTAAAGGCAAACCTATTAGCTTCAAAATGAAGCCTACTCGTCGGCAGCGGCTGTAAAATATTTACTGGACTTCCGTAGAGAGGCAAAACTTCTGCTCACGTGAGTCCCGCAAATTACAGTAAAATACCTGATGGTTAGGCTCCAGTTCTACAGATTCAGTAAATGTCAATTCATTACACTAAGACCCAAGTTTATTTTGACCCGGTGTGGTTGTTTCTGTTAGGGTCCCATCTATGTGTATAACTGAACAATTTAATGATTTACTTTATTTGAAGCCATTTTTCAATGTGAAAAAAATAACTATAAAGGCAAATCCATTGTATTACACAGTACAACTTGGAACCGTATAAATGTGTGCAAATAAAACTAGTATTAATTTTAAATAAATTTTTGAAACTATTTAACTGAGTGCAAATAAATGAACATTTTCACTTTTAAAAATTGTTACAAGCAAGCAAATTATTTATGAAATATACTTAATATATGAGCATAAACAAGATGTGGCATTAAATAACAAGGCTTGATACGCTTTAAAGCATAGCAAAACAACAGGTAAACATAAAAATATGAGAATGAATATCAAACATCAAAACACTAAGTATACTCTGATGGGAAACTAGAAAGTAATCTGAAATAAAATCTGCTGTTTTCATTACCACTAGTTCTGTACAGTCAAATGGGACTGTAGAATACACCGACTGCATCTCAGGAGAAAAGTAGGCCCCTCACCAAGCGAATGACCTGATGGTAATTCTAACTAATTCATGAGGAGGCTGGGATCCTTAAGCTTTAGGGAATGTGTAGTACCCCTCAATTGCCGTTAATCACAGGTCCCCTCTGACTTGGATTGGTAGAACCTATGTAGTAACACTCATTTGCCATTAAGCACTGGTCCTCCTTTATTCGCAGTGGTAGTACCTGTGCAGTACCTATCGATTGCCAATAATACCAGGTCCAATTTGACTTGGAGTGGTGGTACCTGATATGATCACATTCATTGGTCAAATCGAAATGTTTTAGAGTTTGCAAACAAATTGCTGATATTAAAATGAATTGTTCGTGTTATATAACTGTTCTTGAAATATTTTAAATGTGCAAAATGGCTTATTTGAAAAATTTATCAACAATATATTCGTATAGATATCATGCTTAAAATTAATGCGTATACAGAGGATATGGCTTTAAATATGCTAAGTGGGTCGATTAGTCATAATCCTGAATAAATTGACCAGTTTTCTGGTTATACCCCTCAGTGGGATGTTGCTATTGAGATCTAAAAGTTAAATTAGTGTCATACAATAGAATGGCACTCTAATCAAGCGACTATGTCCCACTACCTTTTCATCTTACTCTCCTTATAATTTTCCAGGAGTTGAAGAAGTTATTAATCGGGAAACTTTGATTCTAATTTTGATGATAAAGATGTCTATCATCTGCCAAGATGTGAGTGTCATTATTTGTTCTTTTACGCCGTAAATTATTACGTGCCTCTTAGTTTGACCTTCATTCAAAATAACTATCTTAACCTCCTGCTGGAGAAGCAGGGACGAACTCATAAGAGATGTACTCTTGTGGACCCCCACACATGGCCGTGCAAAGGCAGGACGACCAGCACGAACATACATTCAACAGCTATGTGAGGAAACGGGATGTTATCCTGAAGACCTGCCCAGGGCGATGAACAATAGAGAGGAGTGGCGAGAGAGGGTCAGGGATATCCGTGCTACCACTGGACATGATGATGATGATGATGATCTTAACCTCGTGACGAAAAAAAATGAGCCTTACATTTTCTTTACTGTACGTTTCTTTTCCTTTTAAACTCTCCTCTTGCAATTTTCACAGCAATTTAGTATTTTTCCTCAGTATATATATATATATATATACAGAATTTTCGCTGTATCGTAACTCTTCAGCGTGGCTGGACTCGCAAGATGCTTCAAGCTCAGATCGAAATTCGTCAGTTGGATTTCCCTAGTCTTACCCTATAGCCATCGTCATTCTCAGCGTACATGAAGAAATTGTTAACGCATATCTTCCTACATATACGTTATCAGCTACGTAAATTGCTCGATTCTTGAGAAGAGCTATTCAGCTTTTTTGGCAATCGGCAATTTTCCCCACAAGAATACTCAACCAATTTGTAGGTGGGCACACTAATATATATATATATATATATACTGATGATCATGTGTGTGTTTTGGGTGTGAAGGTTTTTTCTGTTTATTTTTTCTCTAAAACTTCGGTTTGGATGAGATAAAATCATTCGAAGACATTTCATCCCGAAATTTGAGTGTCGCATCTGTACCCATGGAAATATATTTTGGCACATCTAAATGTATGACATAAAATCAAATGTTTGCATACAATTTAAACACAATTAGACGTACCATATTTAATCGAATAGGTACATTTTTAAAGAAAGTATTGATTTTTATTCACTAAGAAATAAAAACTGTTTTCAAATGCATAAAGCATATCTAATAATTTTAAAAACACATTTAATATTTAAACAGACAAACATTCTGTTCACACGTTCTCTCATTAACAACGTCTACACGGAGGATATTAATTTTATGTCGAGCCCCATAGATCTATGTCCAAACAAGAAACTAATAAACTGTCATCACGAAAAAAAGAGGATGTGCCCTTGATGTAACAGTTATCGTCGTTGGAAATAGTCACGGCGACACGAGTTCAAATCCTGGACGAGACTGATTGCATTTCACATTGCACTAATACCCTTGGGAAAAGTATGAATCAAACTAGTCTCCATCTAGCTATGGGTAAATAGTAGGGAAGACTTGGTTTTTCAGACTTGGTGAGGCAACTAGTCTAGGAGAAGGAAAACTCTGAATTCAAACCTGCTAAACTTAAAAATTGACCTTATGTGATATACTGCTCGAGCGGACGCGTAGGTAAATATGGTCATCATCATGTCATCAGTTAACCTGAGTCCTAATCTCAATAGATAATAATTAGGTCCTGTGTTAGGACTGTAATCACAGTGAATAGCTTTGCCTAATCTTTAGTTAAATTCCATACGGATATGAGAAATATAAATAGCACAGAAGCCATCAGCTATATGTTCATCATCGTTCCTGTATGTTGACTTGGACTTTTTCCTAAACGATTTTTTACGGAAGCTATTCTTGCAGATTTTCATCATTCGATAAATAAATCGGTGTGAGGATCGGAATACAAAATACAGTGAAGTTTTTAAAGAATTGGTGAAAGATAAAAGATGTTTGAGAAAATGGAGTGCCCGAGTTAAGATGTAAATAACAAAATCCACATTACCCATTAATTTGTACCAACTGCATTTTTAAGAAATATTCCCTCTACCATTAAAGACTGAAGAATTAGTTTCCAGAATTGTCTCGCAAAATATTATCTTTGTATATTTTCATAGTTTCATTATTCATTTATAAAGCAATTCGAAATAATGGTATGACTGTAAACTAAGCAAAATATTGGACTATAGTTAGAAATTTAGTGTCTCAAAATTACATATTTTTTAAGAAGGGATTTGTTAGTGATATCAAATAATTAATAATTTATGAAGGTGCCCGTGGTATAATAGGTATAGTCGTAAGAAATGGACACGGCGACACGAGTTCAAATCCTGGACGAGACTGATTGCATTTCACATTGCACTAATCCCCTTGGGAAAGGTATGAATCGAATTATTCTCCATCCAGCTATGGGTAAATAGTAGGACAGACTCATTTCTTCAGCCTTGGTGAGGCAACTAGTCTAGGAGAAGGGAAACTCCGAATTCAAACCTGCTAAACTCCGCTTAAAAATTGACCTGGTGTCATATCTTGCCCGAGCGGAGGGATTGGTAAATATGGATATCGAATAATTAAGTTATTGATTAGCAACTATACCAAAGAATAGTAACCTTGCGTTATTTTCTACTGATAAAAAAACAGAGAAAATAAACGTACATCACTCAATGAGAAAGTAGTTTCAAATTTTACAAACATTACTTATGGAAGTATGACATTGGGACTCCGGCTGCAAATTTTTGAAGTGAGATTACCTTTGTAATGGCTGCCATTGTTTTCTTTTTTTTTCTTTCTTTCACTTCTTTCTCAATAGCTGTGCGACTCTTTCAAACGTTTGCTGCATTGCAGAGACCTTCTAAATACTAAAACCATTGAATCATTCACGTTTATATCGATATTATCGCATAAAAGATGTGGAACACTTGTACTTTCTACCACACCGTAATTGTCGATATTTCCTTCCTGTCAGTTGACTATCACGCCCCCCGCCTCGCCACAGAGCTGTATCAACAAAAAAGAGATATTGCACAGACTTTTCTGCCCTTTCGATAGGAAAGGCCTATGTCAATGAAGAAAAGAAAGCAAAACCAGTCTGAGGGTTAACTTCAAATGTTATCTACGTCAATGTCTCATTCCATGCCGTCGTCGTCATAGTCGTAGATGTTGTATTACAACACTACCTTTTTTTTCCTGCTAGTAATAATATGCCTATTCAAAATATAAAGTTATGCATGATTAAGTTTCTGCCGAGGGAAACTGATCCTTGTGTTCATAATATTCCTTAAAGAAAATAGATAGTTGTGTCTATTCTCGAGTGATCAGTCCCAACAGAGTCACCTCATTATGCTGTCCACATTTTTTTTCTTTTCATTTTTTTTTGTTCTTATTGCATCAACTGCAGTCTTGATTATACTCGTTCATTATTGTTGTCGTCAATCTTTCAAACTATTGTCATTTTTTCAGCGAAGGGATCACATCGAGGTTCGATGATTGCGCTGAACATTCCATTTTTGCGACTAGATCTTCGATTCAGATCCATTTTGAAGACTATGTTGATAATATTAAACAAAACAACTTTCAATAAATCTTTACGCTTTTTTTTTACTTTAGCAGTTGATAATTATCTCCCCTGCCGGACAAGAAACAGTACAGGTCTTTTTATCGAACAAGCCATAAAATTGATTGATAATTGATGAGTGACCGATTTAAAGTTTGTCAACCCGTTCAGGTTTATGTTAGGTTAGTAAATCGCGTTCATTGTATATTTGAATTAACTTTTTATTGTATAATTGTATCTTCAGAGGTTTTTCCTTTGGAGACGGGTCTATCGAATAAGAATGATTTTAAAGAAATCTATTTGGCCTATATAGAGGGCTCTTAAAGTTACTAACAATCCTTACAGAGTGAACTTTGGAGGGATAGAAATGAGGGGGATTTTGCACTCGTCAGATCTCTACAACTGTTGCCTCATAATCAGATGCAATATAGTATGACACAGAAGACATCTCTATGTTAAGACTTATTATCTCTCCGCAGGAGATATCTTCGACATATTTCAAGCACCATCAACACTGCTCAAATATACAGCACAAACCAGGTTCGATTTCTGCCTTGTGTTCTGTCGTATTCGAAGTTGGCGTCATGATAATATTTTATTTACTATTACTCCTGGCATATTTTTCACACCAAACTTGCTAAGGGAACGTGAGAGGAGTCTGAGAGAGGGCAAGTGTCCTCAAATCTTCAGGACCCTTCTCAGTATTTAGGCCAATTTCAACAATGCTGTGGTCTTGATGGTCTCGGTTTGTCCTCCAATTTCCAATTGTTCCAATCCATTTTCAACGCTTTTCGGGGCCGTTTCTCTTGCAACAACAAATGGTATCACTGTCACCCTCAAACTTCACATGTTTTGTTCTTGGGCAAGTTCCAAGTATTTTTCTAACTTTTCGCTTTCTTTTTATTTTATTCTGTAGTCAGCTGAAACGGCAAAATCTACTCGGCCACGAGGTGTCATTGTTTTTGCAAATTAGTAGTCTACATTTCCGACCGAGATTTGCTAATCTGCTTATATCTAAAAAACCCAGAAAATTTTCTTGGAGTCATTTTCAACGACGAGTTCTGATTGGTATATATACCATTTATATATACCAATCAGAAAATATACTGTGTGGTCGAATTTCAGTATTTTGCCCAATTTCCAGTAAATCACCTTTCACATTGAGCCTAGTGTACTCTTTCTGTCTTATTTTATTTCATTCGCTACCAAATGACGAATACTTTCATCCTGCGCCACAAAACCTGCACTTGTTGCATATAATCTAATTTAGATTTAACATAATTGGTCCATATGGCTTTGTTTTGTACTGTTATTGGAACAGCTTCAGTTTCTCTCAAAAGATTTCCCCCTCATAGCCATTCCAATTTTTTTTCGTATGCTTTCCCGCCAGTTTTTCGCTTGAACTCTCCATACATTTGTTTTACTTCTCGTTTCTGTTTCTTACTTTTTATTGCATTTCTTCTTGAATTTATGTTGCCAAAACAGTTATTGGCTGTTGTAATTAAGCTTTCTTTGATCTTCTGGATATATGATTTGCGTTGCTGTATTGATGCTTCAACACTATCCACAAAGCTAGAAAGATCATTATTATTATAATTATTATCAATATTATTATTAGATTGAGTTTTCCACGGGTGTGTGAGTGTCAGGAAATCTCCTCAGGTCTTCAGGACTCTTTCTGATATTCTGGCCGATATCAACAATGGTGTTGTTTGGATAGCCTCTTATTTCTAAGTCCACCAGTCCCTGTACCAATCCTTTGTTGAATGTAACGAGCCCACCAATTACAATTGGTATCGCCGTTTTTTTCATGTTCCAAGGATTTTTTTTTTCAGATCTCTCGCAAAGTCTACGTACTTCCCTCTTTTTTCACTTTCCTACAGTTTTACACTGTGATTAGCCTTAAAGGCCAAGTCGGTAGCTACTTTTTTAATGTTGACTATCATTAGGTCTACTTGTCTGGCCGAGATCAGAGGATTTGTTTGTATTTCAAATTTTCAGAGAATTTTGTGCATCTCATTTTCTTGGACGGATTCAGAGTTATGCATAAACTATTTGTTCGTATGGTCAAATATAGATAAGGATTTTGAGATTCATACAGATCACCTAATCTCGGCTAAACGACCCAACCTTATAATACTCAACAAATAAGAGGGAACTGACAGGATTATGGATTTTTCTGTCCCGAAGGACCACATAGTTTTTTTCACATCTGCGTTAGCTGAATGGTTTTTCTCTGGAGTTTGAGTGACAGAAAGTCTTTTCGAGTGTCCAGGACTCTCCTCAGTATTCTGGCTGATTTCAACAAAGCTGTAGTTTGGACAGTTTTCACCTGTCCCGTTATTTTCAAGTCCTCTAATGCTTATACTAATCTGTTGGTGACTCCACAAGAGCAGAAATTACAATTAGTATAATCGTTTATGTTCCACTTTTTTTTCAATTCCCTAGCATGATGGAGGTACTTATTCCTCTTTTTGTCTTCTTTCAATTTTACTCTGTGGTCTGCCGGGACAGCAAAATCCACAATCCTGTAAGTTCTCTCTTATTTGTTGATTATTATAAGGTCTGGTTGTCAGGCCGATATTAGGTGATCCGTATGTATCTGAAAATCCTAGAGTAGTTTGTGCATGTCATTCTCCAGGGCAGATGCTGGTTTGTGCATTTACTATTTGTTCGTATGGTCAAATTTAAATTTCTTGCACAATTCCCAGTGGATCACCTTGCCCACTAGTCGTGCCTACTTTTTTACTCTTCCTGTGCTAATTTGCTGCATTTGCCTATTATGTGATTGATCGTTTCGTCTCTATCACCTCATAACGTTCATCTGCTGTTTGGTTGCGTTTTATCTATGCTCGCTTTGATATGGTTATAACTTTTGGCAGGGTTTTCTGATTATTATTATTATTATTATTATTTTTATTATTATTATTATTATTTCAGCACTTGAATTTTTTCATAGCATTTGTAATTGTTGCTCTTTCACTGAACTCTGAGTAACGGCAAGTTTCTGTAGGTCTCCAGGACTCTTCTGAGTATTTTAACGCTGCTGTTGTCTGGATAGTCTTGATTGTTCCTCTGATATCCAGTTCTCAAGACATTTGGAAACGTTTGAAGACCGGCATCACCAGATGATATCAGCATCACTTTCACGTGCCACAACTTTTTCAGCTCTCTGGTTATATCCAAGTATGTTTCAATATATTCACTCTTCTTTTCCTTTTTTACACTATGTGCCACTGGAACGGCAAAATCCATCAGTTGAGCAGTTCATTCTTGTTATTGAGTCTTTAGTCTAATCTTGAATGCATTTCTGCTCTTAAGCTATGAAAGTGCAAATTTACTAAGCTTTTTGCTTAGATGTGGCACAAGGCCATATGAAAGGGTCACCCAATGAGACTCGAACTCACTCGTGTAGGCATGTAAGCTATGAAAGTGTATGTTACCACCAGTAACTAGAACAGTTAAAACCACCACATAAATGATGGTATGACTTGATATGACGAGCTATGTCTAGGTACGACTATAAATTTATAACTTTGGAAATAGGTTCTGAAGCAAAAGCGACATTTTCTAAATGATCTCGTATTATTAGAAATAATAAAGCTGAATTGAGTTCTAATCAGTCTTCGGCAGGAATATCTATAGACTCAGGTCATCAGGTGACACAATCAGGTTTATTGGGTTGAGTAGCTACTGATTGTCTATGAATGTAAAGACGCTTCTTTTAAATGCCATTTTAGTAGAAGAAGAAGAAGAAGAAGAAGAAGAAGAAGAAGAAGAAGAAGAAGAAGAAATAGCACAGAATGAGAAATAATTTTCTGGATGAGAAGCATGATGAGAATAGAATGTTACAAAAATATACCCAAAATACAAAACTAATGAATCGTTATGAATGATCATTGGAGTTGCCTTATATGCTAAAATCAAGCAATATTGATTAGAGTTTTGTAAAATAAAAGAGAGAGAGAGAGAAAGTGTGTGTGTGTGCGCGCGCGCGCGTGTGTGCATGGGTGTTATGTTTCTTTCTTTAATGGTCTATCAAACTTCGTGAGTCATTTAATGTCAAAACATCCCTGTTTAAGAATTAATAATGCTTCTCTTTTATTCATAGCAGAGGGATAAGCGTGTTCTTACATCAACAAGAGTATTCGTCCGAAAGTGAACGTATTAGCACGACTATATTTTAAAATCGCTTACAACGATGTCGCAAGCCAATATGTTAGATGCCCCCACGCATAGTAGAAATTGGCGAGATTTAAACTTTAAAGAAATCACTGATAATAAAATTATACATTTACAGATCAAATATATCAATGATTTGATTGACTGATTGATTTTTTTGTGCATATCAAATTGACTTGGGTTGTTTTAGGCCGAGGTGTTCAGAAATCGTTTCCTGTAAACATTTATATCTACAAATTTTTATATCCTAGAACATTTGGACTTTTGTCTTCATCTTTATTGCTATATTTACAAAATTTCGGCTCAACACATGGCTCAGGGGATATAGTCGTTTAGTTGAAAAGTGGTTTTGGATGAAATCATTTTCAGTTTGCAGGTTCAATCCCAACTATAGGTAAATAAAAACGACTACTTACTATAGCTTAATACTTGCACCCTGTCATGGTTTCTGAAATTAGAACAATCTACCCACGTAGATTAAAAAATGGATTAATTTGAGATTTTATGTACACTCCTGAGATCGACATGTGACACCGGAAGAAAGCTGCAGGACCTGTCGACCAAAACATTTTAAGTATAATGACAATAGTCAAAATATTCTAAGTGACAAAAATGTTCAAGTTTCATCCAAGAAATTTAGACAAATTTATATGTACATATTTCTGGTTGTTGTTTCTAAAGGAATTTATTTTTTTACCTGGCGTTAAAAAATATCAACTATTTTTAAACAAATATAATTGATCCTAACAGTTGCAACCACTCCGGGACAGAGTGGACCTAGGAGTAATTGCAATTTATGGGTACTTTACATCTTCCTAAGGATGTGCCCGTGGTGTAATGTTTATCGTCGTAGGAAATGGACACGGCGACACGAGTTCAAATCCTGGACGAGACTGATTGCATTTCACATAGCACTAATACCCTTGGGAAAGGTATGAATCCAATTTTTCTCCCTCCAGCTATGGGTAAATAGTAGGGCAGACTAGGTTCTTCAGCCTTGGTGAGGCAAATCGTCTAGAAGGAAAACTCTGGGTTCAAACCTGTTAAACTCCGCTGAAAAAAATGACCTTGTGTCATATCATGCCCGAGCGGAGGGGTTGGATAAATATGGTACTTCACATCCTCCAAGCATCTAGAATCATAGTCTCACTATCAGAAGCCGTTTAGTGTCATAGACAGGATGTCACATTTTTATACTTCTCCAAGAGTTACAGTTAAGTATTCTAAGACCTGCCAACAAGGAGAGAAACAGAAAAATAGAAAACTGCGACAAATAAATCAAAATGAAGGATTTATGTCGAAGAAAGAAGGGAGGAAAGAAAGAGACAAACAAAAAAAAATAAGCAAATTACCGGCTAAAAAAGTCAACCAAAATAAAGAACGATTGAAAAGAAAGAAAGAAAGAAAGAAAGAAAGAAAGAAAGAAAGAAAGAGTTTATGTATTGTTTTATAAATTAATGAAAGAAAAGGGAAAGAAATCCGCGAAAAAATGAAAGTTAAAGAAATAAATGTTTATTGGAGCCTAGAGAAACGAATAAGTTAAAAAGAATCAAATACAAAATACAATAAAGAAAGAACAATAAATATATCCAACAAGCAAGAGATTAAGATGAATCCTAAAAAAAAAAAAAATAGAAATTAATAAATGAGAAAATCGACAAGAGAAATAAGAAAGGATGAACAGAAAAAAAAAAAACATGTGGAAGATGAAATAATAATATAAACATTCAGAAGCGAATAAATTCGCTAAACAAAGTCAGAAAATATTACCAATATAATTCAGTGAATAAATAAATACTTTAAATCAAGTAGAGTAGAGTAGCGTAAGAAAAATCACAATCAAAATGGAGGAAAACTTATGCCAAGACGGAAAATTGACAAGAGAGCAACGAGAAAGTAAAAAAAAAGAAAAGTCAAATGAAGAAGAGACAAGTATTCCTACAAGTGAATACTAAGATGTGCACCAGACACAGCTTCGGTGTCATTCAAAACACGCTTCACCTGACAAACTTATACTCCATCCATCTCTGTCACTTGGATGCACTGCCATATTTGCAGTATCTATATATCTTCCATGATGGAGAAATACTTCTGACAAGGTTTGACAGAGGGAAAAGTGCCATTGAAATAGCGTAGGAGTTTTCTTTGCATTATTTCTTTCACGCTGTGACCTCTTCTCATTGTAGATCTTTAAACAAAAGATAATTGGAAAAAATTCAATCAAACCACGTCCACTGTATTGATAGAGTTAGTACCAAAATCCCTTTTGTGTACAAAATCCATCAAATACGTATAGTCTAAAATAATACGCTTGAAATACCATTCTTGGACAGAATGACAAAACAATAAAGACCTTTTAAGTCCGCAAATCGCAGATAAGATGTTATTCGTTTTATAATTATTTTTTATTGGTACATTTATCTATATCATATTTATGTTTCAGTCGACACTCTCTCCTACATTATTCTGGACTATGTCGGTGTTCTTATTTCAGGTTGAAACAAACAAAACCTTTTGTTTATCTGAGTTTTAATCAGTTCTTTCCTATGGCATGACCAATATCATTTCTGGTAACTGAATACCACTATTTGTTTTTCCGTCGATCCTTTTTATACATCTACAAGAAAAAGTTCGCCTAATAAATCATAAGATTTGATAGGAGTTAGCATTATACAAATATATTCTGTGAAATCCGAAGCTGTAAAATCGCAATGTCTGTTGCTTATTTTTATCTATGTGTAAAACATTTAGGGAAGGATAAATTGGAGAGCAGATCTGATTTTGTTAATCTAATGAAAAATACTTCAACTGCATAAGAAACAAACATTTTGTTGGAAAATAAAGTTTTGCATGGCATTAAATGTTTTATTTTCAAAATTATCCTTCTTTAGAGATTTCGTATCTTACTATACATCTGTGATGTATTTGTTGCATTGCCATCTGCTGATTCATGCAGAAATACACATATATATACTGGATACATACCGACGCAATGATAACAGACGCATGATAAACGACAGACGCACGCAGAAAGATAGACGCAAGAAGGATGGACGCAGGAATGAAAACGCAGGAAGACTTCTTTTCAAATATATTTACCTCTCACTTTATTGCAAGGGTTCGAAAGGGTTGTTGAAGGGTTGCATGTGAGAGGGTGCTGGAGACTGAACATAAACTTCATATTTTGACCCCACTGTTATGACCGTCACGTTGTGTCTTTCTTGTTCTCCTGATGTTGGGGTCCACTCCATCGGGGGTTTTCCGAGGGCCCCCTCGGTCGGGTGTGGCCTTCCCTACCACATCTGGTCTCTAACTCTCTGGAATTCTACTGGCAACTGCTTTGGCACCCAACTCAACTCAATTATATAATAATTCAACGCCCACACAATCGCCTACTGGATCTTTGAAATCGGATATTTAATCGTCATCAAGCGGAAATAATTGTCATGCAGTTCAGAGGTTACTCTCTTCCGGTGCATCACTGTATTGGAACAATGGGACCTTCACCTTGTCCCATATCATAAGCATTAATCCGCCCACGCGATCTCTTTCGATTACTGGCCATTGGAATGTGTCACTTCCTTCCGGTGCATCACCTTGGAATAGCATTTTTGGGCCGGGGCGAAGGTCAAAATATAACATATTGTGAGATACGAAATTTGGATTTACGTAAAATTGTCTCTACATTTAAAACAGACTGTACAAGCGGCATTTTACAAAGAAAACAGCATACAATTTTGTAAATATTTTCTAGCATTTTAAATTATTAGGACTTAAAGACAATATATTGACCAGTTTTGGACTCTTGGCTTCTGGTGGCACATGGTTAGTTCTTCATAGCTGGCGTTGTCCTCTACCGTTGATTGCTACATAATACCTTATAATTCCCTTAGCTGACGTGGTACGCTTGTTGGCCAAGCTGTCTGATACTAAGTCTAACGTAAATTTGGCCTGGTTTCGATCCCATCTTTAAGCGTTCTAGGTCTCTAGCCACACTGAAGAGTTGTGATTCAACGAAACATTCTGTGGATAACAATATATATATATATATATATATATATATATATATATATATATATAAGCTCAGGCTATTCACATAACATCTATGCTAAAGGAAAATGTAGGCTTATAAAATCTTTGTTTCCAAGTCACTTTTGTTACTCAATACGGAGACAGTCTAATTCTGATTCTTTCTTCACAGTTGCTTGATATGCAACATTTTCGATGAAGTACTTTATCGTAAATGACATATTTTGGGCCATCAATTACAGGTCATATCACTGTATTTTATTATTTTTTCTCCTGTTCCATAATATATCGTATATTATCTATACAACTGAAGCTGATATTTATTTTAATGTTGTTGAATATTTCCTACAGCTTGTTTGACTTTAGGAAAGGTTTCATTATTGCATTTAAAACGTATTTTCTCAATTTTGTCATTACAGCTTTATTAAAGTCAAATTGAACCACATTAAATTCCTCTCCTGTTTTTTCTTCTTTAAGATAATTATATTTTCATGGAAAACAACGTTTATATTTGTGTATTCACTTTTTCTTGAAGCTGTTTCATACTAAGCTAATGCCAGTTAAAATACTCACTTATTACTTTAGTCTATAGAGCTTGTTTAAAACCAGCGGTAGGATGGTTAAATGGCTTCATAAGTCAACTGGAGGATGATATACAATATCTGCTGAGTGTGAAATGTTTATTCACAATATTCAATGTGACCTCGAAAAAATACTTTTTTCATACATGATGCAATTTTAGGTTTTAAACTTTTATCCTGAAATATTTTACTCCTCTTGTTGTTTATTTATGCGGAGTCAGCTTCCTTCAAAGTTTAATGCCATAATCTCCATATGACGTGATTTGGTCTTCCTTGGCTATTTTCCCAATTTATTATATATATATATATATAGGGGTATGTGGTGTGCGTGTATTTATGTGATAGTGCAAGTACACAACTTAAATGAATATGTGTCTCTGAGTGTGTATGTGTGTGTACGGGTGCGTGTGATGTGCATGCATTTATGAGCTAGAGCGAGTACACAACTTAAATGTATATATACATGCGTGTGTGTGTGTGTGTGTGTGTGTGTGTGTGTGCGGAATTCCACTCATGTGTCTAGGAGTTCCCACATAGTAATAATAGGAAATTTGTTGACTTCTTGAAAGTAAACATAATATACCAGTAGTCTCGCCAAATTGTTCATGTTTCCACATCAACAACAAGTATATAAATAATTTCAATTTTAACCTGGAGGCAAATCACATCTCGGTGAAGAGCAACCAGGTTCTTGAGGCAAACGAAATTCTATCATGGTTTAATTTGATTCAAACTGCTCCGAGTAAAAACAGTCTGGTTATAAAGAAATTATACATCTTAACGTTCAAATGATTTTGTCTGTTCTGTCAATGAAATTCTCTCACGTCTGAGTTGTACATAAGAATTCTATTGTAGTTTGTACTTAACTCAACTGATGAGAATCTTTATTATTGATACAGCTATTGATTCTATTGTGTTAGAACGGGATGAGTAATGGTCATCGTGGGACAATATGGACTCTGCGAGCCAAGTGCAAATTCTGCAGGCGCTCATTTACATTACACTTCGAGCTAATGTCCATCAGAAAGCCATACATTTAGTAATTTTCTTCCAAGAAAGGAAACCAGGGTTAAAAGATGGAAAATGCGAGTTCAAAACGAGTAGCATCGCAGGACTGATGGTTTTTTTCGTTAGTTTGGTTTTATGGCATATCAACCTTTGGAGGTTATTTAACGCCAAATCCAATTTTATGTGAATAATCTGTTCTATTGAAACAGTTCAATTTAGCATAAGTACACAGTTTAATTGTCAAAAACATTTCTATTTCAAACTATTCAAGCAGTTATATGTAATAATTCAGTTAAGTATAAATACAGTTTTAATGTCGAAAAACAATTCTATTTGAAATAATTCAGTTAAGTATAAGCATGCAGTTTAAGTGTAAGTACGGTGTAATTGTCAAAAACGTTTCTATTTAAAGCTATTCAGTTTACTCAATTCATTTTAGTATAAGTATGCTGTTAGTTCTATTTAACCCATAGATAGGGCCCTATCAAGTGCTACCACTCCAGGCCATACACAGATTTAAATGTCAGACAGTTTTATTTCATATAATTCAGTTCAGCAGTTTAGACGTCATAAACAGTTCTATTTCGAGTAATTCAGTTCAGCACTAGTACGCAGTTCCTATGTCAAAGTAGTTCTATTTTAAACAATTCAGTTTAGCATAAATACGCAGTTAAATGCAAAAATCAGTACAGTGAAAGAAGCACGGTTTTGTTCTATAACCCTTATCAGGTGCTACCACTCCGGGCCAGAGTGGACCTGGGAGCGATGGCAATGAAGGGGTACTCCACAATCCCCAAAGTTCCAGCATTGCTGGAACCTCACCATCAGATTATTTAGTGTCATATCCAGGAAACTCGTTGTTGGGGGTCTTACCCCTCTGCAGAGAAGCAGTCGGTGTATTCTACAGCCCCAGCCGACTGGGCAATCGCAGGACTGAGTCAAGCAAAGAAAACCTATATTCTATTAAGCAAACACATTTTAAAGATGGTCTTCAAGTATCAAACTTATCTTGGAAGAATAAAATGTTTAATTTCATAGTTATTTAATAGTAATTTATTTATCTAAATTGTATGTCAATCCTTATTTAATCTTTGTGTGCATAGAAAAACCAAGGAATCCATTCATTGTATATTTATATCTATATTTTTTGCAATTGATTCAAAATATGTTTTTATTTTGCACTCAGTTCAGTTGAATTAGAATAAGAATTTAATGGATTTATTGGACCCATAGAAGAGATTCTAACAGGTACTAACACTCTGAGTAAACCTGGGAGTAATGGCCATGAAATGGTAGTCCAAAACTTCCAGATCTTGAAGTGAAGACTCAGCATCAGATGTTTTATTTTCCTAACTTTTCAAGCACAAGCAAGAAATGACTCAGGTCATTTTTTAAAATTCAACAGGTTTAAATTTAGAGGGTTTTTTCTCGTAGACCGGTTGTAATATCTAAGATATGGACTCCTATCAACCTAACGATTTACATAATCCTGGTGGGAGGATAATTAACGTTATAACTTTTAAAAGTGTATTATCACTGTGTGAAAATGGAGGTGCTCGTGGTATAATGGTTATCGTCGTAGGACATGGACACGGTGACTCGAGTTCAAATCCTGGACGAGAATGATTGCATTTCACATAGTATAATACCCTTGGGAAAGGTATGAATCTAATTATTCTCCCTCCAGCTATGGGTAAATAGTAGGACAGACTAGGCTCTTCAGCCTTGGTTAGGCAACTAGTCTAGGTGAAGGAAAACTCTGAATTAAAACCTGTTAAACTCCGCTTAAAAATTGACCTTGTGTCATATCCTGTCCGAGCGGAGGGGTTGGTAAATAGGATTATCACTATGAGAAAATAACATCTCTTAGGATTTAAACTCACATTACCTAGTCCATTTGCAACTAATACAACTGTTCTAGCACCAATGCCTCATCATTAGATGCAGTTTAGAGTAAAAATCAGAAAATCTCCTTTGATGTTCATACTATTCTGCTTGGAATATTGTTAGCTTATGTTACAGCTCCTTGACATGGTACAATAAGGACTGACGTAGAATTCTTAAATATGAAGTTGTTAGAAAAATAAAGTCTGAATTTATCATGGTTAAATTTATTCATAATTCTCTAAAACCAAATCTATCTCATCTGTAAACACGACTATAGCTTTAATTATAATTCTTTAGTCGATTCGATTGTTCTGGTTCGTCTAGGCTTCGATGTGGCACCATGCCGAATGAATGGGACGCCCAATGAGACTCGAACTCACTCGTGTAGGTTTGCTAGTCTAGCTTGCTAACCGCTACACCACCAGAGGTGCCCTTGTTCTGGTTCGTCTATGTTGTTTCTTTATCTCAACGTTTTCGCTGCACTTCACCCTGTATATCTCCTAAATCTGTTATATTTTTTTATATTTTGCAATTCAGTGAACATTCCTATCTCATATTTAATCTCTTGTTATGAACCATAGTTGGATTCACTTTGATGTGCTGTGTATATATACGAGGTGCATTTCAAAACTTTTTTCGTATGGTCACTATTATTGATAGTACGCTCATGAAGCTCTAGTCCCCTTCGAAGTAATCTCCTCTGACTGCAATGCACTTGTACCGTTCTAACAACTTCTGGAAGGCCCCACAGAAGTCCTCTTGTGTGAGCGTGTCATTGACCTTCGTCACCGCCTCTTTCAAATCCTCAATTGTCTCATAACGACAGCCTTTGAGCTTAGGGAATAACCAAAAGTCACAGAGAGCAAGATCTGGACTATAGGGACTGTTAGGAACTGTCTTGATGCCCATCTTGGTCAAATTTTCTGTGACAAGGATGGAGTTGTGGACTGGTGTACTGTTCTAGTGGAAATGCCACAGACAGGATTTGAAGAGTGCTGGCCTCTTCCGACGGAATCTCTTCCTGAACTCCCTTAAAACCTCAGCATAGTAACCCTAACCCTAGCCTTTTGGCCAATCAACTTATTTTTGCCCTACTTGTTGAAAATATTTTCTGAATACCGAAAGTTGTTTTCTCAAATAAACTTCGTTATATGTATTGTCTTCGTCAAGAAACACCGTCTATATCTAGTAGAAAAGCAATTATTTGGTTTGTGACATAGAGCCGGGAAAAATGGATAACATTAATTTGATATACGCATTAAAAGGTTTCCTCTATATTTCACATGTAAGAAAGAGCCATACACAATTAGCCAATTTGACTGAGCGAGATATTATTGATCAGAGTTGATAGATTTAGTACAGGGCAAAGCCGATTAATGCGTGATAATATAGACTTCATGTATATTAATTCAGTAATTTTTACAAATAATGATGGTTTTATATTGGCAATTAAAAAGAGTCGAACGATTCTTGGTAACGTCTGCTGTTAAAATTTCTTTAAATGATCACTCATTTTTACCGAGAACAATACACAAACACACACACGCATATATATATATATATATATATATATATATATATATATATATATTGTTAACTGCCTGATGATTGTTGTTTTGTAAAAACTCCAAGAATCCCAGGGGTCGCAGACCAAATTCCATGCTATTAAGTATGTATATCTAATATATATTGATTTATCATTATTATAAAATAGCTCTATCCTAGATATGGAACACTCTCCATATTATATTGCACTTGGTTCGCCGCAAACCCACAAAGTGATTTAGTGACAACCAACACTGTTCTTATATATATATATATATATATATATATATATATATATATATATAGGAAAGGGATGAGAAAAGTGGTGTATTTCATGTCGTATTTTTTTTTTTGTTCTGAAGTAGTTTTAACCTATGGTCAGTTTTATTTTAAAAGATATGATATACTATGAGAACGGCGATGTATAATTGGTGGTGTAGCATATTCATTGACAGAATGAAACATTTTTCCTTATCAAGTTGTATTAAATCAATTAACTTAATCACCAAGGCATGAAAACATTTTTTTAATATTTTGCAAACGTCAATAAAAACACTAACCAGAATCAGTCAATACTACTTTGAAAGTCTCCTTCTTCATGAAAATTAACTACTTTAAATATGATATAAAGGAAATTTACTCATCGATTACGGAAAAAGCAGTAAATGAAGCGTTAAAATTGGCTAAAGAATACACTCAAATATCTAAGGATAAAATGGAAACAATTGAATGCTGTCGCAAATCACTACTTTACAAGAATGGATTAAAAGGAGTTAGTGGAAATTTTGATTATCCAATGAGTTCATTTGATTCAGCCAGATATAAGAATTAGTAGGGTGCTTATTGCTATAGAAACCTAATGATATAATGAACCCCGGCTCTCATGGACTTTATCGAGATGACAGATTGATTATAATAAATAACTGCACGCCTAGAAAAGGAGATATTATTAGGAAGAAATTACATTGGTTACTTAATAATTTCGGATTTAAGTTAGATATTCAAGCTTATTTGAAGATTACTGATTATTTAGATATTGCGTTTAACATATACGATAGGGCAGTGTCCCCATTTAGAAAAAAATGATCAATATCCATGCTATATAAATGTAGGATCTAATCACCCTAAGAAGGTCTTTAAACAAATTCCTAATAGTATTATGAAAAGGTTATCGACAAATTCATCAAACGAGGATATTTTTACTTAAAATAAGCAGGATTATTAAATAGCCCTAAAACAGTGGATATAAATAAATACACGATTATAAAGGTAGAGAAGACAATACAAAAATACAGAATAAGAGTAATAATAGGAAAAAGAAAATCTTATGGTTCACATCTCCGTACAACATAGCTGAAACCACAAAAACAGGAAGATAATATTTTTTTTAGATATAAGGAAAAAAATCCTAAGACGAGTAATTTATCAAAAATATTTAATAAAAGCACCGTGAAAATAAGTTACTGATGTATGCCAAACATTTCCGCATTAATTAGTAGAGGCAACTCAAAAAGCTTAAGAGAAATAAAAATACTGAATCCCCAAGTAGCGACTGTATTAAGAAAGAAAACTGCCCCATCAAGGGAAAATGTCAAACAGACATAATAATAAGAAGTAATCAAGCGGAGCGTAATTGTAACAATAGGAATGATAAAAAAGTGTTTGTGGGTTCAACGAGGGCCCTTTCAAACAAAGATATTACAATTATAAAAGTAGCTTCGCACATAAAATATACAGAAATTTAAAAAGAAACATAAAATAAAGTGCATTTTATATGCTATTTTTGTATGGGTGAGGAGTATTTTTAATCAATAAAATGTATTTTATCCTTGCCCCCTTCGCCAATGCGATCCTGAAGAGCATTACAGGTTAAACCTAGATAGACTTGCTCTTGGCCTTGTGGGAATTATTTTTATAATATTAGCTCCATCTCGTATATTGAGCACTTTATTACGTTTTATCTTAGGTAATTCTGTCGGTGTTTTTTTTTTATATTTTGACTAGACATACGTGCTCCTTGGTTATTTTCAAGTGGCACCTGTGTTTTTCGTCTCTTTTTTCACTGAATGTTTTCCCAGATATCAGTTTGTAGAATTAGAAAATTGTACGATCTGGGTTTCTTCACAGCAACAGAATTATTTATTATATATATATATATATATATGTCTGCAGCCCGCTGCCCTGTTCTGATCGCCCGCTGGATCTTCAAAAAATATAAAATAAACCATAGCACATGAATCAAGACTAATTTATTTTGATTTTGAAAGATGCTGCTTTTTCATTATTCAAAAACCAGAGATGCGCTCGCCACAACCAAAAACTTTGACCACTACTGATTTAGACAGTCCTAAGATAATACATCGAGGTATTCTCAAGCACAAGTGTCAGCT